>JBBBDQ010000663.1:7992500-8515000 GCA_037127315.1 Ascarosepion bandense | reverse complement strand
CGGTCTCATCCAATATCTATAATGTATTTTATTTTTTCTGACTTTATCAACATTATCTTTTTGTTAATATTAACAATTGAGTTATACGTTCATTAATACGTCATCATTTTGTGCATTAATCTAAAAATCATAAAGGAATAGGTAACATATTTCAGTTATTCAAAATGAGTTTCCATTTCTGTTAATCTTTTCTCGCTTAGTTCTTGCAGTCTATTTTACCACCCATATAAGATTATATATACTTGAAAAGAATAACAAATGATCGCCTTGGTTTAGTGTACTGGTTAATAAGCTGGACAGGGTTATTATTACTAATCATTTCCATTATAACTGAATGACGTATACTTGGAGCCTTGTACCAAAATGAATCTAAAGTTAATAACAAATTACATATGCACTTACATACACACACGTATATATATATATATATATATATATATATATATATTACGTGTGTGTATGTAAGTGTATGTAAGTGCACATTATATATATATATATATATATATATACAAGTATGGGTGGAATAATATTCCCCATCCAAAGAAACACTATTTTTAAAAAAGTGCTCAATACAAAGTAGAGCTAATAATAATAATAATATTTATTAATAAATTATAACATTGATATGTTATAATATCACTACAAAAGTAGCTATTTTGTTACGACACTTTTTGTGTCTTTTCAAGTGATGTTGTTATTTCAAATAATTTTTAAAGCCATTCATTTGAAATAACAACATCACTTGAAAAGACACAAAAAGTGTCGTAACAAAATAGCTACTTTTGTAGTGATATTATAACATATCAATGTTATAATTTATTAATAAATATTATTATTATATATATATATATATATATATATAAATGAAACTTTGTCTCTGTGTGTGTGTGTGTGTGTGTGTGTGTGTGTGTGTGTGTGTGTGTGTGTGTATCCGTTACCTGACTCCTTAACGGCTGAACCGATTTTCTTCAAAAATTTACACAGTGGTACTATAATCGTCTGCGAGTGTTCAATGCTAGGTTATGTGTCGGAGTACCCCCGATAAATATTGAAAATCGATAATCGAAAAAATCGGGTTATAGAAGGAGTGGTCCGATTTTAATCAAATTTCATACACTCATAGACAAAAACATAAGAAACGATATTCAGAAGTTTCAAGGTCGCAGCTCTTAAAATAGTGCAGAAAATTGATAATATATATATATATATATATATATATATATATATATATTATCAATTTTCTGCACTATTTTAACAGGCAAGATGTTTGTGTTTTTTGTCTGTTTATCTGTCTGTATGACCTTTATACAAATCCACAATTTTTATCCGATTCTCACCAAACTTCACACAAATATCCTTTAGGCTGAGTCTGAGCTCCGAGACCATAGATTAGTTTTAAAGCTTTCATTACACCCGAGCAACGCCGGGCTATACTGCTAGTATATATATATATATATATATATATATATATATATATATATATATATAAATATGCATATATATATAAACTAAAGAAAGATAAAGTATTGATAAAGCTTGCAAATGAAACTCTAACACAAAGTCTGCCAAATATAAATATCTTATACGACAAAAAAAAAAAAAAAAGAATCCAAGAAACAATGAACAAAACAACAACAAACAACAACCAAAAATGATAATAGAAACCTAAACAAAATGGAGAATAAAAGACGGCTCTCTACCCACGCAATAAACCAAAGTGCTCAATGCCTATAGAAAATAAACCAAAACAGAGCAGTAGCTCTAACCAACGACATACCACAAGAAGATAAGTGAATTATTGCACTGTGAATGCTGGTGGTAATAAAAGGGTGCCTGATGTATAATAACAGAGCTAAAATTCATATTTAAATATATATTTTGTTCCTTACTAGTGGCACAACTGTAAGTTTCATGTACTTATACATATAAGTAATGTATATTTGGAAATATATAGAACATAGATATCTCCTCAGTTCCATCCAAAATCTTCAAAAAGTTGAAAAATTCGTTGCTGCAAAATAATTCTTGTGTCACAAAAATTGTTTATCAATGCATCTAATGATATCTGCCGATATCTAATATCTAATGATATTTAATAATATTTATTTTACAAGAATTTTTGTTATACGGTAATTTCAAGCCTAAAGATGTATAAAAGCAAAATCACTTCTTGTGAGTATAAAAATGAAGGAACGTAAGAAAAAGAAAAACAAAAACTAATTCTAGAACACAACAATAAAATTGATTTCGCAAGTAAAAAACAGAAAAAAATGTTGCTAAAAACTTATTAATATTTAAAACAAAATTATAAGAATCATTTGATTATGTTTTATTCATTTCGTGCAAAGAGGGGAAGATAATTTCCTCCATATAATTAATACTTTTTTAGGCACCACGGGTGTTGTTAGCGTGCATGCTTGGAGCTGGGGGGTCGTACGACGGGATCGGTTCGGCGTAAAGTTAAAAGCAAGAAAACACTGAAGAAAACGAAGCGAGTGAAAATCGATACAGGAGGAGATTTTATTGTTAAGCTTTTCATCTTCACCTCCCCACTCCCAGCTACCGTAATTACAGACAGAGTGGTGCACGAATACACTTAGATACATTCATATATTAGTTTGCTATTGGAGTTACCCTGCTCTTACCTTGTCCAGTTCGAATGTGTAATTTGACAGATAAACCTAAGTAGATATTTTGCCTAGTTCTGACTCAAAGAATCATTCACCGGTACAAGGGGATTTACTAACAACAAATGAGTCTGTGTATGAATGAGTGTATGAACGCGGACGTTCGTATGTCTTTTGATTTACTCAGACTAAACGTAGAAATATCTGTCTATATTTCTGAGATGAGTTTTCTAACTATTTACAGTATTTATATTGTTCGAACTGTTGCCCTCATCTTTGTTCTCATATTCATAACATTTCGGCCGCTGTACGCCCCAGGTTTTATCAGGTAATTAGAATTTCGAACCTAACTCTTTATCTTGTTCATCAGGGTAGATTGTTCTAGTTCCACGTGCCATGCCTCTTCCGGATATCTCAGTTTTTGTTATTTTCGTTAGTAACTCAACTCTCCAAGTATTTAGTTCATATCTGATATAGCCAGGTACTTATAACACTTTGTGTCAAGTCATTAGATTAATTCATCACTCGCTTTTATCCACTGGGTGATATGTCTTTGAGGTCACCTGTTAGAATCATCTGAAGAATGCCGGAACGTACAACGGCCGAAACCTTGTGAATATTACAACAAATATGAGGACAATAGTGTGAACAATGTAAACAGTATAAAAAACATAGAAGGCTTATCAAATCAAAGATAGAAAAAAGGCAATTATGTTATTAAAAATGTTTTGA
Organism: Ascarosepion bandense; assembly: GCA_037127315.1. Taxonomy (NCBI): domain Eukaryota; kingdom Metazoa; phylum Mollusca; class Cephalopoda; order Sepiida; family Sepiidae; genus Ascarosepion; species Ascarosepion bandense. Next base: position 8,511,641 of record JBBBDQ010000663.1, on the reverse strand, counting down.
AGAAAAAAGAGTTTCGTTTGATATTTTTTATGGATTTATATTTAAAAAAAATAAAATTGATATCGATTCTTGCAATGACTCTTGAAGCTGGCAAAGATGCTCGACATTTAAGTAGACTTGCTGTTCTCAACAACAACCAACAGATGTTTCTGCTTTGAAAAGGTAAACTGCAATGAGAAACAACAACAATAATAATAGTTATTAATATTGTTATTATTTTTATAAACCATTTCTTCAATTCAGTTTATTAATTTTAAAAGCATAACTATTATTTTTACTCCTAGATCCCAACTTCAATTTCTGCATAGTTTATAAACAACTAATCTTTTGAAAACGCTTGGGTGATGCAAAATTCATTTTAATTGAATTAGCCAGAAAGAAAATGTACAGATTGTTTATCACAACTTCACGCAGAGATTCAAACTTATATTACAAATATAGTAAATCGAGCATTGCACAGAATATTTATTGATGAGTCAAGCCTCAACTTTTTATCATCATTATTTTTTTCTTGATCAAAAGGTATTTTAGTTAGGCAAGTATTTCAAGGAGCCCTAGCGTATTGATGGAAACGTAAAATAGTTAAAATTATGAGTGAAGGTCGAAGGAGATATAATTCTCCAACGTAGCTTCATACGAACAAAAAAGAAATGGTAATAAATTGAACAAATGAAGTAACAACAAGAAAATAGACCAAGAATAAATCCAATGAAAATTCTATTAAAAAATGAATGTATTAATTTTCAAATGACCGTAAGCATGTGTCACTGGGTCTCTGCGGGGACATTGGCGGGTAATTATGTGTTTATTCCGTCTCCCTAGCCGTTTTGCGTTACCCTTTCCCCCTACGCCGACTCTGAATGCGAGAAAGACGGGAACGCACAGCACAACTCCGTACAGGAATCACGTGGTGGTGAGGGTGGAACATGGAAAGGATTTCTGGGGCTCGTGTGCACGACCGCGAGAGAGGACACATGCAAAGTTTCTTTTGTTGACGCAAGGAGAACGAACAAGCGCGCGTGCTAGATGCGTAAGGGAAGACGCTGTATCAAGATTTATGGCTGCGTGCGCACTTGCATAAGCTTTTTGGGTGTGTGAGCATGTGTAGGCCTGTGTGCGTGTGTTTTGTAGCTATGACAAGTTTCTTTAAGCCTATGATATCGATTGTTAAGAATACATTCAAAAATATTTTCTACCTATATGTAAATATATTTACATGTAGGCATACGATGTTCACCCACACAAACACACATACACGAACACACAAATATATATATATATATCTATATATGTGTGTGTGTGTGTGTGTGTGTGTGTGTATGTGTGTGTGTGTGTGTGTGTAAAGAAGTAATGTATTTTTAATTTTATTCCGACATATTTTATCATTTTATAGGTTATTTTGTGTGTATGCCCATATTTGAGTAGACGTTCCGTTTATTTATTAAAAATATGTTTATTTATTTTCGTTGCCGGCCTGAATATTCGAGAAATTTTATTAAAGAACGGATGCCGCATTTTTTTGTTTTTTCTTTAATAACATAGTTTGAATATTCAGGCCGGTTGAATAATAACAATAATAACAATATATGCTTATATGCACACACACACACACACACACACACACACACACGTGTGTGTGTGTGTGTATGTGTTTCTGCGCTTGTGCGAGCGCTTGTGCGTGTAATTTTAATTTATATATGAATATATGGTTGGGACATAGGAATCAATACCGCATGATGATATATATGTGTGTATGTGTGTGTCATCCGTAGACAGATCTGTTTCGCTGTATCACAGCTCATCAGTACGCTTAGACAGTCGATTGCTTTTTACCCAGGATTGAAACCCGACCGAATTGGCGTCAGTCGGCGATTCTACCTCTGAACTCAAGGCGTTCGGTAGAAGGAGGCAGACGTTTTAGCGTGTATATTATCATTATACACGCCCAATAGCTGAGAGTGTTCTAATTCATTGCTGAATGAACGATGCGTAGATGCCAGAGTTTTCTTCCAGAGTGCTCAATCAGGGTGTGAGAGCATAAAGTAATTTGGAAAATCTCGCTTCATGAAATATAAAAGTTAGCCGTGTATTATTGCGTGACACCTGTCTCATATTTAAAAAGAGAAATGAATTCCAATTCCAATCGATTTCGTTACACTCACTAACCGTTGAGAAAGGTTAGAATGCATTTCTTATCCCCTTAGCTATGGGGTAAATATTAGGACAGATTCGGTCTAATATTCCCTTGGTAGCAACTGATCTAGAAGGACAACTTTGAATTCAAAAAATGAAGAGCGTTGTTTGGTAACCTTGTGGCTGGATGTACACCAGTATCTGTAATTGACTTTTCAAAAATGTGTGGTTCTGTACGGGTAGTTTGGCTATTCGGTTCGAAAAACTGACTTGCAATATCCCATACTTTGAAAAACAACCAAAGCATCCTCCAGATATTCCGGCACGGGATGAGAAATCGGTGTCCTGCGTTCGAATACCAGTTCGAATTTCATTCACTTACGCGAAATACACTTGGGAAACTTATGAAACCTACTCTCCTTCCCCAGCTGCACTTTGAATTGCAGGGCGGACTGGATAGACTTGGTTGGCAACCAGCCTACCGCAGAAAGAAATGACAGCCTCATGCGGGAAATCTACCTAATCAGTCACAAGAGATATGATCGCCTAAGCGTGTATCACGCATGGAGCTTGTCGGTGACGGTGAGTAGACATAACCTTGGGAGGAGTTGCATTAAAGACTTAGGTTGCATCTGCATAAGTGTCTGGATATTACATTTTTTTAAAGTATGAGCTTTATGAATGTTAGTGATATGAAAAAGTGCGTCCGGTGTGTGTTTATCGATGGAAGAATATTAATATTCCCTTTAGATATTTTGGTTGTAATAAGATATGTTCTAACGTTTTTAAATCAAAGTTATTACCTGTTTTATTTCTCTCTGTTAATTTATTGGGTTACACCAATGGAGGTTTCTTTTGTGTTCTTAGATGCGGATTCTTATGGCTCTGAAAGTTTTCCCAATATAGTTCGTATAGCAATGCAGACATTAAATGTGATATATCCCTGCATCCGATGTAGTAATTCTGTGTTTTTTTTTTTTGTTTTTTTTCCTAATCTGATCTCTGATCGTCTAGGAGGTAGGGGTTATAATCCTAGTGTCCTATGTTTTTAGAATTTTCTTGATAAACATTTGGGGTGGGGGTATAAAAATAAATTTTCTGTTTTTGTTAATGGTGCTTACATTTTTGATTTTGCTGATATTATATACTCAATTCTGAGCGAAATGATGTCTATAGTGAGGGAGTCTCTAAGTTTTCAATGTATTTTTCTTCTATGATTTTTATGCTGCATATTCTGAGGGCTCTGAGGTAGACGTCTGAGACCAATCCTGATTTTATTTTGTAGTTGAGATGGGGAAACAAAATTAAGTCATTTTTGTTAGGTTTTCAGATTCAAATCTAATTGTTTTTGTTTTGGATTAATAGGATGTTAAGGAAAAGAAAATTATTAGTTTATTTCACACGTGAGGGTGAATTCCTTGGTGGGTCCCACGTTATTGAGCTAATTTTATGATATTGAGAAGGTTTTGTTGTTCGGATATATTATTAGAACATCAACTATGGATCTGAGGGAAGTAGGGATTTCAGGTAGGTTGTATTTAAAAGGGCCTGATTCTAGAAATTTTAAAATACATTTATGTACACAACTTATTTATCTTCATTCAAACATGTTTCATTACATAAGATAGATGTATTATGTACTTTCGACCTTCTCCAAGATCATCATCAGGAAGAGATGGAAAGTACTTAGGTTAACCAAAACTACGGTGTCCTCCTTGGTGAATTTCAATTTAACATCAAGAAGATCATTAGACAACTAGAAAAGATTGTTAGAAAAGTAAATAGATAATGTGTCGATATTATTTAATGAAAGATTTTCCTGTAATAGGTTGCCATTACTGTCTGAGGTAGACTGGTTGTCAACCAAGGCTACAGAATACAATCTATCCTACTATTTAACCCATAGCTGGTATTTGCGCGTAGGTGAACGCAACGAATTCAACTGGAATTCGAACTCGGCTCTCCGATTTCACGTTCCAAAGCGCACATCACAATTTAATATGTAGGTAACTTAAATTTTTGAAAGCCGTACAGAAAAAATAGGCTAGCAAAAATATAATGATTGTAATTATTACAATTTATTTTTTAGATTATAAAAAATATCTCATGCAAAATGCATTAACTTTTATTTAAAAATGGATGCACTTTCTCATAGAAGCATGCGTGTTCCGATATAGCATGATATCACCTTGGCAACCATTCAGTTTGGCTTATCTGAGGTTGTTCGTACAATTGAGGTTGGGTTGGCCACTGAATCTTAACTCTACACTTTATTCAAATTCAATTTTAGACATCATACTATTTAACTGGTACATTCTTTCTTTCTTTTTTTTATTTCACTTTGTCATAACTCTGTTAATATGAATCGAACCTATAACGTGTTTGTCATTGTTGATTTATGTGAGAGAGGGGAATGGATAAAATTAGGTTCTTCACAAACCGCAGTTTACACTAATCACCTAAATATCTACAATCACATTTTCGTTTTTGTATTTGTTCTTTTATCATTTACTTTTTTTATTTCATTTATTCTCAGCTTATAAAACAGTTTTTATTTCCAATAAAATCTAAAATCAGCACACACACACACGCACACACACACACACACACACATTCACATATATCAGCTTTTTAACCTAGCCTTGCAGGATTGTCAAATGATGAGATAAGTAATGAACTTTAATTTATTACGCTGGTTTGACAGAGCTAAAATCTTCAGTTGGCCTTACTATTTTTACGTAAAGCTACGTTAAGAATAGATAAACTCATACCTTTTCGAAAGACACACAGACACACATACATACATACATACATACATACATATAGATAGATAGATAGATAGATAGATAGATAGATAGATAGATAGATAGATATAGTCTAGTTATTAGTATTGTATTAAATATGGATGAAATAAAAACGTTAAATGTGCATATGTGTGCTTGTGGGGGGTGTATGTGTGTGTATGTGTGTGTGTTTTGTGTGTGCACAAATCATTTTTTTAATTCATATCAGTAAACATAATTTTATGCATACAATCGTGATACAATAAAATGAGGATATATAAAATTTTAATCCTTTAACGTCTTCAAAGATTTTATCTTCAATTATTTCCAGTCGAGTGAGAAAATTTTTCTCCTTTGCTTGTTTTAACAATTTCGTCTAGATTCTACCAATTCATTCTCGCATCACTTCATAAATCAATTTTATTTAAGTGCAGCAAATCTTGAAAATTAATTTAATTATGAAATTTACAAAATAATTTAGAACGTTGATTCTTAGCAAAAGAAATTCTTTTATTTATATGGAATTCATAAAATGAAGAATTATTTCTGTTGTTGTACTCGATGGCCTTCTACAGGTGCCTGTCATTCGTTAGTCTTGTTAGAATTTTGAAATCTGAACAAAAGAAACTGACGCCAGGAAACGAAATAAAAGATAAGTTTCAAATATCACTGAAATTTTACAAGATGCAAAATTTAGGATTTTTAGTTGTTTAGCATTGAGGAGGAGTGTCTTTTAATGAAGCAACTGTCTAAAGTAACACCAAACAAAATCATTTATTTCTCATACTGTGTACCACAGCGATCTGACACTGTGAAGAAGGCGTATTTTTGGCATTAGGTTTGAATTTATTTATTTTTGTTAAGACGCTAAAGCAAAGTCACAACATGAGGAGGAAACAATAAAATTGATGACTAAAATTATAAAAACCATTTCCAGTTATTTTATAGGATCGTTATTAAAACATTTATGAAATAATAATTAACTGTTACAGGATCATTTTTGTCGGCTTAGTCTCTTTCTCTCTGCATGACATACATACAAAATTTCAAAATATATTACATATATATATACATACACGCAAATACACACACACACACACACACACACACACATATATATATATATATGTGTATGTATGTATGTATGTATATATATATATATATATATATGAGCGTCAATACAAATGAGAATTTATATATATATATATGTGTGTGTGTGTGTGTGTGTGTGTGTGTGTGTGTGTGTGTGTGTGTGTGTGTGCGTTCAGCGTTTATTAAGCAAATGTAGATAAAAGAAATAGATGCAATAATAAAACTAGTTTATTTCTAAAATATGCAATGTGATAATTGGCGCCACCTAATCTTTTATCCTCTTAAAATCTAAATCCAACTAAATTTTACCGAGATCCAAATGTCTCAAGCTTAGGAAAAGTTCAATAGTTAAATAGTTGCAATTTAGACGGATGATCTTTTATTTGACAAAACAAGTGCGCTATCGTTTCAATTCAAGAAAAAAATGGAACGCAATTCGGAAATATGAAAAATAATAATAAATGATCCTTCAAAATGATTTTTGATGAATCTTTCATTATTATTTTGCATGACGACATTCACTTTCCGTGCACGATTTTGTGATGTATTCATTCAAATAATGTAGGCGTGCATGTGTATTTCTTTTACATTTAGAACAGAATGAACACACACACACACACACACACACACACACACACACACACACACACACACACACACACACACACACACACACAAACGCGTATATACAGTCAAACATGAAAACATACAACACCGGAAAAATAGCATCCTTGAAAATGTCCTGTGAAGAGGCTGAAAGCGATTGGAAAGTGGAAAATTATTAAACATTTTTACATTCCTTATCTCCAGCAAAAAGGAAACATGTAAGAAAACTGGAAAAATACTGGAAAAATGAAACAAAAAACTAATAAAATTTTCCTTGTCGGTCGTTTTTAACGAAACATGTTTAAATGAAAGCTTGCTGTCCAAATATACATTAATATATATATATACATCCAGGTTTGTATGATCCTAGGATGTACTTTTGGCTGTGCTTAAATGTAGACATTATTTCTGATCTTTCAGCATTAATATAAGAAATATAAAAAGAAGTAAAACGCTACTCAAAATATTGCTGCCTTTCATAAGCTATATTTTTGTCATTCACTTTTTGTATATATAAAAATTTTAATGTTACTACAGCCAATAGTTACAGGCATTACAAACAAAATAACAAATATTTTTGTCTCTCACTCTCTCTCTCTCGCTCTCTCTCTCTCTCTCTCTCTCACACACACACACACACACACACACACACACACTACCTCCCCATATAAAAACAATCAGCAAAAACTTTTGCACAACTATAAGAGTGAATGCTTTAACTACTAAAAATACCACTTATACACAACTTCATTAACCGAGCACAAATCAACTCCTCTACAAAAAAGATATTTTACTCTGAACTAAAAAAATATTAAACAGACTCTCATTAATAATGACTTTCCAAATCACATTGTAGATGAAGAAATAAGACGATATTTCAAAAACCTCAATACACATCAAACAAAATATGGTACTTCAACAAAAGACCCTTAACATATCAAACTCTTCTATTGCAACGATAACTACAAAGGTTAAGAAAATAATTAAAAATTCATTCGTACTAATGTATCTCCCCTTGATCCTAATAAAAAATATAATTAATAATATATTATAAAAGGTACAATATTATTAATTTAATTATCCGTAATAACTCCTCCCCACCAACTGAGGTGTTACGCAAAACCAACATTATATATCAATTCAAATGTCCCTTGGTAGAATGCATCTCCGATAAAAAAAACAAAAACAAAAAAAAAACAAATATATGTTGGATTTACAACAACTACATTAACTTGACGTCTTACATTACATTTGTCTGACCATTCATCCATTTCTAGACATCTACAACAACATTCCTGTCTACATTCACAATATAAAAAATGATCAATAGTACAACTATCCTACAGCAAGAAAACAACAAAAGCAAACTACAGATTCTCGAGGCAATATTCATTAAAATAGTTAAGCCGTCAGTTGATAAAATCAGCTGTGAATGCTTTAACTACTAAAAAATACCACTTATACACAACTTCATTAACCGAGCACAAATCAACTCCTCTACAAAAAAGATATTTTACTCTGAACTAAAAAATATTAAACAGACTCTCATTAATAATGACTTCCTGTAGTAATGTTCTAAAATGTTTGTAAAAAGAACAGTTTTTTTTCATGCTTTAACACGTGCATGACCATGACATTACAACATAGAGAAAATTCCATTTTGGACAATTTTCACGCTAGCAATATGTCACCCGTTATATTTGAAGCAGAAAATATGTACAGTAATCTTTAGTAAAGCAGTTTTCCGATTGCATTTGTTATCATAACTCACATCCCTGAAGATGATCTCGGAAAGAGGTGGAAAGTAATTGGGTACCTTGAGAAGTGAATGAAAATAACTTCTGTCAGCGTTACAGCTCATTTCTGACATCTTTTGATTGTAATACGCGAAAGATTATCCGTGAGTATGAACGAATTTTATTAAAAATAAGCAAACATAATGTTTGCAATTTATTTAATCTGAGATGTTTTTAAAAAATTTGATGACTAAATACACAAAATTTAATATATATATATATATATATATATATATATATATATATATATATATATATCATATTATATCATATCATATGATACACTCATTCAAGTACCCCCTGACTACTTGAATTCGCACCCCTAAGCTATGGACCTCATAAATATGATCAATCGTTTTATTACAGACGCATAAATGGATTCTATTGAAAATTATTTTTCTAAAGAAACTGAATATTTTACGCATATAGAATGAAAAATTAATTTACGTATGACAGACATTTTGATGGTGTGATTTTGATTAATGTTATTAAGAAGAAACAATGAATTATTTAAAACGAAAATTTTTTATTACTCTTGAGTCTTTAGATGTGAATATCAGTAAATATAAAGGCGCGCTTTCTAAAATGTCTCGATTCGACTGTCTTCCCTAAATCAGGATTCTGTCATTTGCTCATTAAATTACTGATAACTACTGGTAATAAGTTAGGACGCTTGTATACGTAATTCAGCCGGTGTCGATCTGAATATATACTTGATATTAATGATTGTGCTTAACTCTATTCTTATTCAAGTCAAATCTAACGAGTATTCAATATCTTACACATTCACAACAAACTTAGTAACTGGAAATTTAAATAGAATTATTTAATTCCTGATTCTTTCGATATTCCCATTTTTATGCGTTTTGGTTACTTCTCTTGTTCCTGTTTTACATCAAAAAGATTACTTTTTCTAAAGTTTTACTGACAAAATTAACATTTTTTCGACGACTGATATTTTACGGCAATTCTGATTCCACAATAAAATATACATCTTAATTGTTTTCCTTTTTCATAATTCAAAACTTTCATTTTTAAAACAGAACCATCAAAATATGTTTAATCAAAATTTTTTACATAGATTCTTGCAAGAAATGTTATACGTTAAGTTGATAAACCTGAAATAATTGTAATAAATTAAATAAAAGAGATGATAAGTAATAAAAGTATGTAAAATTAATTCCCAAAAAGAATAAAGCATGATAACAAAACATACAGAAGAAAAAAGACAAATTTGTATAACTGCAAAATTCTCTCCAAAGAAAAATGGAGACGTGTGAACTGAAATATTTTTCGCGGTAAATGAAAGTCATAAGTTTCAGTTTAACTCGGGTAAATTAATCGCTCAATAATATTAATTATTACCCATCTTGCGGATGTAATTGATGCCTATTGCCAAATATAAAATCTTGACTACGATATGAGTTCGAGCTTAAATACAAGCCGGCATTTTATACGCTGACCTTTTTATATGACTTTTTTTTTCCCACCGAGAGGTTTTCCATAACAATGTCACCATCCTTAGTTTCATAACATGACAAAATAGTTGGCTTTGAATACATTCCCTCTAACATGCATATGGCTCAATCTATGCTTTGAAAAAACGATTTACATTTAAACTTTAAATGTAAATCGTCTGCACAACCACACCAGCATTGTCTGATGATGAGGATTAATCTCGAAACATAGAAATTTCCATGTAGCAATGAAAAATTGACATAAACATATAATTATATATATATATATATATATATATATATATATATATATATAAAAGGTATTATCATTATGTTTTTTATATAATTTTTTATGTGTTTTATCATTTTTTTTCTTTTCAGAACTCAAATTATATTAGAATTGTCGAAAAATTTTTTTTTTAATTTTTGGGCGCTTTTAGCTATTATCAAGGATGAATTTTGTTTTATTTATATTTGTAAAGTTTATATAGAGAGAGAGTCATGTGTAAGTTATGTTCTGAACACGGTAAGCACACTGTTACCCTGTTCATAATTGATATTGTTAAGCGTAGGATTTCTCTTTTTTTTTATTATTCATAATGCCTCGATTGTTTTTAATCTTCTTTTGCATGGGGATGATGCTATTATGTATGTATTATCAACGAGGATATCACGGATAGGTCCTGGTAGATCTCCGTGTGTGTTTAAATGAGATAGGATAAAACTGTAGTCGGAAAGGTGAAATGTCAATCTTCTCGTCAATTTTGTGGTGGTGTGGCCAATATAATTGTTTATTAATTTGGATTGTTGAGGACCACAACTCTTGAAAGGAGATATAAATTTATAAGCGACACTGGTTCTCTAAAATGTAGATGTTACAGGTGAATTCTTATTATTGACGATGAGATTGGCAGTTCTGAATTTTTGTAGATAATTTAATTTTCTTGTTTAAGTTAGTCAGTGTTGCATAATTTCGGATGATGTTGCGAGTGAAGATTCCTCCGACTTTGTAGTCTTTGATCATTGCGTTGAGCGTCTGCGCTCGTGTTCCCCACTTTAAAGACCAACCTTGTCTCACAACTCCCCCCAATGGGGGAGCTTGGTAAATATTCCTGCTTATAGTTACTGTGCATTAGGATTTTGTAGAAAAATTTAATGTCATTGTTTTTCTACACGTGTTTGTAGTTGCCCTTGGTTACGTTACGAAGAAAAAGTCTAATATAAGAGTCAAGTAAATAATTTGGAAAACCATTGTTAACAAGAGTTTGTTTCAAGTTGCGGAGTTCTTTGAAGAAAAGCGGCCCAGAAGATGAATTCTCGGGCGCTCTCGTAAAGAAATTTTTAATAACACCAAGTTTGTATCTAATAGGACATTGACTAATGCAATTAAGATAGCAATAATTTTTGCTAATGTTTTTTTTTAATATACTGAAGTAGCGAAAATATTATTACTAAACTCCACAAGAACATCCAAGAATGGGACTTTTTTTTTGGTTAAGTTCATATGTGAAGTTGAGAACGAAATTTTTTTCAAAAGCAGTTTTAAGATTTTCAATGTCGTTTTTCTTGTTTTGTTCTTTCACTTTGACACTTAAAGAAGTCAGCCAAGAATTTTGAAACCGTCTATATTTGACATGTTTAGCCGATGTACAATTATAGACACGAAGAAAGAATAATTCTTTTACACATGAAGCGCTTCATAAAATTAAATATACTAAATCATTTGAAAAACTTTTACTTTAGCATGAATAGTGGTGACAGGAAAATTGTATTACCAGATTAAAAATCTTATTTATCAGTCAATTTATGGATTATATACAAAGGGTACTGGAACGTCCTCGTCTCAACTGAGAAACCGCTTCTAAAATACAAAAGTTGAAATAAAAAATACAAATTTAACGTTTAAATATTTGTCACATTTTGGCAATCAGCTCTGGCTAAGGACTTTTCTGCTTCCCTAACATTTTTTGTTTTCTTCTGCTATCTTCTACTATTCAACAATTTCTCATTGTACCAAGCACTTTCGGTCACTTCTGTTGCTATTTTCAAGTGTTTTGTCTCTGATGTTGTTATTTTTTCTCATGTTTGACTGTTACGTTGTATTTTTATTTTTGAGTCATTTAAAAAAAAGCGCGTTCATTCCGAGCCTTCACACACACACACACACACACACACACACACACACACACACACACACACACACACACATATATATATATATATATATATATATATATATATATATATATATATATAAAACAAAGGTGGACCGGACGTTTATCAGAAAGCCAGAAGCATTTTATATTTAAATATATTAATTTTGAAGAGATGATTTATTGAAAGCTATTAAACAAACCATTTTCATAAGGGTGAAAGACGGATGCTGAGTTAAATGACATTCTATAATGACTCCAATGCTGACATGTTTTAATTAAATTCAGGATTATTCTTGAACAGAATTATTTAAAATTCTGTTTGCATGGAGTTGTAATATTATATCGTGTTTCATTATTCCAAGGTTAAACCATTTGCAATTTAAATCCTAATTGATCACAAAGTAACGTACTAAGTTTAATGATGATCTCCGATTCTATGTAGAATGGACAATGCCAAATACGTTTTCTTATAATGTATAAGTATTACATCAATATTTTTAGATGGACACCAATGACTGACAACTGAAGACTGTCACCACCCCTCCCCACAAAAACAATATTTCGAAAGAAAATCATTTTTTGTACTGTTGCGCTATTTTTTCAATTATTTTTTGTATTTTTCTTATTTTTAGATTCAAGATTTCTATCCTAAGTCCACGTTCGTGGTCGGAAGTCATTGTGACACATGTAAAACAACCAAAATGAGTTTCGGAAATGGAACAAGAGGAAGAGAACAAGGAACAGGGGAAGAAGGAATTGGTCCCAAGAGGAATTACAACGCTCGTCACACAGACCTCATCGATCTGTCGGATAATGGTAGCAGTTTCGCCCTTGGGAAACATTCATACAAGATTACTGTCGAGATTCGACGCTCAAATAGTTTGATAGCATTCTATTAATCCCGCGGAACCATAACCTAATTGAAACCGCCGTATATTTTTATTTGATGCTTTCTTGTTCTGTGGACTGAAGTAAATAGCAATGTTATTGTATAAATTGCTTTCCGTATTTTCCCCTTTATCTGCTGTTTTGATTATATTAAATAGAAATTGCTTAGATTTACAAGAATTTAAATTAAATAAGATCTAGAGGAATGTTATCTATTTTTTGCTTTCAGTGATTGTAAGAATCATTTAAAAACATAATTCGGATTGCTACACTTATAATTATCTTGACAAAATTAAAAATACGTGACTCAACGAATTAATTATACTATTTTCTTTATTAGTATTGCACAGTATTTTTATCAGCGCACTCTCCGACCATACACCACAGTGTATTTTGCATTCGGTAAACTTCAAAAGATATCAAATAGATTCCATAAAGGTATATTGTGGTGATATTGACAAATGATTTAAACACCTTATCTTTGTGTGTGAAATAAACTGTTCCGTTCCTTTGAAGGTTGCTGGATGCTGTACGTGGTTGGAGACTCCGTCGACCGGAACAAGTTCGAATAAGGATTCAGCTTAGACTTTCATTGGGTTGTACAAAAAGTTTATACCGATTTTTAGTCATTCATGTTCCAACACTTTAGAACATAGCAAATTTATCGACAGATATAAATACTTATATTTCCTATTAAAGTATACTTGAAACTATCTCTTAAGAAAGAAAGTTTGAAACTGCTTAATTTGTGTCAATTTTAAATCCCTATGAAAATGGGAGATTATAAGGTGCATTTTGGACACAAGTGGCTTTTGTTTTTATAACCGTAAAGACAAAAATGCATCGCAAGCAAAACAAAAAAACAAAAAAAACTATGCTCTGTACGGTGAAGATGCTTTGGCTGACAGAACTGTATGTAAGTGGTTCACTAAGTTTAGAGTTGGTGATTATAGCCTTATTGATGAAGAACGCTCACTACAAATGACGATCAAATCAAGACATTGATTGAGAATAACCCTCATTACATACGGCTGCAATTAGCAAAAGCACTTTTTTTATATTTACCATCCATGGGCACTTAGTTAAACTTGGGGACTCAAAATACTTCGCGATCTTAGTAAAAAGAATCTTTTAGATCATTTAGATCCATGATTTTCTGTATAAATGCAATAAAAATCTGTAAGTTGAATGAAAAATGGAGAAATGTTGTGTAACAAAATGATTCGTATTTAGTTGAATAAATATTTAATGACAATTTTTTTGTGCTTAAATTTGCCTTAAATCAGCATGAAGTTCCTAAACAACCCAATACATCCAATTCAAATAAAAATAATTCAGCTATGTTACATTAAACATTCCCGTATATATAAATATCCAACAGAAATATTTACTATATTATAAGAAAAATCTAGGTATCACTTTTGTTCTGAAAAAGAACTGAATTTCCATGTGATACAGTATTTGTTTGTTAAAAATAATTGACGATTAAAAATGGAACGTAAGCGACAATCATTTGACTAAATGACCTCCGAAACTCGTCATAAAATATACAGTCTAGCCAGCAGATATGAAAAGAGATGCCAAGAAATACAAACCAAACAATGTTTTAAAATATTTGCTCGCTGATTTATTTTATGTACAAAATTAAAAGTAAAGATATTTATTGAGGTATTGTTGTCTACTTATTTGTGCGCATGCGCTTGTTAACATAAATGAGAAAATAGTGTTTGTAAATGATTTTTTCGTGTTAGCATTTATGTAGAATCACAGTTATTTAGATAAAATTTTACGAAAAATACGAATAAAAAATTTTAAGCAAAATTTTATTTGAAAAATACGACGTTTCTATATTTTTCGCGCGCTTTCCTCGATTTAAAGTAAATCAAGATCGATTATTTTATCAAAGATTATTTTAGTAAGAAAGAATGCAGATTCGCAAAATACTTTTTTTCAGTTTAACTTTGCATTTCTTTAGAAATAAAATGGAAACAAAATTATAGATAAGAAATTTGATTATTATATCTCGGGAATCACTTCTTTTTGATGAAAATCTTTAATGCGCACGTTTAAATACACATGTAAACGCATATTTCTATCCCTTTCACACATACTTCTGCACAATGACTGAAACACAAAACGGAGCTCGCATACACACATGGAACAAAGATATATTCTCATTTTATATATATATATATATATATATATATATATAGAGAGAGAGAGAGAGAGAGAGAGAGAGAATGTGACGGCATTTTATATTTTTGATTTCGCTCATGCACGTTGTTTGTTTTTGATTTTGTTGATTGCACATTATAGTAGGGTCAGTTGGGCACCATCTGTGAGAAAAAAGATCACCATGACGCAATTCAATTCGCTAGAAATTTGGGAACAGCATGCTGTACTGTATGGCATTCGCGCCGGAAACTCCAATACAAACATTTCAGAGTATTTGTGTGTCAATCTGAGGACAGTCCAGAACATTCGGAAAGAGTTGGATGAGTCTAATGCTGATTACGAAAGTACGGCAAACCGAAAAACTCACTCTGATCATTCTGGTAACAAAAAAGTCCCAAATTTGTTGATGAGGGCCACAGACTAAACAGGGAGGCCTACATCTTGTGCCTTCAGGAGGTAGTGCTGCCTTGGGTCAGGTAGTGCTGGAAGACCATATGTCTGACAAAAGAACTCTGCACCATGCCACACAAGCAGGAGAACCTAATCATGGCTGTCAGACATTCTCTGCGACCACATCACACCTTATATCTGGTAACTTAACTATCCAGCTCCACTTCCTTTATTATTATGTGTGGGGCGCAGTTGAGCAAGAGACCAACGGTTTGTGTGTATGCGTGTGATTATCGGTTTTTGCGTATATGTGTATGTATTAGTTTGTGCGTATATGTGTATATTTCGGTTTGTGTTTATGTATGTGTATTAGAGTTTGTTAATATTTTCTAAAATGTTATTGTTATTTTTATTCTTATCCACATCTGTTTACTTTAGCGTTGCAAAGAAAAATTAATAGAATTTACATTGTTCTTTTACCGTTTCCCTCGATCATTCTAAATCTATTTTGAACTACTTTTAAAATTTTCATGTATTAAAACAAAGACTACATACGATATATTTTCCCAAAAATGCCTGTCTATAAAAAGAAAAGATGTTGCCAAGATAGAATTCGAAACATTAACGTTTTTTTCCTTCGTTTGACTGCGAAATTCAAAATCGATTAAGACACCTGCGAATCTATTACGAAACACTCTCTTTAAAATAACAAGTCCAACATTTCGGTGCCAATATTGTTCAGCCTTTTAATAAGGTAATAAACAAACTAAAAACAAATCAAAATAATTCTTGAAAATTCTGAGACTTTAACAATTAAGCACATTATGTGTATTCGTATATTTGCAAAATATTTGAAAGTAAATTGAATTTATATAATTTGAAAACCAAACTTATTTTTTATTCTTAAGATCTATCAAAACACATTGACTGTTACCTCGCAAGTTACCTTGCTATCCACGAACTCATTACTGATTCTATTTAGATGAAAAAAAAAACTGTTTATAGTTTACACAGTTAGAAGATTATTGTAAACGGATTTACTCACAGGAAAAAAACATCTATCCTTTGATATTATCTGCTTCTTTGTCGCTCGATATCAAATGGCCTTGTTGCTTTTTGTTGTCATTATTTCAAACCATTTTTATTTTTATTTTGGTATACGACTGTTTTATTTAATTTGAGGCAGTATTCATAAGCAATCAGAGAAACGGAAAGAGAGAGAACGAGAGAGATAGAGGGGAAAGATAGAGGGGGCGAGATAGGAGAGAGATGTGGTATTGAGTAGTATTTAATCTCATTAATGAAATAAACAATTCTGTTTGTTAGCATATGAAAATTGCTATTTTATATGAAAAAGAAAACATACTTATCAATCATGCACAAATTTTGCTTGTATTTTATGTTTGGAAGAAAAGTTACCGGGGTTTATTAAATATTAAATTTATTAAGAAACCGCAAGAAATTTTCCTCTAACTAAGCGAATATTTCACATAGATTCTAAGTATTTTTCCAGCGTTCGAACAGACGGAAGAGAATTGGGCGTTTGTCTCATTTGAAATCATTTTACTTTTGTTCCTCAAATAATCCTTTATTATAAGATGGAACCTCTAATTTGGCAGTCGACGATCTTAACCACTGAACTATGTGTTTGTCTGCTTGTTGGAAAAGAGATTTTTCGCTAACAACTCTGCTGTCATTACACAAACTGAATAGAGTTGCATTTAGAAGGGAGGTTATTTAGTTCATTTGGGAGAGCTAGATTCGATTTGATTGAGAGAAAATGGTTTCATTATTCTTCTTTGGTTTTTACCCACCACGATTTTCCAGAATGCCCGCGAAAGGGCTGTCTGAAAGAGGAAGAGCTGGATCCTGAAATTAGCTGGAAACTGATAGGTTCAACCCGTATTCCGAGGAATTTTCGTGATAGGTGCTGTCTATGTTTACTGGAAAAAATTTCAATATTAAAATACCCCCACCAACACCGGCTACTGAATCTGAGGAGGGAATTCATCAGTAAGTGCCGCCACAAGGCAATTTTTTCGAATACTTAAATTTAGAATTTAAATCCACGTTGACTAGATGTTAGAATATAAATTAAAAGGATTCAATTTAAATTTTAATCTTAATTTTACCCTAACGTTAACCTTAAAAAGTATTTTAATCCCCCTACCTTCCTATCCCAAGCTCCTTTAATTGCCTATCTTTAGAAAATATGGATTCTTTTACTAAAACCCTTTTTCCATGGTTAACACATATATGTGTGTATATATATATATTTTTTTCTCTAATATTTTTTTCTCTAATATTTTTTCTCTAATAATTTTTAAACTGATAACTTCCTGTTATTGGCATTTAGCTCGCTTCTACCTAAAAGGTTTAATCAAATAAACTTAAATAAAAAATTTTAAAATCTTATATTGAAACCCATTCCTTCTCGCCTAAATACACCTCTTCAAACAGCCCAAAATCCTAACCTTAAAAAAGTAATTTAACTCATTTAGTTGTCTATCTTTATAAAGTATGAACTCCTATTCCTCCCCTTCCTAAATATACCGTTTCAACACCCTGTAACGCCGCGACTACCAGCTCTGTCCTTTTTTACTTTGTGACCGTTGTTAACCTAAAACCCCTCCAAACTCTACCCCAGGGCGCCTTCGCTGACGTGACGTAGAATCTCTATTAGAGATCCTATGTCGAAATGTACATCCGACACCTTTGAATTTTGAAAATTTTCTCTGATTTATATATATATATATATATATATATATATATATATATATATATATATATATATGATCATAGATTGCATCAAGTGAAGCGCAACTGAGGCGAAAACGGAATTAAGGATGTGAGTTAAAAAAAACTTCACAGAAGATCATTAGGAAGTAAATTGAATTGCAAGAGTTTACGTGAGGTCAGGTGACAGGCTCAATAATAACGATTATCAATAGTTACATATTTTTGAATTATCATTTATCGCTTAAAGTTTTGTTTATATCTCGTTATATTTGTGCAGCAGTTCTTCTTGTAAACATGTATGAAATAGCGTAGATATTTTATGCTTATTAAATGTATGATTTTTTTCTTTTTTTTATGTGTTAATATTTACATACGAAAGCACACACCCGATACACAGGTAAATATATATATATATATATATATATATATATATATATATATATATATATATATTTACCTGTATATCGTGTGTGTGCTTTCGTATGTAAATATTAACACATAAAAAAAAAATATATATATATATATAGTCATCCGCAGACAGATCTGATTCGCTGTATCACAGCTCATCAGTACGGCTTAGACTCCGATCGCTTCCTAACCCAGGATTGAAACCCGACCGAATCGGCGTCACTCGGTGATTCTACCCATAGGCCACGAGCGTCCGGTAGAAGAAAGTAGGCTTTTTAGAGCTTATAAACACGCCCAATAGCTAGAGTGCTCCAATTCATTATCGAATGAGCGATGCGTATATGCCGGAGTTTACAAAGTCTCCCACTCTTCCAAAGTGCTCAATCAGTGTGCGAGAGCGTAAATGAGATTATAACTATACTCTTGTCAAAAAACCTTCCACGAATCTACGAAGGAGGAAAAAACGGTTTTAAATAAAAGAAAGAGGTAAGTACATGAACATCAGTCAAAAGGGTTCGGACCGAGCCAGCTTTCCCTGACGATTCGTTTAGGTGAAACCTACGTAGGTCCGTCTGGCTCACTATATATATATATATATATATATATATATATATATACTAACAAAATTATCTCCCTTTTTTATATATTCTTATTCATATATGAGTATCCACAAATTATCTTCGTCTCTCATGCGTAATCACATGCGTGGGCTAAACATGTTTATGCATATCTATTATACATATTGTTGCGTTGTGGTGCAGTGGATATCATTTCGGAACGACAAATCGGGAAGCCGTGTTCGAATTCCAGTTGAATTCCTTGAATTCAATTGTGCACAAATACCTTTTGGAAAAGTATTAATCTCCAGTTATGGATTAAAGAACATGACAGATTTGGTTGTATAGCCTTGGCTGGCAGCCAGTCTACCGCAGAAAGTAATGGCAACCTACTGCAGGATAATCTTCTGCCCAATCAGTCATGTCTATTTCGGGACATGATCCTCTAGGCGTGTATCACGTATGGCACTTAACTAACTGATTATACACACACATACACATACACACAATATTGATTCCTATGTCTACACTGTTTACATTTGATCTTAAATCCAATTCCCCTATAAATAACTCATATTCTAAACTCTCTCTGTCTGTCTGTCTGTCTGTCTGTCTGTCTGTCTGTCTCTCTCTCTCTCTCTCTCTCTAATATATATATATATATATATATATATCGTTGTGGATTCCGGGTGAGAAATCGCACAAAATAATGAACAGCAAAACAGATATTGAGATAGAAAAATAGGTTATATTGAACGTAATATACAAATTTGAACGCATGTTAGTAATCCAGGAATACTATTAGTAAGAAATAAGTATATACAAGTCTTGAAGTGAAGCCGTGTTTGAAAAGTATATCCGTGTAATATTATTCTAGCTGAGCGAAGCTCAGAGTTATTCTGACTTCTGATGCTGTAATCTCTGGGTAACTTCGGCATCTATCGGTAACTTATGTATCAGTTCTGGTACTCTCCGATAACTCTAACGGATCTCTCTATAACTCTCAACTGCTGTTCTCTCTATGGCAGGAGTATATGTATACTCAGTCGAGTCGAGTCCATTATCATATACAAAGGGGCGATCCCACAACATCGCCCCTTTGTATATAATAATGAACTCGACTATATTGTTTAGATATATAAACATGTGAAACTGATCGTGACATAGCCACATGTCTCTCCATCTCGATTTGACTTTTGAATATCCAATATCCAAGAACTGTGAAACTGGTAAAATTAAAGACTTTTACTTTATTAATATGAAAGTTGAGATTGAGGTGACCCATTAGTGTCAGTCTGTTTCATATTTAAAGGCAATCGTCAGGCCATGGACATGCCCACCTCCTGTGATTGCGTTAAGCATGAAACGGACTGTTTCATACTTAAACACAATTACCACACCGCTGGATGTTGACATGAATGTCCACTTTTATATTTACATACACTTTATCCCTGATATTGAGCACTTTAACCAATAAATACCTTAAAACTATGTATCGGGCCAATTTCGCAAAATATTAATTAACCGATGGGAAAAGAGCGATTTGCAGAAAACAACAAATTGAACTTTCTGTTGGAAGCTGACCACGTGATCTCAGTTGGCTACATATTTTAGGTTTTGGGGTCGGTCAGTCAGAGAGACAAGGGAGTAGAAAACAGGACATAATGTAGCAAGAAGATAGTCAGGCCGCCCCTCTGCGACCTACATTCGTACCCTCTCGATGTCTTTCTCGTGCTGTTTTCTTTATCTCTCCTTCCTCTTCACCTACTCGCCGTACACAAAAAGAAACAAGACATTATACTACCCTTTTGATACATCGCATCGAAAACATAGACTTTATCTTTTTTCTGTACAAATCACTTTCCCATTTCGCTAAAACGGACACGCACTTAATTCTTTAAACTTCTCTATGCATTTTCTGTTAGAATATTTCACAGTTGATAATTGCGTACCTACAATTTGATGTTATGCTTATCGATAAATAAATTTTCATTTATTTATAAAAAGAAAACAGTTTTATTTTTCAAAATTCTGATGATGATCTGGAGTAAATTGTGGGGAGTTCGGTTATGTCTGACACAAGGCTAATTTAATAAACATTGCTCGAGCTCCCTACTTTAGTCTTGCATCATAATTCCCATTTTTATAAAATTATCCACATGTTTTGGAGTGACATTTTTATTAGGCAAAAAACATTATCATCATTATTATTAGTAGTATTATTATAAATCGATCCCAAAGTTACAGATCATAGAAATGCATTTGATTAACACAGTATCCTATGCATCTCGATCATCACCCATTACGCCCAATAGTGTCTTAGGGCAGCATTTTGCTGTTTTCCGTAACATTTTGCTGTTTTTTATGAGGCAGAGCTGTTAGCCCTAAGCCCAACCCCTAAACCTGGAGGAAGGTGTTTTTATGGAGCACCCAGTGAGGATCAAACTCACTACTCAATTGTAATGCTTCTAGCTTGCTAACCATTACACCACTTCGAGGTGCCCATGCGTCTGATAGTTTTCATTATTTCACAATTAAAATGAACTCCTTGAAAAACTTAAAACCTTCTCAATATTTTAAATTTTTTTTTATTGCTGATTTGTTTCTACTGTTTTAATTTAAAGCTTTTTTTTATCGTTTTGTGGGCTCATTTTTTTTCTATATTGATTTCCATATAGAAAATGACCTACAACTAGTACTTTATTGAATTAAGAACTGGAGAAACTTCGAATTCTTTCCATTAATTTGTTGGCTTTAAGAACTTTTTGACTAAATCCAGTCAGTTAAGTGATACACGATTGAGCTATGAAACATGAATAACTGGAAAGAAGATTTTCTCTCATTAGGTTGCCATTATTTTTTGCAATAGACTGTAGTTGTATCAGTCAGCCAGTTAAGTGTCACACGTGACGCACGCTTGGGCGATCTTATCTAGAAAGATTTTCCGGCAGTAGGTTGCCATTGCTGCGGTAGACATGTTGCCAACCCAATCTGTCCTGCTATTTAAGACATAGCTGGGGGGAGAGGGGACGGATTAATGCACTTCCCAAGAATATTTGCGCATAAGTGAATGCAAGGAGTTCAACTGGAATTCGAACTCAGCTCTCCGATTTTTCATTCAGAGATGATATTCGCTGCCCCACGACGCACATTCTTGACTAAGTTTGGTAACAGTAATATTTGAAGAACTGTTTTGCATAAATGTACTTTTTTGCTTTGTGTTTCTTTAGTCATGATTTATGCCCAGGAATATAAAAGAAGAAAAAACTAAACGTGTTATCCGAGAAATTACAGAAGTTTTTGGTATTTATTTGAATACCCTGAACAACTTTGAAAGCGGTCCTGTAATGTTATTGCTGAAAATATCAACAAAAACATCGCTTCTTCTCTGAGTTGTGTCGATTGACCATTTCCCAATCTCCAACCCTAAAATCAGGTCAGTCTAATAATGTAATTCTATGTTCAACATTTAAAATTACTGTTGAAGAATAAGTTTCCATATATTTCGCCCACCCCACTAAATGACAAGGTTTATTTGCAGCTGTTTACTTAAAGGTGGTACTTCAGTTTAGTTCATATATTTAGCAAGCAAACTTATTGTTTTGTGTGTTTATTTTTTCTATTTGTATACACCACAGCGCCAGTTTTGTCAAACATTTTTTTGCTTGGCAATTCACTTTTCCTGATTTTTAACTTTATAGTTTTTCTTCTGGAGGTCGGCGCAAAATATTTGTTTGTTTTTTTTTTTTACATTAAAAACAATGAACGTTGAACAAAGTTTGTTTTGTAAGCCCACGTCTATTGAACAGGTGAAGAGGCTCATCCCTTGTTTCATGTTTAGAATGCGATTCCAGGTTTTCTCTTTTCCAATCTTCTCACTTTTTTTTCTCAATTGGAGTAGATAGACTAAACTATCGCCCGGTTCACACTCCACCCTCGTCTATTGAACAGGTGAAGAGGCTCATCCTTTGTTTCCTGTTTAGGATGCGGTTTCCGGTTTTCTCTTTTCCAATCTTTTCATTCCTATGTAGCCCCTTGCATATCAGTGGCGTTACCGCCTTGTACGGGGTGATATGATTAAAAAAATAAAAATAATAATAATATATATATATATATATATATACGATACCTTAAAACTATATATATATATATATACATATATATATATATATATATATATATATATATATATGGGGTGTGTGAGGGTGTGGGTGTATATGTGTGTGTGTGTGTGTTTTATATAGTTTTAAGTTATGGTATATTTATGGATTATTTATATATAAATTCCGTGTCATATTTACTATTGTCTTGTCCACGTACAATATCAATCATTTATTCAGTTTTCATATCGTCTCAAAGATGTTATCATATGTCCACACACACACACACACACACACATACATATATATATATGTATGTGTGTGTGTGTGTGTGTGTGTGTGTATATATATATATATATATATATATATATATATAGACGTACATGTTCCAGCTGCACCTAATCTGTTCTGTCCTGTCTTCTGAACATCATTCCGACCACAGAGTGTGAACACGCCAGCATATGTAACTCTTTCCCAACCCGCTTTTGATTCCTACAACCCCTATCATATTTCTTCTTTCTTTAATCTCTCCCTAGATTCTTTTTTTTTCACTTCCTGTCGTCTGCCGCCCATTTTCTGCCTAATAGCCATGTTCAGTGCCAAAGTCGATTCTGTCTCAGTCTTAACCACTTTTTATTGATTTAAATCGACTCTGCCGCTTCTGTACTAATCTATTACGTTCGCAACGCATTACCCTACGCTTGGCCTGTCCAACTTGGAGATCCCCGGCGCGCCAAGTGTTGTGGTGGGCGGAATGGGTATGAGGGATTAAAACGCCAAGTGAGAGAACTACCGAATGGACTGAGGATGATAAATAGTATAGATAATCAAGGCGTAAGGATTCGTATAGCGGGACCCTACTGGAACATTTACAATCTACTACAATCCTTAATAAGCAAGTGCCCTTCTCCAGACTGATAAAAATATGAATAACAAATAATAATATTAAGAAAAACCACAACAAATGAATTAAAGCTGAGTTGGTTTCTGACTGTTTATCGTTCCTCAAAATAACTCAACTTTGAAACAATGAAGTGAGACTGCAAATTTTTGCACATCTAATTTGCACTTGTAAAATGAATGAATGAAGAATTGTCTGCCAGTCGGTTTTACTCATGATAAAAGCTTCGTTGGGGGGGGGGGGGGAAGAAAATTCAACTTAATCATAAAATCCGTGATATCAGTTTTTGTGAATGACAAATGAAAAACGATTCATTATACTACCACTTATAATTTACATTATAATCTCACAAAATAAAGAGGGAGGAGGCTAAATAAAATTTTAAAAGTCGGGGTATGAGGGCTAAAAAGATTTAAAATTTTAAACATTCGTCATTCTGTTTTTTATCTGATCCTCTCATAAAATCAACATTTTCTTCTTTAAAAAAATATATTAATAGTTCTATTATTCATTTAATATTTTGAACTTTTACTTGTTTTCTCGGATTAAACATACAAACTTTTCCACAAATATGACTTATATAAGAAGTTTTAGAAGCTAAAACAAAAAGAAAATTGAGTTTTTTACTTTATATTTTCAAATTAATGGAAGTTTTAATTTTAGGCAAATAGCAGCTGAAATTTTTTTTCATAGATGCCATAAGGATAATTTCTGTTTTTTTGTACTCCTTAGTTTTAGTAAATAAAAAAAAACACCATACAGCGTGATGTTTGTTTTAAAAGTCATGCTTGTTTTCTTCGTATGTTCGGCCTCTTAACTCAGGAGTTTGTATGTATTTTGTTTACCTGCAATTTTTTTTTGGTTGCTACTTTAAGTTCGGTAATATTAAATACGATAAACCCGAGGAATGAAATTATTTTTAAATACCGACATAAAAACAAATTTATATTACCTGTTTAGTAGGATTCGGCTTTTTCCCCACTTAGTTTTGCTGGCAAATTCAATTTCATCTTTGCTTGTTTTTGTGTTTTCTAAAATATTTGTGGTTGTTTTGATATATTTGGCTATATATGTACTTTATTTTATTTTACGTGTGTCAAAGAATTTCTTCGTTTTACTTTTAAGTTTATATTGTTTGTTTTAGTTTTAGTGTTTATGCGTGTATATATTTTTTTCTTATGTGTGTGTTTTAGTTTGAGTGTGGTGATATCTGTTTTCAATGTCTTGTTTTTGTGTATATGTGGGTATATATTTATTTTATGGCTTATTATTTATTATGTATATTGCGCGGGTTTTAGTGTGTGTATTTTTAAAATTTTTGTGACATTTCCGGTACATTCGCTACTTTTTAATTCTAAGTCTTATATTTCACAACCTTTCACCTAACCTGATATCACAGGAAGTAAATTCACTTCTGACCTATTTTCCCAATGTTTTTGAATATTTTGAATAGATTAAAGCATTTATATTTTTTGGGACCTGAAGTGATGGGCGCTTACTCGTTTGTTGAAATAAATCAGAATTTATAATCACTTTAGATGTGTTGAGTTTTCCTTTATTTATATATATATATATATATATATATATATATATATATATATATATATAAACTACCGACCAAATTGATTAGGCGACCCCAGTTTTTTAAAAAAAAGATGTATTTCATACTATTTATAGTATTTATTGCCAAGGGGATAATTCTAAAGGAAAATAGAATGGTTCTTTTGTTAATACTGAACAGTAACATGTGCATTAAATGAACTGTTCTGGTGTCCAGTTTATGTGCTATCTTCCTCATGCTTGTCTTTTCTTCTTATTGACTGGGCAAAGTAAAGTCTTCCTGGCTGCCTTGTAAAATTTTGAAAAGTAATAATAGCAAAAGAACCATTCTATTTTCATTTAGAATTATCCACTTGGCAATAAATACTAAAAATAGTATGAAATACATATTTTTTTAGACTGGCGTAGTATATATATATATATATATATATATATATATATATATATATATATATATATATATAATCATCCGCAGACAGATCTGTCTTAACAAAACTTCGAAGTCGGCATGAACCTACTCAGAAACTGACAAATTCTTTTCACTAATATATATATATATATATATATACATATAGTGCAAAATTGTAATGATGTTTAGTGCCAAATTTGCTATATTTTGCAGAAGAAGGACGTTATAATAATTCCTTCACGAAACTTCGAAGTCGGCATGACTGAAATAACATTAAACAGCTACGTGACAAACTTCTCCATATTAACAGAAATGCCATCAATTAATCATTGAAAATTTTGAAAATATGGGAAGTAATTGTTAAGTATATTCAGACATTCGTTAAATCATATAAACGCCATCACAAGAACAAGACAAACTATAACTTTACATTTATCGACGCCATTAGAAAGTAGCAAAAGATAACGTGATAACAGAGGTTTGAGATACAGATATATAGACTTTCATACATACATTCAAATACATAAACACATATGCACGCACACACATACACACACACACTTTGCATACGCACATGCACACACACACACACACATACACAGATAAATGTACAAGGCATTATGTATACGCAGGTTGGTTAGGAAACTTAAATTTGAAGAAACACTTTTAAAGCATAACTCATTTTAAATATATTCATACATAATATATATATAATATGTATAATTATTTAATTACTTGGTTTTTTGGTCATAATAAAATTAGAGCAGTACACAGTTGTATTAAAATGTGTTCAATAAAATTATATTGTAAAACTTTTTTAATATTTTTAATTTGTAAAAGAGATATTGTACTCCCTAAGTTTCTACCATGTGGTGTCTTCAGGCGATTGAAGACGCCACATGGTGAAAACATAGGTTGCGTAATAACTCGTTTACAAATGAAAAATATTTAATGTGTATATATATATATATATATATATACAAGTACAACGTACAATATATATATATATATATATACAAACACTATATATATATATACAAACACACTATATATGTATGCACACATACTCTCTCTCTCTCTCTCTCTATATATATATATATATATATATATATATATTGTTAAATATACAGACAATGAATGTCTATTATGTTTAGTCATGAGCCGTTCTAAACATCGTATTTTAGCTTTAATTTTAGGTAAAAAATAAACATAAAAATTGTCCAGCATTTGGATATTCTTTTATTATACTGGTTCTAAGTTTTCGGCTTACATGAGACATCTTCAGAGAGGTTACAGAGACATTAACATGAAGACATCACTGATAAAATATTTCAAAAATATCCAAATGCTGGACAATTTTTGTCTTTCTTTTCACCTGAAATTAAAGCCAAAACACAATGTTTAGAACGGCTCGTGTCGAAACATAATAGACATTCATTGTCCGTTACATTTAACAATATATATTTAGAAAATTACCTGCTGATTCGATGCACTAAATATATATATATATAATTACGAATAAACTGAAAATAAGTGACAGTCCCTAAGATTACAACAAAGGAGGCATATATACTGTTAAAAGATCATAAACCGGAATTATACCGAAAATTAGCCACTAGAATTATAAACCCTACAAAATCAGAAATCGGTAGACTCAGTAATGTAATACTAGAAAGAGTTAACCAACAAATAAAAAAAATCCAACTCATGCAATGGAGGGTTACAATGGATGTAATCAACTGATTTGAGAACCTTGGGGAAAAAGATAATGCCACCTTCCTACAATTTGACATCGTCGACTTTTACCCATCGGTATCTGAGAGTCTTTTCAATCTTGCCCTTGAATTCGTGGAATTCTATTCGGACATCTCAAAGAATGAAATCAAAATAATTCTGAACTGCAGAAAATCAGTTCTCATCCACAACAACGAACAGCGGATAAAAAATTAAACGGATAATTTTTATTTATATATGGAAGCCCTGGATTCTGCAGAATCTTTGGATCTAGTCGGATTATTCCTATTGTACAAACTCACGGCGTATAAAGAAATTGACATTAACAACATAGGACTCTATAGAGATGACAGACTCATGATAATAAATAAATCTACTGGAGGTAAGGTTGATAGAACTAGAAAATTAATTCATAAGGTCTTTCGGTCGTAACGTAGTAATTAACCCTAATATAAAACAAGTCGACTTCCTAGACATAACATTAGACTTAGTATCTAACACCTTCCAACCTTACATATAAAATAATGCTAACCCAATCTATATAAACCCCAACTCTAATCACCCACCATCCATTATCAAGCATATTCCATCATCTGTTGATCGCCACATTAACACACTCTCCTCAAATAAGAAAATATTCGATAAACACAAAGTAATTTACGATAAAATTCTTAAAGACAGCTGATATCAATCTTCCAAAATAAACATTGTGGAAAAATTCAGGAGCTCAAAAAGGAAAAATAGAAACAGAAAAATCATATGGCATAACCCTCCTTTTAACCAGTGAGTTAACTTTAAACTGGGACATACATTTATTAAACTAATAGATAAGCATTTTCCCCAAAATAACCCTCTAAGCAAAATTTTCAATAG
The DNA here is from genome assembly GCA_037127315.1 of Ascarosepion bandense. Lineage (NCBI taxonomy): Eukaryota > Metazoa > Mollusca > Cephalopoda > Sepiida > Sepiidae > Ascarosepion > Ascarosepion bandense. The sequence goes on along the minus strand of JBBBDQ010000663.1, from coordinate 8,482,884 downwards.
GAATACAATAAAACTAAGTTATAGCTGCTCCATCAATCTAGAAAAAATAATTAAACTACATAACAGTAAAATATTAAAAGCATAAAACACAAATAACTCCAACACTCATACCAGTCTGCCCCATAATAATAACCTCTGTAACGGTAGAAACCCAAACCAATGCCCCATTCCTAATAAATGTTTAACGAAATCGCTGATATATGTGTTCGATTTCATCCATGGAGAATCTCAAAGATGAGAAAATTTATATCGGAAACACAATGAACGTATTTAAAACGCGCTATTACAATCACCCCTCATCCTTCAATAACAAAGAAAAACAAAACATGACGTCTCTTTCCAAATAGTTTTGGAAGTTAAAAAAATGAAATTAAAACACGTAAAGTGATATGGAAAATTCTCAAACAAGCAAGAACATCTAAATCAATAAAGGAACCATGATTCCTTTGTCTTCAAAAAAAATTGAAATCATTAAATACATGAATAGCAACAGACATTTAAACCAGAGGCATGAAACTACGGTAAACTGCAAATATATCAAAGAACTAACCTTACAATCATGCTAAAAAATATTACAAAAGCCAAAGTTAGGACCCCTTATAGACGATAAACCTTTATAATATCAACAACACTCTTACATCAAATTTTACCTATTCCATAACACCAACTGTGATCTATTTTAAAGTTTTATAGAAAAAAGTGATTTCTTAAATTTAAAATTAAAGTTAAATTCACAAAATTAGATTAATTATAAAAACTGAGTTTAAATAAAAAATACTGTGTAGTGTTGTACAATTAAATAAGAAAGATAGGTCCAATAAAGGATAACTACTATTCCCACTTCATCGCATCTAATCCTATTCTTTCCATCCTTGCACTTCCTTACTCTCCCCTTCACTAAACCAGAAGAAAAAATCCAGCCACTACGCCATAAAAAGCTATACAATATATTAATGTTAAATCTGTTTACAAAATTCTCGACAAGTTCATTAATCAACTCTATTACCCACAAACTCCCTCTTTTCAAAATTCCTACAGACAATTTACAAGACTTATCTCCTTATCACTAAACCCATCTACATCCCACGCACAATTTGCCAAATATAAGAAAAGAGACTTTCCATTCCTTTCCACAGCACCTGAGGGGACATTGTCATTTCAATGTCGAAACAAAATGTACGCTTTGTAGTGGATAAAAATTTGTACATGTTCTAAACTATAATATTTAATATATACATACACACACACACACACACACACACACACACACACACAGACACACACACACACACACACACAGATAGATAGATAGATAGATAGATAGATAGATAGATTACGATAAGACGCAAAAAACGACTTTCTAGACGTTACCCTAGATTTACTTAATAATGCTTTCTCACCCTATCTAAAACATATATACATCCTAATCTAATCACCCACAGTCTATTATTAAACACATACCACATTCGGGTGAACAGAGAATTAACAAAATTCCTCAACTGAAGACAATTTTTATAAATACAATCATCACTATAATACAATCCTAAAATCAGCGGCTATAAATGCAATGATATTAAATATTACATGCAAAATAATAATATTACTAAAAATAATCGAAATAGAAAAATAATTTGGTACACACCACCATTTAACCAAATGGTTAGTATCAAGTTAGGCAATAAATTTCTTAACCTAGTTCAGAAACACTTTTCAAATAATAACCCCCTTAGCAAAATTTGTAATAAAAATACACTGAAACTTAGTTATAGCTGCACTGATAGTCTTGATATGATAACAAAAAAGAATAATAAAACCCTAAAACAACATAATGAAATTAATCATAAACAACCTATTATAAATAATGGTAATAATACTAATTCTTGTAATTGTCATAACCTTAACGGATGTTCTCTGCAAAATAAACATCTTACGAATTCCGTAGTGCACCAAGCAGCTACCATCTCCACTACTGACAATTCAAATTTTATCAAACAATATGTTATTAGTATTCAGAATAGTTTTAAAACACGATTTTATTAGCATAACCTATCTTTCAATAATATATAGTAATTCTACCTCTCTCTCTAAATACCATTGTTCATTGAAAGATGCAAATAAAACTCCTACAGTTCAATGGAAAATATTAATAAAAGCTAGAACATCTAAATCCTTACATGAAATATGTTTCCTTTGCTTACAAGAAAAATCTATATAATTAAATTCCCATAAACTAACATTATTAAACCAACATAATGAAATCAGTAAATATTACCATCATAGGATTATTGTTGTGGATTCCAGGTGAGAAACCACACAACATAATAAATAAGAAAAACAGATATGGAGATAGAAAATGTAAGTTATATTGAACAAAATATACAAACTGGAACACGGGTTAGTCAATTCAAGAATACTATTAGTAGAAATCAATATATACAGTCTTGCACTTAAATAGTATGTCCGGGTAATGAGTCTATATCCAAACAACTTCAACTAATTCTGCACCAACTTACTGACCAACAAGGCAACTCTACAATTCTACAACTACTATGACTACCGTTCTCTGTATAGGCAAGATTATATGTACACATCAGGCGAGTCCAATCTTATGTACAAAGGAGTGATCCCCAACAATTATTTATACTCTTAAATATATCTAAAATGAACTCAATATATTTAACTATTTTCTCTTATCGATAAAACCTACCATTTTTTAATTATATACCTTAAAACCTCACTTATTTAACCGATATTTTTTCACCACTGTCATCTTTTATATAGTACTTATGTTTCTAAAACTTCACTTCTGTTGTTGCTCATTTATTTGTGTTTTATGTTTATATCAACAAAACCCTTTAAGGAAATTTGTTTTATTTTTATATTCTTTATTTTTTATTCTTTAGTTTTTCCAACCCTTCACTTTTTATATACGATGCTATTGTCTTATGTTTTCCGGTTTAAACTTTTGACATGTCAATTCTTCTTTAGCAACACATTGATACATTTTTGTATGTGTCCACACACACAATTCTTTTAAAATGTAATAACTTCTCACCCCACTTTATTCATCTCACTTGATGGCCTTCTTTATTTTTAGTTTAATTTTATTTTTTAAAATTTCCTTATCTATACATATAACAAATAAACTAACCACATTTCACTGCCTGATGATATATTAAACAGCGATACTTTATGACTATTTAGTTGCAGTATGCTATAATTGCAATAATAACTATATATATATAATTATAAATTCTAAATAAATATTATATATATATATATATATATATATATATATATATATATACACACAAACAGACTATATATAAAAAAACCGGAAATAACATATTACATTGCATTTGACTACATGGTTTTTTGGCATTTCGCGCTATCCCGCGGTGTGACGTCATAAAACCGCATCGCAAATTTAAGAACTGCGTTTATTATTTTTGGTAACTATTGCCGTTGCCAAGCGGAGTTTTATGTCAACACAAAATAAAATCGTTGGTGATGGTGGATGTTATAATATTTCAGTTTAAACAACCTCTCTGAAGATGGCTCATGTGAGCCGAAAGTTTAGAAGAAAATCAATAAATAATTATCCAAATGTTGGAGAATTTTTGTCTTTATTTTCAACTGAAATTAAAGCAACAATACGACGTTTAGAACGGCTCATGATTAAATATAATAGACATTCATTGTCTCTTATATTTAATAGCATATGTTTAGAAAATTACTTGCTGCCTCGATGTACTATATATATATATATATATATATATATATATATATATATATATATATATATATATAATGTCTAACCACACTGATGAGCTGTGATACAGCGAAACGGGCTTGTATGTGGATGACTAATATATATATATATATATATATATATATATATATAAGTATAGGGTAGATATGGATGGAATAATATTCCGTATCCAAAGACACACTATTCTTTAAAAAAGTGCTCAATACAAAGTAGAGCTAATAATATTTATTCATAATTTATAACATAAATATTTCATAATATCACAACAAAAGTAGCCATTTTGTTTCGACACTATCCATGTTTTATCAAGCGATGGTTACTTTTGTAGTGATATTATAACATATTTATGTTATGTTGTGTTTGTGTACTGACGAAGGGGAAAAATACATGCATCCCTTAAAATATTAAAGGACTAAAGTGATGTTTAAACACATTTCAGACTCTTAAGAGATTTTGAATCTCTCTCCACCCCCACCTCCACCCTCTCTCTCTCTCTCTCTCTCTCTCTCTCTCTCTCAATCAATTTAATAGAACTAGTTCCGACGCGAGATTTTTGAATGACCAAGAACATCAGACCTGATAAATGAGTTTTATTTATCTCACACACACACACACACACACACACACACACACACACACGCACGCACGCACGCGCGCGCACACGCGCGCGCGCACACACACACATTTGTTAGACGCAGCGTTTTGTTAAAGGTATTCTTTTAAAATTTGTTCACGAATTTTACTTTTTTATCATATTTTATAAACTTAGCTTTAAAATGCACCCCATGGCGCTCCTTGCTGCTACCATAAAATGATCAGACCCGCGATCTGCACGACAATCAAGATACACGTTATACATTTGTAATATTGCGACACGGAACAGCAATATGGGTAATTCAAATTTTAAACGGATGCATTTAAATTGCATTTTGGTTGGATATTATTTGCCAATGTTTAAAATGAATTAATACAAAATAATTAAAAATTCTATAAACATATAAAGAAAATTCAATTGTTATTTATTGATTTTATTCTGTTTTTAATCAGGAAATTTTTAGTCAGTATTAACTGTAGCATTAAAATCATCCATAAGAATGTGTTTTTCCTATTATTACACATGTGTTAAACAATCTCCGAGGTAAGTATAGAAAAAAATTTCGATTCCTGAATGGAAGCTATAGCACTAAACATTGCAGACATAAGCGTTTAATCCTCTCATCTGCACCAGATGGAATTTCTTTTAGTTAAGAGACAAGGTCTGACCTCAGCTTCCCTGAAGACTGCAGTTTTCAAAAGGAAGTTGTATTTACCACGGATTATCCTCTCCTTAATCAGAGCCTCTTTCCAAGCAGTGCAAACATGTCACTTACTCAATTCCTTAGCAGCTATCATTGCCGCCCAGACTTGCATTTGGTGATGTCATCGATCAAAGTTCTAAGCATTCTATCAGACCAAATTCATTTTCACCCATGTTATTTGATTCATGATTTTATCTGTGTTTTCAGCATCATCGTCTGCCAACTCTGCTAAACTGGAAAAACGTATAAATGAAGGAAGGCAATATTAAGTTCTAAAATCCCCCACCTATCTTAGGTGTGCAGTACATCCCTAATCCGAGGCTGCTCACACACTCGTGAACCAATCGAATCCCACTTTATATGGCAACGACATATTTAGCGCGAAGATGTTAATGTGCATATTGATAGTCATATGAAGTCATATTTTCCCATCACCACTGGACAGATCAAATGAAGGTATCAAGACTGAAAACATACTATTTACTATACTTGCATGACTTAAACATTAAAAGATTCTTTGATTATATCATTTGAAAAAGAATAGCGAATACGTGCTGTGTGGGATAATTGCAAAAAAAAAAAAAAATAGACTCTTGGCAAAATCATATTTCTTATTACCTTTGATAGTTCAAGTGATTGTGTTGCTAATCCTTTCCAAATCACTGTGCTGATTAAAAACTAACCGAGATACTGGAATTGATCATTATGGTCAAAGTGAGCGAAAAAATCCTATATTCGTTGATTTTACTAAGGTATGACACTGTAAAGAGGGAAGACCTTTGAATAATTCTTTGAAAATTGAACTGTTTGTATCAACCATTCATATCAATACGAGGAAACGTTTTAGAGATTCCTTTTCGAATTCTTTTTTTTCTGATCTATATAGAATATCATGTGAATTAAATGCAGAAAAGTATTAATAGTGGAGATAAGACTTTTTAAGGGCCTGGTCTTCAAACTGAAGACTACATCAGACGAGACATGAAAAAAGTTTACAATTTATGAAAAATGTAGTCGTGGCTGCTTATCGCCAGCAATATTTATTTGAAATGCCCCCCTTGAATGGAGCGTGGTACAAAGCCGCTGATTATCACAAGAAGGAATGTAAAGTTACTTTACGAATCACATGCAATAACAGCTTGAATGTGAATGTTATTGTCAACGAGAGAAATTAATTTTCCCTTGTTTTGTAAGCAATGCAAGAGTAAGTCTGGTCTCACCACACACAAGATACGCAATAGCTCCCATGAAAACAAAGGACGAAAAATATCCAACATAAATTTGTTAGGAGTATACTAAACTTTTAAAGGATTTTCTGGTTTTAAATAGTGATTAGAAAATTCCTGAACAGTTACCTGCAGCGGAAGTGTGGTTTGGGGGTCTGGATCCTTATAATCGAGTGGACAGCCGTAGTTTAAACGTTAATGAAATCATTTTTAAGAGCCCCTTAAGTGCACTTAAATACCATTGCTTTTCAGGATAACGACACACAATAAGGATTTACCTTATTTAAGAGAAGAAAAGGCTCATCGAACATTGCAACCTACTTACGAGGTAACCTTGCAACCTACTTACAAGGTAACCTTTTCCGCCTAATTCTGACGATCGTACAGAATATACTTTCGTCAATGAATATTTTATTTAGCCTTCACCACCACATACGTAACAAGATCGATGTAGTGTGTGTGTTGTGACGCATTCCTTCTTTCACTATGTTGTATAACCTTGATTCTCTGAACAAACAACGATCATCAGATAACAACGGTGACACTGGTGTGGAGTAATGGGCAACCAGAGAGCTACATACGAGGAAGTCCGACTATGAGTCGTTAATCTACGGAAGATCTCTGTTCCTCTATCTCTTTCTGTGTTCTGACTTCTTCTGTTAGATACCCCAAACGTATATAACTTTAAACCCCAACGCATCCCTGCTCTTTCGGGCTGTCGCTCAATTGACGTCAATCATATCTTTGTCGGTGATTGCTTTTCAAATCTTTGTTGTTACCTTGTATTTTCTGTCTTTGATGTCGGTAATATCTTTGTCGGCTATTGCATATGTTTTCTGACTTTGATGTTGATCATATCTTTGTCGACCACTGCCTGTATTTTCTGTCTTTGATGTCAAGCATATTTTTGTCGGCTATTGTCATTCAAGCCTTTGTTGTTACACTCAGCCGCAACCATCTACGGTTGGAATATATTTTTTTCAATTAAATCTTTACCGTTCAAGTTAATATATTACAACTGTGATTAATACTATCTGCAGTTTGTGTAACAGTAGGCCTGCTCTTGATTCGTATTTAACGAGGCAGCCCTTGATCAGTTTCGGCTGCACAATACCTTCTTGATGCTTGGTGAGCAACTCTGACGATCTGTAAACCACTGAAAGCGAGCACCACACAAGCCGTATCGTTTCGAAAAACATCTGTCGTAATCTTCGACCATAGACATTTCCCATTTATCAAAGTCACCCAAATCATTCTGCTTACAACAGTGGCATTCAAAACATCAAAATGAATTATTCAAGTCCAGCACATCTTACATAACTATGGCACTGACAGACGTAGTTGATGGGCGGGGGGCAGACGGTAACTGTAATGCTTACCACATATCACTGTTCATAATGTTTCGTCTCATCTGTATGTCTTTATGAATGTGTGTCTATGTGTGTGCGTTTTACTACCGTTCTTCGTAATCAGCTATGATCCCCCACTTGTCCATAGTGCCTCAAAATATGATAGCAATAATCTTAGATTTATATTGTTTTCCATAAAGTAAACGTCTTTTTTATGCATGTCGAGTTGAAAGAACACACCTTGTTTTAAATGTAAGCAATGTTAGAGAGCCCAAAATGTCGCACCGAACAGAAGATGTGTCGTCTTTCCTAGGAACAAAAGAGGACAAGAGAAAAACAATACTTTTTCTAAATCTGACGTCGATAGTAATCAGTCGTGCCGTCCAATAATAATAGACCGTGTCGTCAGTCTGAATAGAGGACGACGCTATCAAAATATCCCTGTCAGCTTGTCGGATCTCCAAGATTTGGCACGGATTCTAAGTAAATCCCACTGCATAGGTTAAATAAATGGACACTTTCTCTTAGAAGCAACCCTTTGTTGAGAATTGCTCATCAATGTTCATCTAATATATAGCAGAGAAGCATACATTAGAATGTTAACCTATCGCTTTTACTTTGCGTGTGTCCATATAATTAGACGGAACTGTTCTAAGGTGTTTCTTTAAAGAAACATGAAAAGGATCTGATGATGCTATAATCAACTCGATGATAAATTAATTGTTAATGAAGAAAAATATCATTTCTAATATCTACGATAAACATAATTAAAATAATTAACTATAATCGTATATCGATTATTTTTCAGGGCTTCGAACCATTACTGTATCTATGGGCAACAATCCAATAACTGGAAATCCGTTGTAAAAGGATCCTTAGCAAGATGTCGGGTGATTAATGCGTGTTTTGAAAGAGACAGGCTTGAGAACGAGATTAGTTTACCTGGGGATTGCTAGGTGGCTGAGTTGGTTGTGTATTTAACACCAGTTCTAGAAGTCAACCACAAGTAGAAGTCAGAATTTGGGATACTGATTTTAAAGAAATATTGGAAGATTCTAAGCCATCCAATTTGAAAATGTGGTGTCACACAAGCTTACTACCCTCATTTGAATCTGCATCAAAAACGAGATTAAAAAGATTCATATAAAGTTTGCATAAAAGTTGTATAAAAAAAATACAGCGAAACGGTTATGTTTTCCTGTTCGCAAATTTAAACATTAAGCGAAATTATAATTAACTGGTGACAGAGGAATATTCATTCTCTTCGATTTTTTTTCCTATATCCTATTTTCTTTTAAAGTTCAGTAAATGGATTTGGTATAAAAAATCATCTGCATTCAGTTAGATACAATCAATTCTACGTTTTGACATTTTTAGACTATTTCCTATTTTCATTACAGTAATAACGTTGGATTTGAAATCGAATACAAAGGAAATCTTTCATCTCCATGACGTTTTTCATTTTAAAGTTGAAATGAAATAAAAGAAGAAAAAGGAAAGGGTTGTTGCACAAGAGGATTCCGTTATTAACAATAGTGTCCTTCGTCCTTTTTGTCGTCATAATGTAATTTGTACTTCATTAAGTTTTCTTATTTAAAATCGCTTCCAATCATCCTTTTTCTTTTCTGTTAACATAAAGACTATCGTTGAGGTATTCACATCGTATTAACCTTATTGTATTACTCTTATTGTATTGTCCTTATAATATATGCACAGCCTCAAAAGAAAAAATACACATTTTATGTTTTTTTAGTAAAACAGCTAACAAAATAAAAGCATTTGGTAAATTTAATAATTCAGCAAGAATTTTCGATATCGATTTGAACTGAGACATATATTCCACTTCTCAAAAAGATCTTTTAATGAATAAAGTTGGGATTTGATAGAACATGATTCTTAATTTTTTTATATCTCCACATATTTCTTATTTTCCTTGAAGAAAACATTTTAATCGAAATTCTGTTTTAACTTTTCTGCCTAAATTTATCCAATTATCATTCTCCACAGATTCATCAAAGTTGCTGTAGTGAAAATCTTATGTTCGTTTTGCTCTCCGACCATTTTCAGGTGCTGCTCATGTTTACTAACACTCTCGGAATTACGAATAGAAACATTTTAATAGCATAATTAACAAATTTCAGTTATTTCACCTACTATAAAAAGCAACGAGGTAGAAATCTTCCCATGTTTGAGAGAATATATGTCAGGCTTCTGAGAATACAAGTTCGGAAATTAAAACCTCGGAGATTAAAACTATTGAAGAATTCTGAGAAACAAGAGGAATAAGTTAATTTATAATTTCTATTTATTTCTTATTTCATGAAAATGAAATGTACATTAAAAGATAATACAAATTGAAATCGTCAGACTGTTTTAGAATTACTTTTTTGACGGAAACATGAATGCAACATTTTTGGAGGGGTCAGGGGTAATTGTCTCCGTTTAATTTTGTGTTTTATCAAATGTTACATTAATTTGATAATCATTAAATCTCAATGTTACCTTAGTTAATCGACGAGAATGAAAGGCAAACGCTTATGTAAAAGTATTCTGTTCGTGTCACCGGATATCAGTCATCGATAACAGCAACACCAGAAGTGAGCAGTAAATGATATTGCGCTTGCGTTGTGATCCAATTGCCTCTTTACGCAAGTGCTAGACGTAAACAGACCGCAATACATCAGACGTTTTCGTGCATTGGTCGATGTTTTATTACTTACAACTTTTTAAATCTTCCAGAAAACTTCATGGAAATATATTTACACACTTTTGAACTTATAGTATTTTAATATTTTCTTCTCTTTCACCTTATTATTTTCCAAATTACACCCCCAGTCGCCATCTGTAGAGAGGGTCCCTTGCAACTCTCATTTGGGTCGAGACTCTAGGTTTGAGAACCACTACGTTAGCTAATTAATATCTTAATTTTGAAATACAAATGTTTAACATTAAAACATTAAAATTCTACTTAGCACAGAGTTATTTTAATTAACAGCTTCTTATGAAAATTTCACGCCTTTTGCCAAATAAAATATGTGAAAATAATTCTGCAAAGATCGATATCAAGATGATAAATGAATGAACATTTCTTGGTAACAATTCTTTGATAATTTAAATACACAGGGTAACATTAGCCTGGTCGAATGTTACGCCAAAACAGTTAAAATTAAGAAGGGTGGTTAGGACTGTCGCTACCTAAATACGTGCACTTCAATCACATGTGTTCTTAATTTAACTTTATACTTCTAACGTTTCAACCTACATTCCGAAATTTTTATTTATTAATTTTCCTTTTAAAAGAAGTAGACAGTTTCGCCTATCTCTTGGTTAAAACTCTTTATCCGTCCTTTAACAGGAGTATCTTGTTTTTTGCTACTTCTAAATTCTTCTCATTTTCTATCACTCCTTACGTCTTAGTGGCTTTACTGCTTGGGAGTTAAATGATAAAAAAAAAACCAAAGACCTTGGTAAGGCTAGTATTGATTTATTTTAATCTTTGCGTTCTGTGTTGTTCTAACATTTGTCGCCTTTGACAATTTATTTAAAAGACATCTTAAGAATTTTTTACACTTAAGTAACGATTCGCACATGGCAATAAACTTCAATAAATTTATTTCGTTTAACATATATGGAGGCTAGATGTTAAAGTGATTAACATAGCCAAGTTGGGAAAATATATATTTCTTATCAACATCATCTAATTTACCTGATCGTAGCGTTCAAAACAAAAAAAAACCCTCCAGTATATACAAACAATCTGTGACATTTCCAATCATAATATTTTTTCTGTCTTTTTGTGTTCAAATCACATTTTAACTGTTATTAAAATATGCATAATATGCCAAATATTTTCTTCAATCTTCAATGTTAGAAACAACAATTTTAACTAATTTAATAAGGTATCTATGCAGGCAATCCACAATAAAATGGGAGAAACAGAATTTACTTTTTTGTTTTTACCAAATATATCTACATAGAAAATATAGATTATCCTTTTAGAAAAAATGTTTCCTTATAAAAGATAATGATTAACAGAACAATAAGAACGGCAAATAAAATCCATCTGCAATTTAGAATTTATTTAACCTTTTTGTTTTACTGACGTCAAAACCCTTTAAGAACATTCTCATTGTTTTTCTTTTTAATCATTTTATTCAATGGGAGCGAAGACTATAATAATAAAGGCTATATTAATAAAGGCTATAATAATAAATGTTATAATAATAAAGTTAAAGGCTATAATAATAAAGGTTATAATAATAATGTTAAAGGCTATAATAATAAATGTTATAATAATAATGTTAAAGGCTATAATAATAAATGTTATAATAATAAAGATATACTAATAAAGGTTATAATAATAATGTTAAAGGCTATAATAATAAATGCTATACTAATAAAGGCTAAAATAATAAACTACATCAAAAAATTGGTTTAATATTCCGGAATATCATCGAAACAACATTCAGTGATTTGAATTCATAATCTCTTTTATATAGCAACCACTTTAAAAGCCTTGTCGCTAATCCTCAGTTAAAATCATTTTATTATTTTATAACGTTAATAAATATTCACAATGCTTAGCATAGTATGTTAGAACAAAAGTAGTGGGTTACTCAGTGAGGATCGAACTCCTTAGCCTAGTTATGATCTGTGGGGCTCATATGCTCAGCATTTCTGAACGGAAGGCGCCCCACGGAATATTATAATATTCTCTTTAATAATTTGCATGCTTGGCATTAAAACTTAGCTTAACGGACGTAAGAACAATCGAGTGAATGAACCATTTGGATTATTTGTTATCCATTAGTGAAAAATCATTAAAGAAACGAAAAAGAAGCGTAAAATTGTGTTTATTATTTGTTACAACGAATTACCGCTCAAAGTTACCGATTGTACGTTCATAATAATTCTTTATATTTTGCCGAATAAATTAATTGACATAATTTTCCCGTGTCTAGGCATAAATCCTGGAAATATCTTTCTTTCAATTAAAAATTTCATTCTTTAACACATATTCTCCATTTCAGATGAAATTTTTATGATTATTTACTTGTTTTTTGGCAAAAAATAGATGTTTGTTTTCGACTTTGTTTCCAATGTGTGAGTGTTTGTTTCTGGATGAGTTTCTACGTCTGCCACTGTCTGTAAGTATCAGGATCATCTTGGAGATATAAACCGCCAGAAGTTAATTTTTGCAATTCCTGGTCACTGTTCAGGTTGCAGATGGCTTCGTTAGCAAAATGGCCGAATTTGAACTCAAGAAACGCTTTTAAAATCTTTTTAAATCGATACGTGATAAACAAAAAATAAAAATAGGTGTAATTAAAACCTGAAACATCCGAAATAAGGAAATAAGAAGTTTTCACTGATTCAGAGATATACGTATAAATAATACAAACTAAATAATTATAGCTACTACTACTGCTACTACTACTAATAATAATAATCACTAATGCAAGGAAAAAAAGAGGCAATTTTGTTTTAGCCTAAAAGCATCGGCCGTTATTCAATATTTATTTACTGAGAAAGTTATTAAAAGAATAGAAAGTGTAAATTGAATGAAATTGGCCATTCACTATTTTCCTCTTAATATTTTCGAATCATATACGAAAATTGGACGTGTTTGATAATTACAAGTAGGAAAGTATTTTAAGATTTTTATAGGAAATCAAGTTCAGTATGTCTGCGGTTACAGAGTACAAAACCAACGAAGAAGTAATTCATTTTTACATTCTAATCAGTAATCAAACAGCATTTATTGACGAAGCTGAGCTGGGTCTGAGAGACAGAAAGAAGGCACTTAGTCAGGATCGAACTTAATACATTAGACAATTGCTTTGCAGAACAAACTTGTTAATCGTCGCACTACGGTAACACTATCATTTTTTTGCATTGTGAAAGAAGAAATAGACAAACGAAATGTACAGATTGAAGACCTCTCTCCTTTTATATATAAGGCCTTATGATTGCGCCTAGCATGAAACAGTCTGTCGCCTCTGAGTGGCGACTTCAATGTCCACTTTTATAATTACATACGCTCTATCTCTAATAGTGAACACTTTATTCTATAAATATAGCATAACTTCAAACTATATATATATATATATATATATATATATATATATATATATATATATAGGGCTTTTAAATTACTCAGATTCAGAATAGAAATTTCTTCAAACCTTAAAATAACTAAATTTTAGATATTACTTTGAACCTTTCTAATAATATCTTTAGACCTATCATAAAAATAGTGAATCTCCAATGCGCATTAATGTTAATTCCAATCATCCCCACCAAGTAATTAAACAAATTCTTGCTACAACTAATATTAGGATAAATAAATTACTTAATGATAATAAAATACCTTATAGTAACGCCCTAAAAAGGTAAGTTTAAACAGAAATTATTCTAAAATCCCACAATGAGACTCGAATTAATAAATTTAAAGAGAAAAAAAGTAAAGTTAAGTTCAACCCCTATTTCTGTCAATAATCTTACATTAATATAGATGAACACTTTCTGAAACATTAAAAATTAGCTACTGTTGTACTAGCAATATCCACAAAATCATTAATTCTCATAAAAAGTTATATACCACGCAACTAATTTCCCTACAGCATATGAAAAAGAAAGAAAAGTATTCTTTGGAATTTCCGCCGAACCTTGGAAACAGAAGCTTTATAATATAGTTCTCTTTCTCTAAGCCCCACTCCGTCCAAATATTTTTGGGATTTCAAAGACTGAAACCTCTCTCCACATATTGAATGAAAGATTATAGGTAAATTCCAAACCCCCAATAGTTTTAGAAATACATGTAATTTATGCTTAGATGAAAAAATAAGAATAGTTAAATTTAGAGAAACTAGCTAGCTACTAAACAAGAGGAAAGAAATTATTTTTAAATGCCAACATAAAAACCAATTTAAATTACCTGTTTAGTTAGATTTGTTTTTCCCCCAGTTAATTTTGCTGACAAATTCAATTTCATCTTTTCTTGTTTTTGTGTTTTTAAAATATTTGTGGTTGTTTTGATATATTTGGCTATACATGTGCTTTGTTTTATTTTACCTGTGTCTAAGTATTTTTGTGTTATTCTTTTTAGTTTATATTGTTTGTTTTAGTTTTAGTGTTTATGCGTGTATATATTTTTTTCTTATGTGTGTGTTTGTGTGTTTTAGTTTGAGTGTGGTGATATCTGTTTTCTATGTCCGGTTTTTGTGCATATATGGGTATATATTTCTTTTATATTTAGTTTATTATTTATTATGCATATTGCGCGGGTTTTAGTGTATGTATTTTTTAAAATTTTGTGACATTTCCGGTACATTCACTACTTTTTAATGCTAAGCTGTGTATTTCACGACCTTTCACCTAACCTGATGTCACAGGAAGTAAATTCACTTCTGACCTATTTTCCCAATGTTTTTGAATATTTTGAATAGATTAAAGCATTTATATTTTTGGGGACCTGAAGTGATGGGCACTTACTCGCTTGTTGAAATAAATCAGGATTTATAATCACTTTAGATATGTGTTGAGTTATATATATATATATATATATATATATATATATATATATATATATAAATGAGATTATAACTATACTCGTGTCAAAAAACCTTCCACGAATTTACGAGGAAAGGAAAAAACGGTTTTAAAATAAAGAGCTAAGTACATGAACATCAGTCAAAAGGGTTCGGACCGAGTCAGCACCTCGTTAGCCAGCTTTCCTGACGAAAACCTAGGTAGGTCTGTCTGGCTTACTAGGTATTGTTTGCTTATATATATATATATATATATAGAGAGAGAGAGAGAGAGAGAGAGAAAGAGAGAGAGATAAGAGGACCTGGATTCAGCAGAAAAAAAACAGCCCCATGAGGGAAGGCATCATAATTGTGTCCTAACGAAACTTCCAAGTCGGAATGAACCTGCTCAGTTAAATTGACAAATTCTTTTCACTAAAACTATATATATAGTGCAAAATTGTAACGATGTTTAATACCAAAATTCTTGTTTTGTTTTGTTTTTTGTCTTTTGTTTTTTTTGTTTTGTTTTTTTTTCATTTCTTTTTTTCAGGCCCATTTTCCTTCAAAAACCAAATGACTCTGAAGAAGGAGGACGTTACAATAGGCCTTCACAAAATTTCGAAGTCTGTATAACTGAAATAACATTGGTCAGGTACATGACAAACTTCTCCACATTAACTCTCTCTCTCTCTCTTTATATATATATATATATATATATATATATATATATATATGTATATATATATATATATATAACAGGTACGGGAATGGAAAAATAGTGTTTTGCTGTCCACGGGGAGTGTTGAACTTCTTTCCCTTCGTTAAGGTATCCAATCAGGAGAAAGAAAACTTATATAACTGCAACTTGACAGCATTTAATGAGATTGGCCGCTTCATCATGGTTTTATTACTTTAACGATGCTGTTTCTTTTCTTTTCTGTTTTAATACTAAACTGCATCCCCGACAAAGCTGGGAAGAGAGTCAAGATAAAAGATGAAAGTCAACGAGATGGTAATGTTGAATGAGGTGTGTGATATGAATGGAAGAGGTGTTAAGAAAAGGAAACTCATGAGGAGAAGGAGGAAAGATGGAGTCAAGATTAAAATGCTGAAGGAAGCGGGAGTCTTTTTCAAAAAATGACAGTTTTGGGAGAAAAGCTGAGAGGAACTTTCTTTTTATATTTGAAACACGGAGAAAATAAGAATGATTCGATACGTGGAAGTGGAAAGTCAAGTGCCAATAAAGGAATGAAAGAGCTATCAATATTGACACCTTTTTTCGCCGACTACTTGAGGACAGCATAGAAAGTATTGTACGATGTAGAATGCATTGTTATAGGTTAATTCTCTTAATGCGTATAACTTCAATTTTATGGAACTCTGTAAAAAAAAAAACACTTAGACAAGTTCATCACCCAGAAAAATGGAATGACACGCAGAAAATTGGTATGTTATGATTTGCTGTTAGTTCTTTTTGCTCATATACTTGTCACGTGTATTAAAGCAATAGATAATTATTTTAAATATGGGTAAGGAATATTTTGGACTGTAAAATTTGTAAAAGTGTATGTGTGTTTGTGAAGAAAGGATTGTATGTCTAGGTGTATGATGGACGGTAACGTTAGTTCATATAAATGCATATTTCAGTCTCTGTGGGAGGAATGTCTGTAAACGTCATTACCGTGTAGGTCGGTAAAATGTAACGAGATATTACAGAATTCATAACATACCAGTATTTTGTATTTCTTTGTTTTTTCGTTTCTCTCTCGAAATCCGACGAAGATTCAATAAAAATAAAACATTGAGATACGCTTCCTATATATATATATATATATATATATATATATATATGTGTGTGTGTGTGTGTATGTGTGTGTGGAGGATTATTACACATGTCTGTAGCAAAATAGAGTTAAGCAGAGAAAAGCAAGTGATAAAGAATCAATGTGTAGATATAGAAGGTGTGAAGTTCCAGAAGTTCGATACTCTAATACATAAAGTATAGCAGAAGTTGACAGTTTTCTCTCCATCTCAAAACAGAACAGTGTCTTTTTTCTTTCTGCCTTTGCAAATTAGCGTCCTGGATATGACAATACATTCGGGACCTTGGTTTGACGATAAACTGCACCCAGCAGCAAGGCCTCTAATTGGAAAGTTTTGACGAGCATGAAACCACCTCTTAATTACTGTTGTTCTCAGATCCACCCTGATCCGGGCTGGTAGCACCTGTTAGTGTCCAAACACCATGAAAGTATAAAAATGGATTTTTATTTTGAAAATTCCAGCAATACTTGTTTTGAGGAGAAAATATTACCAGTAATATATTTATGAAAAAAGAACATATATGCCAGTAATACATCTGACTCTCGATAAAACCCTCTTTTCAAAAATACGTCCATGGAACCTGATCTACAAACTGATTTCTTATAAAGAATATATATTCTATTCATACAAATCTATTGTAAAAATCCTTTCGTCATTAAATAAGCCTCAGAGGTTGATATGCCGTAAAACAAAACGAACCAAACCAAACTTAGTAAATTGTAGATATTTCTCTTTAAAAGATTCTCTTTTTCGTACTTATTTTTCGATGATTTTGATTGTCGCTCAATAAAAATTGCACTTGACGTTTTCTATTCCTTTTTACCGTTCATTTCGCACTTCATTTCGATAAGCCGAAAGAACATCCAGGATACAGATTTTTTTTCTACTTTTTCAGTTATTGCTTAATCTTGAATTCGCTACTTGCAACCTTACCATATGACGTAGGCTAGCATGCATATGCGTATGGTGGTTGAGATAGTCGTTTATCTACGGGCGTTAGTTGTCGTTATTTGACCCAGGTGAAAAATCAGGATTTTCAATACTGATTCGCAAGACAGGTAAGTTTTCATCAATTAATAGTTTATTATTTTCCTTTATTCTATATTTTGATAGCATTCAACTACAAAAATAATATCAACCATACGAAATTCTTGTTGATAATAGTATCTCCATGTCAGATTTGTTGTCTTTACAATACTGTACGTAAAGGTAGAATGTGCGTTGTGGTGCAGTGGTTATCGGCTCGGAATGAGAAATCGTGGAGCCGAGTTTGAATTCCAGTTGAATTCCTTGCATTCACTTACGTGCAAATACCCTTGGTAAAGGTATTAATCCATCACCTCTCCTTCCAGCTATGAGTCAAATAGCAGGACAGACTGGCAACCAGTCTACCGCAGAAAATAATGGTAACCAGTCTACCGCAAGAAATAATGGCAACCTGCTGCAGGATAATCTTCTGCGTAGTCAGTCATGTCTCTTTCGAGATATGACTGACTGGGCAGACATGATCGCCCAAGGGTGTATCACGTATGGCACTTAACTGACTGACTGTCTGACTGAAAGGTAAAAATAAGTAGCGCTACCGCAGTTTGATAACATGGAAAATCTTCAGAACGAGATCATTTGGGTTCTAACGCGAGTCAGTATAAATACCAACTAATCTACACATGGCAAGTTGATAAGTCTTACTGGAGTTCGTACCGGACATGATGGAAAGTGTTATATTGTGGAGAGATTTGATATCTATGGTATCGCGTGTTTTCCGGGAATGGAAGGCATTGCTAGCTGCCATGGACAGTGACCCGACGGTAAGTCCTTAATGATGGTGACCAATTTCAGTTCCACCCCGGACAAATGAAGATTTTTATATCAGAGAAATGTGTCATGTAATGAGATTCGAGTTGATCAGAATTGGTTTAAAGAGCATTCAGAGAAAGTTGCTACTTTCAACCGACATTAGACTAATCTTAGGATCTACTGAATGTGGGAAGAGGCCTATTCGCACGCAAAATCCTGCACTTGTGGAATCGATGAACCATCGAGTGGCTCCATTTTGCCGGGATAGAAGAGGTTCCTCCTACACGATACTTGGCATTTATCCAAAGACCTTTGGCACATCTATGTGATGAAATTTTCTTCGGAGTAAGGCCAAAGAAAACAAAAATATTTAAATACAACAACATTATGTGTATAAATCTTTCAGCTATATGTTGGATTTAATATTAATTATCAACTCCTCGGAATCACATTCATTTCCTTTCCCTAATCTACACAGAAATAAGTGCTCAAGCAAATGAATATGTTAGCTTACATATGAGCACACACAAGTACACACATACACACAAAAAAAAGAAAATAAATGCATATGTGTATGTATGAGAATGTGTGGGAGAGAGAGAGAGATTTAGTGATAAAAAGAGAAAAAGCTACATAGTTTCTTCTTTTGTTTTTTGCATTAATATTGTATATTTTTGGCCTGAACGTTTTGACTTAGTATCCACACACTCATAAAATTGTGGATAGCTTTGAACATTCGTGTATCATATTACTTTCTATCATCCATCTTCTTGCGAACTCTTTGCATTTTAAAAGATTTATATCAGCCCAAATGTCTTTTTTGTTAAGAATTACTAATTCTATATATATATGTAACCGGCTTGTAAATTTTTATCCTAATATCAGCTTATTTTTAAAAGAGGCTCTTCCATTAAAAAAATAATAATTGCGGAATGTGTCTCAATTTGACTAGTTTATTTAGACATTATTATATTAGTTGCTTTGATCTTTTTGATTCATAGTCTCTCCGGCCTTTCTTAAATGAACTTTGCTGGATGCAGTATTTTCACATATATTATTTCTCTTTACATTCTTACTGTTCAGCCAGTAAGCGATAGTCTGGTACAGTAGATATGGGTTATATTTTGAAAGAATTATAGCGCCAAGCAAATACTGATTGACGAGTGACAAATTGCTCAGGTTTGATATTGTAAATACATGAGAAGAAGGCTAAAGAAATCGAACAAAAATAAAACAAAAACTGATTAAAATAAAACAATTAAAACAAGCTGTTTATAACAAGACAGACTTCTTAGTTAAAAAGTTAATTATAAAAAGTTGTTAAGAAAAAAGTCTTTTAGCAAATGTAGCGATATTTTAAAACTTAGTGAAGCACATCTACTGAAAACAGAAGTCACAAGGGACTGTTAGGTGGCGCTATGATTGCGATATTCACATAGAAGGCGATGTCGTACGATTTTACTCCAGTTTTGAATGTTTTGCATTTTATGACCAGCGATAAAACATGCTGTTTTCAAAAGCGACCACCAAATTCACCGAAAGGAAATAAAATAATAGATAAATAAATGAAAATCTTTGGAAACAAACCGGACATAGATGATTTCCAATCGCATAAATTAAGTCGGGATTGAAGTAGAGCCAAGCTGCCCGTTACTGTTTGAAGACTGACTGCCGTTTTAGTTCTAATATCACCAGTTAGAGTTGCCAGCAGTGCAATGTGATGTATCTAGTTTGTAATAGACAGGGTTCTCACAAGTTGAGGAGAAAAGCTGGCCTGTTAGTCTAAAATGTCAGAAGATTTTTCCAAGTGTTACCTACAAACCTTGACCGTGCAAGAAAAACCGTAAAATAAACAATGAAATATGCCAGGAACAGGGTTCAAGCTTTTTTTTATTTTTCAGTTTGGCCTTTATTTTCATCCTGTTTGTTTCGTTGAGAGCATGCAGAGGGTATTTCGCAGGTTTTGCGGCCATCGACACGAACGAGAATAGAAACAATGAAACTAAACATTGGATTTCACTGTCTGGTTGTTTATAACTATTGAGATGGCACCTATAAATAACCACGGAAAATCCCATGAATAACAATGTTATAACTTCCATCAATTACAATGTCATAAATCCCATGAATTACAGTGTCATAAATTCGTGTAGACGTCCTAAGTCGATATTTACCAAGTCAAACTGACTCTGGTGTTAGACTGATAAGAGTAGGTGGCTGAATGACGTTCCAGAATGAGGGCAAAAAGAAGTGATATACTAATTTGTCAATTTTTTAATAACTATCTGTGAATGAAGGTTAAAGAATTTTACAGAAATCTCATATACATTCAGATATTTATTAAAATAGTCTATCATAAGGACCAAAAGAGCCAGACGCCGAATGAACATTGTGCTAAGGAAATTCGCCATGATTTGGGAGAATACACTGCTAAGCATTGCTATTGTTGTAGACCACCATAAATAGGGAAGCTAAGTAAGTATGTACCGAGTGACGATCTCATTTAATATTTCCTCTCTCTTTCCCGTCATCCCCCTCTCTTTCTTCTTTCATTCTTCTCCTCCCTCTCTCTATTTCTATATATGTATGTGTGTGCGCGTGTGTATGTGCGTGTGTGTGTGTGCGTGTTTTATTCTTGTTATACTTTTTTATACTTCTATTTAGACTTTCTATTTTTTGAATAGCCTCTAATAGCTCCGGGCATTTACGTTTCATATAACCTATTGTCGTCTATCTTTTTCAACTCTAAGCAAGGATACAGACTTATATCGTTCTCTATCATGTACTTATTGATAAAAATAAGACAAAAAAATAAGACAAAAAATGCATCAATAATAAAAACTGCATTGCAGAAAAGGGATGCTCTTTAAAGAAAGTTTTCACGGGGAGAAGAAAAATAATAGAATTGAAAAATAAAATGAAGGAACCATAAGGGATTTTAAATACAAACGAAAATTCATTACGGGAAGTGGAAGAAACAGACGAAGTGTTGAGAGATTTCAAGTAATCATTCGTTTAGAGCCTCTAAAGATGATGGGTAGGGTAAAAAAAAATTATTATACATGAAAGGAGTGATATATTCAGAAAATCACAGAGCGTACTGATCTATCTATCTATCTATCTATCTATCTATCTATCTATCTATCTATTTCCGTTTGTTCATATCTATCTATCTATCTATCTATCTATCTATCTATCTATCTATCTATTTCCTTTATCGTTTGTTCATATCTATCTATCTATCTATCTATCTATCTATCTATCTATCTATCTATCTATCTATCTATCTATCTATATGTGTGCGTGTGCGCGCGGATGCGTAAGGTGAGATTAAGGATAAGAGAAAGAGACGAAAAAACCAGAAGAGTGGAAGGGGAGGGAAAGTTAAAAGCATTGTGACGAAAACGAACGAAAAAATATAATACCATGATAATGTACCGGATGTAACGAAATGAAAAAAAAAGATGGAAGGAAAAGAAAAGCAAGAAAAAAAGACTGTCCATGAAGAAACTGATACAGAGAATACTCTACTGTAATGAACAAATATTTTAAAAGAGAGTGAGTATGGTTCTGTCTGGCACATGGTCAAAATAATGAAAGGATTAATGACAGTGGTAATAATCTGCGAGATTTAGGTGCTATCTTGGTCTCCACCATCGGATATCCAAATATAGTAAGATATTCTTCAAAGCCAACTCTTTTAAAAATGTACTTCTAATTAAAATACAGAATATATTTTGGAGTAGATATTCAAAAAGAAAAAGTTGAAATCGATTTAAAGCAAAATTTGTGATCTTAAGAAAATAAAGAATTTAAAAGAGAAAATAAAATAAAATTGCAAGAACTTAAAATGATTAAAAATGGACGATTCTCAGAGAAAGAACGGAAATTTCCAAAGAGAAAGAAAGAAAGAAAGGAAAGATAGAATGAATGAATGAAAAAAACTAGAGTTTGAAAGACTGACTAAGCGAGTAAAGAAGACAAGAGAGGTAGAAGTTAAATCAAATTTATCGCGCAGAAGCAGTGAAATATAATGGGAAAAAGCAGACAAAAAAAAAAAAACCAAACCAGAACGTGTGAATCTTTAATAGAGTAGATTTTTGAAACAGATAGGAAATTAATTTGACGAATATGAAAATTTACTTTAAATAAAATAAAATGGATTAAGATAATCGGAGAAAGAAGTAATGAAATGAAGTAACGCAATCGTAAAACGAGAAAAAGCAAGGGACGCAATACAGGCAACGCAGTAACGACCAGCAAAGAAGATAATAAGCCTGAAATTTATTTGAGTAAATGCGTATGAAAGTGGATGTTAGGTGTGAAAATGAAAGTGAAAGTAACAAGGGAATCATTATGAGATGAACGGGGACCGAAAATAGCACAGAAAGCAGTGAAAAATGAGAATAAGAGAAATTTGTGGAAAGGGGAAGAAACGAAAACAAGGAAAGGTATGAAGACATGAAATGAATTCCTTGTAAAGTCTTTGGGTGTAAAAATGGGAGGGAAGTAATGTCGGAAGTAAAAGGATGGAGGGTTTGTTGGAATGGAGGAGAAAACGGAAGAAGAAAAAACCGTAAAGATCTGGGGGAGATGAAAAAAGAGAGGAGGAAGAATGAGAAAAAAAGAATATTTGCTTTTATATTCATGTCAATTAGGACTGTCGATCGCGAAGGGTTTTACGGGGATCATGACCAATCAAATACATGAGTCATCGAATGGTCCCTTACATCCAACACAGAAATACATATATATATATATATATATATATATATATATATATATATTAGGGAAACCTGAACATATGAATAAAATTATTTTTAATTATATGAACAGACTCAGAAAAACGTTCCAGTAGACTAAGAAGAAAGAAAAAAATTTGACGTTTACCCAAAATTTGGCAGGTGGATTTCACTAACATATTTTCAGTTCCTTTCCAAGCAAAACAGACAAATATATATATATATATATATATATATATATATATATATATATATATATATATATGATAAAAAAGGGTAGGAAAAAGTGTCTTTAATCTAACATGTTTCCCTTTATCAAGCTTCCTCAGAATATAAAATAATTGTTTCGTTTTTTAAAAAAAATCTCTCAAGAAGCCTATTAAATTGAAACATATTAGATTAGAGAAATTTTTCCCTACCTGTTCTTAACGACTGTTCATCTTGTTGGCAAAAATAAATAGAAAAAAAAGACGGATATCACGTCATCGTCCCTGTGGTAATGGTTCACACCCAGTGTTTTTCATGGTGAACAGATCATATGCAGATCTGGAGAATACAGAAAATGATCAACTAGTTCAAAGCGAGAGACACATACAGCAGAAACATTGTTCTGATGAAACAAGACCGTCGCAGTAATTTGGCAGGCATAGTATCTGCCATTGATGGCATGGCCCTTTGAAAATAGTCGATAAACACGAAATCATTTGCATTAAAAAAAACTGAGGCCACCACTTTCCTTACAGATAAAAGAGCATTGTCCTTCTTCGGAGCAGGTAAAGAGTGTTGTTTCCACTACAAGGATTGTATCTTTGTCTCTGACTGAAGATGATGACGACAATACTCATCATGGGTTAGGAATCGTTCAAGGAAACCAACCGGGTGATTAACCTGGTGCGCTTTTGATCAGGTGTCAGAAGGCGTGGCACCCACTGTGCAGAAACTTTCGTCATGCAAAGTTCATTGTGCAGAGAATTCTCAACTCTCTCACGGGATATTTTAAGCGATTTGGCTATTTGATTTATAGTCTGTCGTCCATCACCCTCTGGTGAATACGTCCAATGTTTTCCTCGGTGGTAGCAGTTACAGGGCGTCCAGGCCTTGGGTCATCTTCATCTTCATCTTCCATACCCTTCTAAATTCAGCCGCTCACTTTTGCACTTTTGATTAAGCTGGAACATTATCCCTTAATGTAGCAACTATGTCAGCATTTATGTCCTTGGAGGCTAAACCATTTTCTGCATTTTCCAGAAACGACGCTACTAATTACATTTGAAGTTTTCTTTGAACAGTCAGATATCAGTTTACCGGGAAAAAACAATGCAGTTATTAATAAAAAAAAATAGTTAAAATTAATGCATGCAAGATTTCACGGGTCTAGCGTTACATCTTCACAATCAGCCAATGAAATTTTCAGCCCTCCCTCGTATTTTAAACAATAGTAAAATATAAAAGGATTTAATCGTTTTTTTTTTCGTTTTTTTTTTTTTCAATTTTTAAAATCTTTTTAAGGGTTATGTATGTTGACTTGGGAAAGAAGGAATTAATTTTCTAAGTAACTTACTTTCTTTTCAAATTAATGTGTCATTGTTTAGACGGAAGTTGTGGTTGAATTTACTTCTATGTATGATTAAGGCTCACCTAGTTCCTATTACAATCAAGTTCACTGAATTCACTTACGCGATTGTTACCTTGGTAAAAGTATTAAGCCATCTATTCTTCTCTCAGCTAAACAGCAGGCTAAACTCGGCTCTTTCGCAGTGGTTGGCATCCAGTTTATGAGAAGGACAAATGTGAATTCAGAAACGTAACCATAGATTTAACTTGCGCGGGTAAGGTGAGATTAAGGATAAGAGAAAGCGATGAAAAGAACCAGAAGAGTGGAAGGCGAAGGGAAGTTAAAAGCAGTGTGTCGAAAAAGAGTGAAAAAATATACCACGATAATGTTCCGGATGTAACGAAATGAAAAAGATATACGAGGAAAATAAAATAAAAGAATAAATCGACAAATTCCTTAATACACACACACACACACACACACACACACACATATATATATATATACCCAGGTAAAGAAAACCAACAGTTTTAGAATTCCGAGTTCTCCAGCATTTACTTTTTTTTTTAAGTGCTCAATACAACATATATCGTACAGCAAAATAGAATTATAACTAAACCTGTTTTTATTTAAAATTAATTTAATTTACATTGCGACAAGAAAATTTCTATGTTTAGAGAATTTACCTCGTCATCAGGCAATGTTGATGTATTGTTGTGAAAATGATCTACATTTGAATTTATAAAACAATACGCCTGTTATTTAAAGAGTTGATACGGATGGGAGAAGACAGAAAAAATTATGTGTATGTTTAATTTACCTAATCAGAATGCAATTCAATTTTTAAATTTGAAAATATAGGTTATATGTTTCGGGAATACAGATTTTTTTTTCGGTGCGATGTACCTATTTTGGTTACAAAATTATTGTCATAGCTTTCTCTGTATCTCAGCATTTTTGAAAACAAAAATGAAGGAAAGAAATAATTTTTTTTGTTTTGATTTAAAGGGACCTTTGATTATGATAATACTATTTTTATTTAAGTTCAGAGTGCATTTTTTTATATTTTCATTTATTTCATAAACTCTTAATTTGTAAAGATTTTAATATCTATTTAATTAATATCATATTATAATACAAAACAAATTGTTGAATATATGTAAGTTAATGGATATTCTTTTGTGAAAAAGTTTTGAACCATATTCTAAGGTGAACATTTTACAATGTTTACATATGATGTTTATTTCATTACGTTTATTTAACAGATTTTTATTCTTAAGAAATTTAATAATATATAGTTTTTTATATAAACAAAAAGGGCATGAGTCGTTAAAAGATTTACATATTCCAGCTTTTTAATTTTTTTTCTCATTTTATTTTAGGAGTTTTATTTGTTTTTTTTTAAATACCAAAAATATTTCTATAGTGATGTTCTATTTTTGTACTTATTACTATTAAATGAAGAAGTGTACTGATAATATCTTTTTTTCAGCGAATTCATAGTAGTACCAACATAAATCTTTATATTACTAGGGTTTCCTGTGAAGAAATAGTACATTGATAAACTATTGATTCTCTAAAGCACTGTTTTCCAAACGACAGTGAATAGGGTTTCTACAATTACATGATTACTGACTAAATTATTGATTTCAGTTTTTGGATGACTTTTATTTTCAATTAGATTTAAATTTTTATTTAAAATATTATTATTATGATTTTTATAATTTCTAGCAGATTATCTCTACAACTATAACTTAATTCTAGAATATTTTTATTGAAAATCTTGCTTAATGAATTATTATTCGGGAAACATTTCTTAATCAAAGAGAGGAATTTTTTGCCTAATTTGTTTGAACATTAATTTTAATCGATATTCGTATTTGAGCATTTATTCTGTTTAATTAAAACAGAATAAATGCTCAAATACGAGTATCGATTAAAATTAATGTTAAAACAAATTAGACAATATATATATATATATATATATATATATATATATCTGCCGACCTGAATATTTATGAGAAATTTTGTTAGGAAAATGTATGTCATTTGGCAGGATTCAAACCTGCGATCCCTAACAACATAGGAGAAGCCATCAATTGATCTGATGCGTATAAGACCGCTCGACCGCAAATGATTTCACAGTTTAAATTAAATATGTCGGTTGTTAATTTAATTTCGTTAATTTCTAGAACTTGTCTATTTACATTTGTTTACATTACGATACATTTCAGAGTGGAGATGTTTGTTTACAAGAACTCTGAAAATTGTATGTTTATAAAGCTTAATTTGGCTTGATTTATACTGTGCAATCATTCGTGGTTGAGCGGTCTAAGACGCATCAGATCAATTGATGGCTTCCCCTATGTCCTCGTCACATTTGGAGCGTGTAAACTGACTGACATGACATATTCATCCACGTTTTAAGCTCAATTTAGTATATCTGGACACGCACACGTACACGATCTTGCATAATATATGTATACGCATACACGCGCAGTCACGCACACACATATCTATCTATCTATCTATCTATCTATCTATCTATCTATCTATCTATCTATCTATCTATCTATCTAAGTCAGTTGATTTCCAAAACCAAGGTTACGTAATCAACTGATTTTTTAAATAAAAATATTTAAAAGGTCTACATTATATATGTAGTGAACAATTTTTAATACAACTACATACTGGTCTAATTTAATTCTGACCAATGTATATAAATGACTATCAAGATGCTGTGGTTAGGTTTTTATTTAATTTTTCATGTGATCATATAATTTTTTTTTTTTTCAGTACATAAATTATGCAAGTATTGACCGAATGTTTTATTTATTCAAGCGCTTTTGGATATACTTTTAGTCATTTTTAAGGATGAAGTTTTACCTTAAACAGAATGTATAGATTGTTTTATGTATATATCTACAGTATATAGAGTTATAGGAATTTTTTTA
This sequence comes from Ascarosepion bandense, assembly GCA_037127315.1. Taxonomy (NCBI): domain Eukaryota; kingdom Metazoa; phylum Mollusca; class Cephalopoda; order Sepiida; family Sepiidae; genus Ascarosepion; species Ascarosepion bandense. The sequence continues at coordinate 8,454,835 of JBBBDQ010000663.1, read as the reverse complement.
ATCGTATCACCCCGAGCAAGGCGGTAACGTCACTGATGTGCATGGGGCTACGTAATAGTGAACAGATTGGAAAAGAGAAAGCCGGAAACCACATCTAAAACAGGGAACAAGGGATGAGCCTGTTCAATAGACGTTAAGAGGCTCATCCCTTGTTCCCTGTTTAGGATGTGGTTTCCGGCTTTCTCTTTTCCAATCTTTTCACTATTACATAACCTCCTGCACATAAAAAAGGGATTGCTGCCTAAATACCCAGTTCTCCAATTTTCCCTTTCTTTCTTTCTTTCTTTCTTTCTTTCTTTCTTTCTTTCTTTCTTTCTTTATATATATATATATAATTTTAGTAGAACAAATCTAAATACGCAAAGATATGTACATAAATGTAAGAATTCTCAAACAAACAATTATATATTAATACACATCCATAATCATTATCAGATATATAAAAGCTTGCTCTTATAACTGTTTTATTCTCCGAACACGGTCAGCACATTGTAGTCGTGTTCAAAGTTGATATTATCGAGTGCTGGCTTTTTCTTTTTTATTAATAATACTTCCATTATTTTTAGCTTTTTTTACATGCGGATGATGCCATTATATTTGTATTATCAACGAATATGTTACGGATAGAGTTTGGTATTTCTTCGTGTGTATTTAAATGAAATCTAATAGAGCTATGGTCAGAGAGATGTAAAGTGAGTCCTCTACTTAAACATGTAGTAGTATATCCTATGTAATTATTTACGAATTTGCATTGATCAGGAACACGGTTACTTAAAGGACATTTTTCCTTCTACGGTAACCAATAACAACACTGAACATACAGAAAAAATAACATTGTCATTTTCTACAAAAATCAAATGTATAGTAACTATAAGCTAGATGAATTTTCACTTAGAAACATTATAAAGAAATACACAACTCTAGTTCACAATAATAAGAAAATTAATTATCGATTACAAAAAATTTAAAGGCGCTAACCTAATTGCCAAAAATAATAATTTACCGGCAAATCTAAATTACAGAGAACGAATATATTTTACGAATTTACATGTTATTTAAGTGTGTGTGTGTGTGTGTGTGTGTGTGTGTGTGTGTGTGTGTGTGTGTGTGTGTGTGTGTGTGCACGTGCACAAATGTACGTAAAATATGCGTGTTCCGTGTATCTGCATGTATTCATATACATGCCTGCGTGCGCATCCATTTGTGTTCATAAACACGAAAGGCATAGATACACATGCCAAATTTTGTTCATCCAACTCAGTGATGTTCTATCAAATGAACTAACCCCACGCTTTGTTCCTTGCTTCCCTTCTCCCTGCACCTTTTGGGCTCACCTTATCGGAAGCTGGTGATGATTTGCGGAAGTTGTCATGGTAACCATACGACCTGTCCTCTTTTTGCATCTGCAGTAATCATGGCGTATCCAGCAAGGCATCTCTTTCATTTGCCGATTGTTGATGGCGACGCAAATCGTTGCCGCATGGGCTTATCCTTTACCTCCCAAAATTGATTTATCTTTACCTGGAAAGAAGCAAAACGGGCTCACAAACGTGTGCCCGTGTAAAAATAAGAGAATGGAAAAGGGGAAACAGTTTGAAATAAAGACCTATATCTAAGAGGCACTATTGATATCAAAGTGTGGTTGCAAAGTACATAAATATAAAAAAATTATTATAAGATTTTACAAGTACAGGAACATAATCACTATTTAGGGTACAATAGAGATTGTGCAGATTTACACAGTCAAAAACATTTTATCGATTTATATTTCTGGCGCATCACTGTCTTCATCTTATTCTTAACTCATTTCATTTAGACTTGTGCCGGACTAAAATAGGGTTCATAGTTATTTATATGATTACTCATTCTCATGTTATACACGCGCACGTTCCTCCATTTATCATGCTATCGGCCTTAGGCGTTTCTCACGATGAAGTCATAACATCACAAAAAGATAAAAGCTGACAGTTTTAGAGTCATAACTTTGCAATCGACATCAGTAACACCCAATTCAGTTTTTCTTCTGCTATCGGAGGTTAGATAGTCCATTCAAGCCTGCTATTTAACATAATGTAACGAATACACTACTCACACACCATATTAATCATATTAATATAGCATAATGGTAAAAAGATGTATGATAGATGTATGATATTTAAAAGGTCGTGAACAATTTTTAATACAACTGCATAATGGTCTAATTTAATTCTGACCAATAACTGGTTAATAATTATATATATATATATATATATATATATATATATATATGTGTGTGTGTGTGTGTGTGTGTGTGTGTGTGTGTGTATTCGTTACATTATTTAGTATGTAAACGAGTGCGTTTAAGTAATGTAAATAATGTAAGTTCGAATTCTAGTTAAACTTCTTGCATTAACTTACACGCAAATACTCTTGGGAAAGGTCTCTTCCGTCTCTTCCCTCCAGTTATGGCTTAAATAATGGGACAGATTGAGTTCTGTAGCCTTGGCTAGCAACCAGTCTATCACAGAACGCAATGGCAACCTACTGCGGGATAATCTTCTGTCTCGTCAGTCATGTCTTTTTCGAGACATGATCGCCCAAGCGTGTATCACGTATGGCACTTAATTGACTAAAGTATAACATTAATCTTTCAAGGAGGCACGGATTTTAAAGTTTTATGCCTTGAAAAGATAAATGGCTAAGGAAGAAAGAAAAAAGTAAGAAAGAAAAATTATATTAAAATCTATACAATGTATGTATTTGATGTGATTAAAATAGGTTAGATAATTAAGCGTAAAATATGCGTAAAGTGTTCGAACATACAACGAAATTACCCAAACGATGGAAAAAAAATTTTTTTTTTGTAAAAATGTAATATGAACATCTGAATCCTGGTACACACGGAATAGCCTTCCTGTTGATTTTTTTTAAAAAGTGAAACTATTGTCATATCTGATCTGGTGTTTCTGCTATTCATATCGGGTTTTTTTGTCAAGATCTTAAGAAGGTTCTGTAATGTAATCAATCCTAACTTAGCATCTCGACTTCAGTTATTTTCTCACCGACGTGATATGGCTTCCCTCTGTCTTTTCTACTATTCTATTTCTACTAATATTTTCATGCTTGACGAGTTTTTTTTCCCCTGGTGCACCGAATACATAAATTTAAGTGTGCTACTAGATTGGCATCTAGGTCTCACCTGTTTATTGTTGAAATAGCTAAATACAACCACCCCTCTACTCCAACAGTTACTTTTTTCGCACTGCCCGCATATGGAACTCTCTTGCGTTTACTTGGTTCCCTGATAACAATTTTCAAAGATTTAAATGCAACCTCAAACACCATTTTGAATAGCGTTCATTTTTTGTTCTTTCCTCAATACTTTTTATACTCAGTCTTTTATTTCACTTTCATTCCCTGTAACCCCCTGCGTATTAGAGAGATTATCACCTTCCCTGAGGTGAAATCATTAAAAAATAAAAACGTAAGAAAAGTAGTGGAGGAAGAAGGTATGTTTTAGAAAGTTAAAACAAAATAATTAAAAACATGCGTGTTTTTATTCATGAATTTGTTGTGGTGCAGTGGACATCGGCAATGGAGTGGATTCTATAGCATTGGTTGGCAACCAGTCTACCGCAGAAAGTAATAGCAACCAATGCGGGAAAAGCTTCTGCCCAGACAGTTATGTGTTTTTCGTGACATAATCGTTTAAACGTGAATCGCATATGGCACTTAACTGACTGATCTGGATAAAAGAATTGACTAGCAAGACAGATTGGGTTCTATAACTTTGGTTGGCAACTAGTCTTCTACAGAAATTAATGGCAAAAATCTTCTGCCTGGTCAGTCATGTCTCTTTCGAACATGCTGGCCCAAGCATGTATCACATATGGCACTTAACTGACTGACGTAGTAAACACACGAATTAAAATGTTTTCCAGGACTTGTATCTACTCGTCGTCAAAGCGTTAGATAATAAATCCCATGATGAACTGATACCATTTTATTTTATCTGTTTATTAATAATTGTCTTAATAAGGAGCACTTTATTTATAGAGATTACTTGCCATAAAAGCATTATCCTTAATAAAAACACTCGTTGGTCATCTTTTTGTTTTTTCATTTTTTTTTTCTACTTGCGTGGATTAAATGACTCGTTCAGTTCAAAATTCTATATGGGTTACCTAAATTGATAAACACCTCAGCAAGGTCGGATGTCACAAAGATCGAAATGTGATCATAACAACAAATTGCAGAAAATAATACGGATATAAATCTTCTTTGTCTTCTTCTTCTACTCGTGCTTTCGGGACGTAGGCGATCATGGATTTCAACTTGTCCCTGTCTATTGTCGCTCTTAATATTTTTCTTTTTGGGATCTCTCAAACTCCGTTCCACCATTCATTTGCTCGAGCCTATCAAATATATCTCGCACTACTCTCTTCTTTTTCTATTCTTTCTATATATCCCATGAGTATTAAATTCTCCAGGTCCTCTTTCCTCATTACGCTTCCCATGAAACTCAGCTGTCTCTTCCTGATGTTAAGTATGAGTTTTCTTCTCAAATTGCATCCTCTTCAACACCTCTTTGTTGCTCACGTGTTCGGTCCATGGTTTCCTCAGCATCCTTCTATAGAACCACATAAAACACATCAAAATATCTGGGATAGAGTTATTATGGGACACACAAAAAGAAGGCATTGTTGCCACGGGATACACATTCAACTCTTGTAACTACAGAGATAGAGATAACCTCTACTTGTGAGATTTTTTAACTACTAATATTGTCTAGGAAGCAAATTTATAAAATAAAACCGAGATACCATGTCTTATATTGTTAGTACTAAAGAGCCGTGGAAACAAAAATGCAACCATTACAACCATCACAAAAACCTATTCCACAAGAAAACAGTGCACCTATAAAACAAAGCTTTCAATGTGAGATTTGTAGAATAAAATTAGTAAAACTTCTGAGGTTGAATCTTAAAGAGAGTATTTACAATGCAAAAACTGGATCAGAATTACAAGTCCAGCACTTTAGAATACCCCCAAACTACTGAATAAAAAGTCTGCATTAATTTCTAAATTTAAGCAATAAAACGTGTATTAATTATGCTGTATATATTCCGATTAAATGTTCAGGGACTCCTCCGTATTTGGAGCTCATAAATAAAACCCACACAAGCCTGAAGATCGCCCAATGTAAAACTCGCAGCTAATCTTACTTTTCCCTTTTTAATTATTTTTTAATTTTTACATATCATATCTCTTTTGGACATTAAGAGTTCTTTTTTAATAAACTGACACAACGTGATGACAACTGTATTCCCATTATTTATCAATATGGTCGTTATATATATATATATATATATATATATATATATATATATATATATAGGAGAGAATGGCAGACCCGTAAAGACAGAGAGGATAATCCAAAAGATTTTATCCAAATAATATAAATTTTTAATTAAATACAAATATAGACCTCGATGGATATTATCCAGATCATTACAAAATATTGAAAGAAAAACTCAACCCATATTTAGAACGTTACAAATCAAGATTTATTTCAACAGTTTAAGTAAGTTTATGTAAGTAAACTTATAATGTCGAAATAAATATTGATTTATAACGGTCTAAATATGGGTTGAATTTTTCTTTCAATATTATATATATATATATATATATATATATATATATATATATATATATATATTGGTTATAAATCCGAAAAGTTGAGTTGATCGTAAATCTCAAAGAATGCTATTGATGTTAGATATTAACACTGATGCAGCCAGAGGGCTCAATGTAATTAAATTTATTTATTCACAGGCCCATTATTTATTACATACAAAAATTCAATATTTCATATTTAGCATGGCCATTTCGACAGGCACTTTTAAACACCCATATTGTCAGTGAGACCAAAACATTATGGTAAAATAAATTTAACTTATTGTTTTGTCTGTATAAGAAAACGGAAGCAAGAGCAGGAAAGAAGAAACAAACAGATAATTGCTACTGGAAAATGTTAGCCTTACTTCTGACTTTTACACACCAACAAATGAGTTGAAATTATTTTCACATAATGTTTTTGGGTTTTTAAGATTATCTGACAAAATGGTGATTCTAAAAATAAAATATTGAATTTTTATATGTAACACACACACACACACACACACACACACACACACACACACACACACACACACACACATATATATAAAGTTTTAGCACAAAGAATTTGTCACTTTAACTAAACGGGTTCATGCCGACTTCGTAGTTTCGCGTGGACACCGTTATGATATATTCATTCATCGAGGCTATATTGAGCACTCTGGAAGAATGGTATACTTTGAAAAACAGTAGCTAGTCTGGCATCTACGCATCGTTTATTCAGCAATGAATTAGAACACTCTCAGCTATTGGGCGTGTGTATAATGATAATGTACACGCTAAAAAGTCTGCCTCCTTCTACCGAGCGTCCATAGCTCAGAAGTAGACTCGCCGACTGACGCCAATTCGGTCGGGTTTCAGTCCTGGGTAAAAAGCAATCGGATGTCTAACCGTACTGATGAGCTGTGATACAACGAAACAGATCTGTCTGCGGATGACTATATATATATATATATATATATATATATATGAGCGCTTTCACTAGAAGTGCCTCAGACAAATCTTGACACCAAAAAGTAGGCACAGAAGTCATAAAAGTACACCAGACACAAAAGTCGTTCAGCGCGCAAACCCAACTACAGCATAAAGAAACTGATTCTCCTTAATCAGATGCGCTGGATTGGTCATCTGACACGTATAGACAATAGTAGACAGACCAAAAGATATATTTATCGTGAGCTGGTACAAAGTAATCGACCTTCTTCAAGGATGTAGTTAAATGAAACCTAAAGAGTATTGGTGTTAATATTGAAATTTGATTTTGGGAACGCTACAACAATTTAGATCAGAAAAAAATTGAGCATTTCAACAAAAAACACCCATTAGGAAGAGAGAAATAGAATTTGACACAGATAGGAACACAATACACTTGTAACATTTGGGGAAAAGTTACCCTTTCGGTGTCTGGTTTAGCCTTTCACGTGAGATCACACCAGAGAGGTCAGGTATAAATTCCTGTGAATGTATCCCTATCAGAATGACCTGCAGTTTTGGTGACAAGGTTTATAAGCCAGTTGCGGGACTCAGACGTCACATAACACTGTGACTCTGACATGAAAATGCACACAGGGACGGGCATGTTTCCAACATAGGTAACACAGACAAACTTTATGTTGGCCACTTGTATAAGAGGAGAGGTAAATAAAGGGAAAATAAATAAAGAATCACTTACGGGCTCATAGCAGAGCGTTAACATGAGTAAAACTTATCAAAATAATAAAATTATAAATAAAAAAACGCAAAAAACGCTACCAAGTGAAGAGATGGGCATTTTCTGCAATAAGCTACAAAATTAAGTATATATATATATATATATATATATATGTGTGTGTGTGTGTGTGTGTGTGTGTGTGTGTGTGTGTGTGTGTCAGTTTGCGTTAAAAAATGGAAAGTAAAAAAATATCATTCCCCACATGTGTGATCCCGAAGTCAACCTTCAACACCTTTATAATTGTAGAGAAAAATAATTCAAGAGAGAAAAGACAGCCCCACCTCCTCTCGCAAAAAAAAAAAAAAAAATGAAGGAAAAATCAACAATAACAACAACAAAACAGCAAAATGAGTGTTGAAAAAAAATCCTAGAAGAAAAGACGAACAGGTAAGTGAGAGGCCGCAGATGTTTCTGGGTTTAAGTATACGGTATGACTTCTTTTTGTTGAGTAAATTCGGTCCGTCGACAATCGCATGAAGCTTATTATGTACTCATCAAAGGTTGGGGAATCGAATGGTTTTAAAGATGAAAAGAAAGAATTAATAGTAGCAATGTTACTGGAGGAAAGGCATTGTGGTTAGTGTATTGGCAATCAGAGAACTCGGATAACGATGACGGACTTTTAATTAATTGTATTCGCGTCTGGGTAAATCGAGGATTCTCTTGACAGGACATATATGTATATACAGAGAGAGACATGAGATAGAAGGCATTATTGCTTACACACGCAAACACATACACATATATACAAAGAGAGATAGACAGACAGACAGAGAGAGAAGGACAGAGATGAGATAGAATGAGAACAGGGAGAAAGACAGAAAGGCAGCGAAGGAGAACGTCAAATGAGATAGAAAGAGGGAGAGAGAAAGAAAGAGAGAGAGAGAGAGAGTAAAAAATAGGGAGTTAGAAAGAGATAGTGAGATAAGAGGAGAGTCGGTGAGGTAATGGGAGGGAGGGAGAGAGAGTGTCAAGTTATATATAGAAAGAGAGGAAGAAAGTCAAATGTGATACAGAGATGAAGGGAGTCAAATGAGAGAGGAGGAATGTCATATGAGATTACGAGAGGAGTGTGTTATAAAGAGAGAGAGAGTCAAATAAGATAGAGAGAGAAAGGAATAGAGAGAGCTCAATGAGATAAATGGAGTGAAATCAGATGTTAGAGAGAGGAAGGGTGACAAACAGATGAGATAGAGAGAGAGAAGGAGAGCGTCAAATAGAGAAAGAGAGAGTCATATTTGATAGAGAGAGAGGGAGAGAGAGAGGACTGTCATATGAGATAGAGTGAGAGAGATTGAGAGAGTCATATAAAATAGAGACAGAGAGAGGGCGGAAGGGAAAGAATCCGACAGAGAAGTAGAGAGTCAAATGAGATAAAGAGAGGGAGGGAGAGAGTAAGATTAGATAGAGAGGGAGGAAAGGAATAAGGTGAGATAGATAGAGGGAGAACGCCAAATGAGCTAGAGAGGGGTGGGAGAGACTCAAATATTATATTATTCACTTCAATTAATTTTTATTTCGGTTTATTAAAGATGTTTTTCTTATTTAAAAGAATAGAAAAAGTTTTTCTCTTTAATTTAATTGTATTCGGTTTAATCCTAAAAAAAAAAGACACGGACAAACATGGACGAATTTTAATCCGCCATGCTCGATTTTTTTAAGTTACAACTTGAACAGCAAAACTAACGGGAACTTAAAGAGAAAGAGAAGCAAATTGAGTAGCGAAAAAGAATAGAGAAAATCAGACACCATAAACGCGAAGAAATTCTACTTCAAACTCAACAGCAACAAAGATACTTGCTTAAACTGGCAAACAGGGGACAAATTAATGAAAAGGAAAAAGTATTTTCACAAAAAAAAAACGAGCTGGGGCGCAATAGACATTTTTACATATACTCCGGACGAGGATATAATTTTTACCTCCTCGTTTAGAAGATTCGAAAATATATACGCCACAGATAGCATAAATTGATTAGACTTGAAGAAAATTCGTCTACTTCTTCGAAAATTGGATACCACAGTGCACACCAAATTTGTGAACTGTATTTTATCCCGTAAAACAAGCGAACTGACACTTACTGAAGCGGTTAAACTTCTTATAGAGCTTTTTAGTCCTAAAACATCACTCTTTCATAAGAGATGGAAGTGTAGGAATTTAACCAAAAAGGATAGTGAATATTAAACTACATTCGCGTCGGTCGTGGACAAGCATTGCGACGATTTCAAATTGTCAGAAATGAGTGCGAATGACTTCAAATGACTGATATTTGCTCAGGGACTCGTTTCAGCTAAAGACGCTGAAATTAGACGTAGAATTCTGAAAAATTAGAAAATGGGCCAAACCTTACTCTCCAACAAATATCAGAAGACTGTCAGAGATTCGTAAGTGTACGCCAAGATTAAAAAAATATCGAGGAATCTGCCATAACTTACATAAGAAAAGTACGCCAAAAGAAAAAACAATTTAATTCTCCCTCTAAACCAAACCAATAAAAAAAGAAAACTTACCCCCTAGCCTATGTTCCGGTTGTGGGTTATTACATTGGTATAAGGACTGCCCTTACTGGAATAAAAAATCCCTAAATTGTTACCGTGTCGGGCACAAGAACTCAAATTATCGAGCGAGAAAAAGGCTGCGTAAAAAGCACAAAACCAGATGAAAAAGGCGTGTTAAGCATTAGGAAATACGTGCAAGTAAAAATCCTAAATAAAAATATTAAACAGTTACAGTTAGATTCTGATTCAGATTTAACCCTCATGAATCTACACACTTGGAAAAATTTGGGAAAATCAACCTTGCTAAGAATTAATAAAATGGCGAGGTCCGTGACAGAGAAGAAAATCAAGTTTAAGGGAGAAATTATCACTACTGTAACTTTTCAAGAAAGAATGTTAAAACTAAAATGGTTCGTTTTAAAGAATGCAGAAAATTTATTGCGGGACATTAATTCATTTTGCCAAAAACTCGAAAACCTGACCACTGAGGCAAAAAATCTAATAAACGATTTAAAAGAAACTTTTCCGGTAATATTTCCTGGGGTCTTGGTCGGTGTAATAAGATGACGGCAAAATTCGAGTTAAAAGATGACATCCAGCCAATGTTTAAGAAAAACGAAATGTGCCTTTCGCCTCTTTACCACAAATAAATTATGAATTCGACTAGAAAGAACCGGCGTCTTGTTGAAAATTATGTACAGTCAATGGGCTTCACTGACCGTCTATGTGAAGAAGAAATCAAAGACGATCCGTGTCTGCACCGATTTCTTGACGGGGCTTAATGCAGCACTCAAAGATTATCATCATTCTTTAACTAGACCGGAAGAAATTTTCGTGAAACTAAATGAAGGAAATCTTTTTAAAAAAATCGACCTCAGTGACGTGTATCTTCAAAAATCGGCGGAAGAAGAATGTTTAAGTTGCTCTGTATCAACACACATCGTGGGTTGTACAAGTTCTACATCTACAGTTCTTACATGTAGAAATCCCACGACAGAAGTTACAATCGATTTCCTACACGAACTGTTTGTCAGATTTGAGGTAATCGATTGTTTAGTGTCAGACAATGGGGCACAATTTATGTCCGGCGATTTTACGGATTTTTATGAAACCTTCCAAATTAGTCATATCACGATCGTCCCATATCACTCAAGGTTCTACGGACAGGCCGAACGTTTTGTTTACACGCTAACAAGAGCTCTGAGAAAAGCTATAGGCACATCCACAGAAAAAAGCCTTACAACAGTTTCTTCAGGTGTATAGAATCACAGCCAATGACAACACACCATCATCATTACCTTCACCCGTGGTAATGTTTGCGCATAAAATCGGGTCTGTGTTCGACAAGGTACTTCTCAAACAAACAAAACACGGACGAGCAAACACGGTACGTACAAAATGCTACCAACCTGGAGAAAAAAATTTTTCTCGGATGTTTTTGGACGATAAATCTTTCTGGGAAATGGATACAATAAAAAAAAGAGTAGGGAATATGGTCTACATATTTAAAGGTCCCCAGTTTACTAACAAAAGACATTTAAACCAAATCAGGAAACCCCTGTGGAACGATGCTGACAGTAGTTTTTCTGAAGAGAAAGAAGTCATGGATGTCATTTACGATACTTTTGACATGTCAATTCCGCAAGCAGCCCCGAACATCGCCGTTTAAGGAGAAAAAGAAAAATGACGGACTTTATCCTCGTTAATTCAAAGAGAAAAAAGTATTACGACTCCTACGGATTTGATATGATTATTCACCCATGCACACATGAACTCTTTCAACTATAAATAAGCATCAGTTTCTGATTTATGGCAGAAATCTATTCCAGCAGATAGCTCTGACAGCCGGACCAAACAGTCACGCTGGTGACCTTCATATTTTGTATGTTTTTTACTACTGTTCTTTGTTAATATATTTGTTTAACTCTATTCCTTCTTGTGTTTTTATTTCTGGACCCTAACAAGTCCATAACAGATATGCTAAAAGACTCCCCTTTTAGTTTAACTGCAATAAATCTACCAGTCAGTTGATAGTATCTCTGAAAATATTTTGTCATTTCCTGGTCAAATATAAGTCCTATATAATTTGTCATTTTCATGAAGTATTTATTGTTTGCCTACATAATTTAAAATACATCTAAAATATTAACATTTATTGTTTGCTTCACTGAAAAACAAACATTAGAATAATCATCCAAGAATCAAAACAACAATAACAATAAATAAATAACGAGTCAAAAAATTAATTTCAAATAAAAAGGCAGTGAAACAATCGATTTCAAATAGATTATCAGGCAAAGAATCAATTTCAAAAAACAGGAAGTCAAAGAATCAATTTCAAAGAAAGAATCAGAGAAAGAATCAATTACAAATAAACAAGCAGTCAAATAATTGAGTTTAATTAAATAGGTAGTCAAAGAATTAATTTCAAATAAGCAGGCTGTCAAAACATCAATTTCAAATAAATAATCAATCGAAGAATCAATTTCCAATAAATAGGAAGTTAAAGAATCAATTTCAAATAAATAAGCAATTAAAGAAATAATTTCAAACTAATTCTTTAAAAGTATATTTTTCTATTACACTCATTTTCAGCAAACCTTCAAAGATGAATTGCAGCAAATTTCTCGTTTATTGAACATGGCGATCGAATGAAATAAGAAATAAGGATATAATTGTGTAACACGGTTAAATACCCTCCGTTTAATAATGACTATCAAGTAAGTTTCAAACAATTACCAGTTGGCATATAATGCACAGTTAAGAAATAAGTCTGTTGAGGACTGAGATACCATGAAAAACTACCTCATTGCCACACATTGATAATGTTAACATTTATCACCATCAGCTACAGTAGCAGACTACACTGTGAAGGATATGTGTATGTGTGCGTGCGTGGGAGAGAGAGAGAGAGAGAATAGGCAAGAGCATCTTAGTGAGTGGCACAAAAGCAAGAAGGTATTCAGTGTATTTAGACATGAAAATCACATGACATTATATATTCGATGACAAAATATATTCTATTTCTTTTCTTCGATAAGTAAATTTCTAAAAATTTAAGGAATAAAATTACGTTTTAAAATGTCCCACTTATCTTTGGAAGATCTCAGGCTCAGCGAATCCAAAGATTATAAGAGATTAATTCTACAGATCGAAATTTTGAAAGTTAGTATTCAGTCTTAAACTTTCTTCGTTCAAAAATTACCGTGAAATAAACGAAACGTTTTTGTTTGATTCCACCCGACAAGACTAAAATAATTGGAGAACCCTAACGTAAGCCTGTTAAATCGGCTACTCGTAAAGTCACGGGTAGATGACTGCGCTTACGAAGTAATATGAGACACGACTGAATGGCGAGAGGTGCGATGCTCAACTTTGTCAATAAACATTCACAAGTGGATGATGACATTAATCTGTCCAGATATAAATTCATACTTTACTGTACGCATCAGTGATAATACAAAATCATCGAACAAACGCGCTGACACACCTTTATAAATTTAGATAGCTACTGGTTTATTTGCATTTCTGGAGAATAAAAACAGTTATTAGGTTAGAACAATTTTTATACAAAACAAGACTTTGAGAGAAAGCAACTAAGATCAAGATCACTATGAATAGCTTTTGAAGCCAGCATTTTTATGATTTAATGCCCTGCATTAATAATAATAATTAAAACGTATAAACATTTTAATTGATTCGATATAACAAATCTAATCAATAACGTGTTAAAAATTCTATAAATCACTATAAACTTTCTTTTTTACCGAAATGTTAATAATACTTTTTAAAGAACTATTTGCGTTACTTTTTATACAATGGTGTGTACTCTCTAAAAGACCCAAGAACCACTCGAGGTAGAGATTTACAGAGTAAGAAGCATGGAGAGATGTGCAGAAGATAACGGTTACCCCTACACTTGAACAAATTAAGATTTCAGTGATCGAGAAAGTATCCTCTAGGGAATCAATTCCACAAAGTAGCTTAGTTCGTCTTAGCACTTTTCATGGAAATAGCGATAGAGACGCGAATACTTTTTCTGGATTATATCGAGGCTGGAAAGTAAAGGCTGAAGAACTCTCGTTCATATATGGCAAGAGTTTTTGGCCGCATCCCGCTAAATATGGTTAAATTGCAGTGGCCTTTGAAGTAGAAACAAAAAATATTTCTTAACTAATCATAATAACAGAAGCATTAATTTAAAACTCGAATACCTTGCAAGCCATTTCTACTTTATATCCCCAATTGTTTCTTCTTCTTCTTCTTCTTCTTCTTCTTCTTCTTCTATGTGCCGTGTCCCTGCAGAACGTAGGGGACCATAGCCATCCATATATCACTATCCCTTGTAGCCCATAACATCCCTTCTCTTGTTACTCCTCCCTAACCCTACTCCCATCAATTTGGTCAAGCCCATCAAGTATGACATGCTTTGCTTTCTTCTGTCTTCCCTTCCCGCTATCCGTTCTGTGAGTAGCAGATTATTCAAGTCTTCAAACGTGTCCAAGAAACTTCAGCTTTTTTTTTCCTGATGTTAAGTATCCGTTTCCTTTTCGTTTCCATCCTCTTCAAAACCCTCGTCGTTGCTCACATGTTCGGTCCATGGTATCCTCAGCATTCTTCTGTAGAACCACATTTCGGTTGCTTCAAGTCTTGCCCTTATTTTTTATGAGATTGTCTAGTATTCGCTATCATGTTGAAGGACAAGCATCACATAACAATCCAGTACTCTTTTCTTTTTGTTTCTAACGAAATTTTCCCATCTTTCAATACTCTGCTTAGATTTTGGAGTTCATCATTGGCCATGCCAGTATGTTTTCGGATCTCAGTGTCGTACTTTCCGTCCTCTGTTAAAACATCTCCCAAGTACTTAAATTTCTGTATCTGATTTTATTATTCTTTATTTGATTTTAGTATTCCCGACCTGTAGTTGGTATATTGGTCTTCTCTTTTTACTATACATTCAGTTTCTTTTTAGTTTATGTTTAGTCTTTTTTTTTTCGCTTTCTTTAGCTACCTTCTGTAGGAGATTTTGTATTTACCTTTCCGTGTCTGCTATCAACACTGTATTTTCTGTGTATCTTGTATTGCTTAATGACGAATCTTGGTAGGACTTCTAGTTCTCTCAAAATTGCTTCGCTGCTTCGGTTTCTAAAATCCGTGTTTATTCTTACGTAACAAATGCGATTCCTATTCAGTAAGTTCTTATGTGAACTCTATTATCAAAATATTGGTGCAAATTATATTTTCCCATTATTATTTGACGGTTTTTATTGTGATCCTGTAGTTTGCTCTCATTTTAGTTGTCTTTTGCAGACTTTTGCATATGTCTGATGAATGTTCCTGAATAATCAACAATTGGGGGCTAAAAGAAGGGTTTGCTTTGAAATGTCAACACATATTACATAAATAAGGCTTGATCGTGTAACGACCGAAACGTCTTAAATGTGTCAATAAAGTTGAGGCCAACAATCTGAATAATGTTGATAATTAGGATACCAAATCTCAGAAATATAGACAGATCCTGAAGAAGCTGAACCTTTGTGAACATCGCATTGAGGGTGACAATGTAAATAGTGTAAATAGTTACTACACCTTATCTTAGTAATATATATGCCCATCAATTGTTAGAAATCTGCATAAATAGAGTATGGGAAGAGCTATTATTTGTATACTATATATTTTGCCGTTCAAACTACAAGCTCAGATCAAGACGTCTATTATTATATACAATGAATATTTCTTATAGTGTTACGAATTCGAATGCTTTTATCATTCTCCTTTTATATTGCACACACACACACACACACTAAAACGGACTACTTATCACTTAACCGAACATGACTATTAATTTGCGTCACACACTTTGTAATGGTTTTAGCCTACTGAAAACATCCACACTTATATATATATATATAATGTTCATGCATAGAAAGTATCTTAAACTGTAGAAACTTCACAAAAGTCGATAATAAAGCAAGCGCTACTGGGTTCAATATATTAATCATCGATATTTACTGAGGCTGGTTTAAATGTAATTTTTACACCAGTGAAGCTGATGAGTGGTTTTGGTTAAGTATTTCATTCTATTTTGTTATGACGATGTATAGCCTCTATACACGTGTACACTCTTGTGTGTAGTTCCTGGAAGCAAACCCGTTAAGTAGGAACATAATCCAGTCTTTCTTATGATTTGAAACGTTAATATATACATCGCTATTCTCTTCTTTGAGTGACAGTCTTTCATCTCAGCCTACAGTATAGTGTATTGAAAAGAACATATACCTGCAAAGATCATTTCTAGTATCATTTAGGTTGAATTATCTCATGGATGCTAAATGTGATCTTTCGTGTTTTAATGTCTTTCTCCGGTTGTTAAAATTAAGAAATTCTGTACCTGCATTACAATATGTAAGCTAAAGTCTTTCGTTTTTTTTTTTGCCTTTTTTTTTTTTTTTTTTTTTTGGCTTGTGTTCTACAACTCATCAAGTTTTGAAGTCAATGAGCCATTACTGGATGAGTCATAGATATCTGGCTTCATTTACACATTGCAGGGAACTGGACCGTGTATATGAGTCCTCAACTGCTACATCATTGCGGCTATGCACACATTGCATATAAATTTCCCTTTTTAACGAGTTCCTCTCGTGATAAGAGCCCTGCTCTGCTCGAATTTAAACCTTTCAGTCCAACGCCAAATAACAAGTCAATTGTACGCAACTGAAACTGCAACAGGATAAACATGTTTAGCTTTTCTAGTTTTTTATAGTTACTTTTTTTATGCCGATATGCAATCTGCTTAACATAAGTGAACAAGATTTAATGTTTTTCCACTGGACGCAAATCTGTTTAATGACAAATGTTCGGTCGATAATTTCTGCTCTAAATCTAGTCACATTAACTGTAACTAATGTGGTTTTTGTGGAATATTTTACTACTTCTTCTTTCCAGTCGGATGGCTTCTAAGAGTGGGACAGCCTTATAGAGTTTAAATTCAAGCTGAAATAGTTGCGTTCGCTTTTGCACATATAATCTTCGAAAGGTATGAGTCTATCTCATCTCACTCCCAGTTAGGGGTTAAATAGTAGAGCCGACTGGTCTTTCTAGATTTGGTTGATAAACAGTTTAGAAGAAGGAAAGCTCTGAATCCGAAACTGATTGCCACCAGTAGCATCTCATAAAGACCTAACGCTATGAAAACCAAAGGAGCAACTCTTCTTCTTCTTCTTCTTCTTCTTCTTCTTCTTCTTCTTCTTCTTCTTCTATGTTCCATGTCTTTTTAGAACGAAGGCGATTATGCCCTTCCACGTCTTCCTATCTTGATGGGTCTCAGCACGGTTTCTCCTGTTACCACACCCAAATCCCGCTCTCCCGCCTTGAGGCTTTCGAGTATGTTACTCACTGTCTCTCTTTCCCTTTATATAACCTGTGAGTATCTGAGTCTCCAAGCCCTCCTTCCTCATTGCATGCCCCAGGAACATTAGCTGTCTTATCCTGATGCTTAGTGTTAATTGCTTTTTGTTTCCCTCCTTTCCAAAACCTCATCATTGCTCACGTGCTCGATCCATGATATCAACAACATCCTTCTGTAGAACCACATTTCGCTTGCGGACCTAAAAGGAATAAAAAAAGAGTTAACGTGTTACACATTCACTGTTACAAGAAAAACAAATATTCACACACACACACACACACACACACACACACACACACACACACACACATACCCACCTTATAGTTGTTTATAGTAAACGCACAAAATTGTATTTAGAACTAAATCATCAGTAGCCACTGAGGTTACTCTTTTTCATTCTAACTTCTATGTCGAGTTTAATGTTGTAATCATGAAGTTTTCGGTGTTATTTCTATTGTTTCTGGTGCAGCCATCGATTTTTAAAAAAGTGAATATGTTTGAATATAAATTAAAACCCAGAAGACGAAATATAATATCAACATCGTTTTGTAAAAACCCTTACGTAATTCATATTACATGTTATCTCGATACTGACGTGGATTTCTATAAAATATGAGGGACAGAAACATGCCAATCATTAATAAAAACCTGAAGGTAATTTTCATCTCATACAAATGGCAAATATCTACTTAAAATTACTCTGTTTTATCATTTCTTTTTTTTTTTTTTTTCACAATGATGTTTTCCTTGTCCAAGTACCGCAGGCCACTCGAGGCCTAGTTTAACAGAAGAGCGAAAGCTTATATGTGTAGAAGGTAATGATTAACCCTATATTTGAACAGGATAACATTGTAATGATCGAGGAAGCATCCACTTAAGAGTCGATTTAACAAGGCAGTGGTTTGTGGGAACAAGCTGTTTGAGTGAAACTTACTTTACGCCAGTGAAATACGAAGGGAATGAGGGTGGTTCGCTACAATGCGTGTGGCGTGGCATTTCTTAGCCGTGAAGGTTAGAACTGGAGGAACTAAAGAATGTAATTTATGGAAATAGCGATAGAGCAACCAGAGATGTTCGACGTCTCGTCTGTGACGGGGTTGTAGGTTGGAAAATAATTCATTACCCACAAGAACGCAGAGACGCTTTTGGACTCTGCCGAGAGTGGAAATTCATGACTGGGTAGCTCCTGCAGCAGTATGGCAACAGTATTCCATTTCCGGCCTGACCTGGCGCTTGTAATCAAAAATTTAAAAATGAAAAACAAGAGCTATCTTATCAAACCATAATATGATAAGATACCCTGAGAAAGATTTCCCATCTTCTTCCCCATCAAGACAACCTTAAACTCAATTCTCTGCTCGTGACGATTTATCTGAATAAATATCCGAAAGTTTTTCTGTGTATTATTCATTTTAAAAACCGTTTTAAAAGATCACTTAGCCGACATATTTTAAATGTTAATCTTTTGTCCAATAAATGTTTCCGAATTAGTTACTTTTTCTATTGCTCTGAGAATTTTCGAGGCTGCTGATTGATGTAATCTAATATAACATGTCAGTTAACATCGTGAATATGTATGAGCGTCTTGTAAGTTAAAACAAAACGAGTAATTAACAACATTATGCTTTTGTTTATTGTGCAAAATTAAAATCGTTTCAATTGCCTTGAAACGCATCGGCTAAGACTAAATAGTTTTCCTCTTGTCTCTATTTTATTCTGAAAATCAAAAATACGTGGATTTTATTACTTCAGTGGAGTTTGATTTTCTATCCCCAAATTATTTTTTTCTTGCGCTCTATTTTATATATCACGACCCGGCCTTTTGGCTGGGGAGCATAATGACCAAAATAAGACCAGTTCAGACCAGTTCTGAACCTATCCACCGCAGTGGATAGGTAATGTTTTGACCAGCACCTGGGCGTTCGCGCTCAGGGTCCCCACATTAAAAAAAGACCTTGTGTCACATCTCTCTCAAGTGGGGGAGAAAAGAGTAAATAATATCTCTGCTCATTTAAATAATAATAGAGTAAATAATATTTCTGTTCATTTTATTTTTATTCTTATTAATTCAAAGAAACAATTTCATTGTTAAAATATTTCTACTGAAACAGACGAACGCAGTGAAACCAAGAAAAAGAAAAAAATAATTTCTATAAAAAACGAAAATAACAGCAAATTAGAAGAAAATTGACTTCGAATGGAATGTTTTCTTTTCAATATTTAAGTCTTGCATTAAAAATAATTTAAAAAATACGAACACTTCCTTAAAAATACTGCACACAGATATCTTTCAATTTTAATCGAGAAATATCCGAAAGTTTTCCTGTGTATTATTCATTTTAAAAACCGTTTTAAAAGATCACTTAGCCGACATATTTCAAATGCTAATCTTTTGTCCAATAAATGTTTCCGAATTAGTTACTTTTTCTATTGCCCTGAGAATGCAATTTTTTGCAAAATTCTTTCATCTGTTTTTTTATGTTAAAAAGGCAATTAAAAAAATCGTAGAAAGCATCCATTTATTATTTGAAAATTTTCAATAAATAATTTTATCAAATCAAATTATTTTATCAAATCAAATTATTTTATGCCTTAATGCATTGAAATATTTCTATTTATATAGTTTTCTCATATGAGTACGATTCTAAGAAAGACTACATTTCAAATAACTTGAACAAATGAATACGAATTTATTTTAAACTTTTATCTTGAGTGGCCATGTATAAGATAAACATTAATAAAAAAAAAGAATTTTGAGACTTCGTATTATACATACGTCACTGATTAAGCAAACTAAATTATCGAACATGAATATTAGGTCATCGGTTTATATTTCTTTCAGTCCTGGGGGTAACGATAAACTATATCCGGCAGCAAAGTCTCTGATCAGAAGTCTCGAACACTTCTTAATTGCTGTTATTCTAAGGTCTACCCTAATGCAAAGTGGTAGCACCTGTTAGGGTCCCAGCTATGAACAAAGTGACCTACCCAAACAAAGACGGAACATTACGAGAGTATGAAATACATCTTTATAGTAAACACATACACACACGCACACCCACCCACCCACACACACACACACACATATATATATATATATATATATATATATATATATGTATATATATATATATATATATATATATATATATATATATATATAAATGACTAACAATACCTATAATAAGACCAATAATCCACTTTACAAGCGGCTGAAAGCTTAAAAATGCATTCAAAATATTTAGATTTCGGCATTAAATAACCCATAGAGGCTGATATGCCACTAAACAAAATCAACCAAAATGAAAGATCTTTTTCATAACATTAATATCCGATAATTCATTAAAGAAATGATACTGTATTTCAAAATATAAACTCAACAAAACTACAACATAAAGCACAGCTGTCACAGGTTTTAGTAATTATGTCCACACAAACATGTATATGCACAAAAGTTGAGTATCATCTACCATTGAGAAAGCAGAATAACATTTTTATTAACTCAAAGCTTACAAAAAATTGCATTTCGACAGTAAAGGACAAATATGTGGTTCACATGCTGTTAAATAATCAACAATCAATCAACATATTTATTTCTTCATATGTAATTAGACAGTATCACATAATTTTAGACAAGACAATATCTAAATTCTTCAGTCTTTATTTGACGAGGATAGACGTAAACAGAATCCATCTATGCGGACACGAATTTTATTCATTTTGTTGCTACAATTCAAATTATTTGCATTGCAAAACAATTAGTCAATGTTTTAATGGCGCAAAACTGAACTTATACACAAAGAAGCGAAGTCATCTAGAAAAAAAGTGGCATAAATCCTCTTAAAAATGCAGCGTTTCAATTAACTCTTAACAAAGAAGGACTAATGCAAAATTTAAAATATTAAACAATATTAATAGCATTGGAACTAAAGTCAAACGTTCTAACAGTATGACATAATTATTTTCTTGTTTTTAAAATAATCCTACCAGAATTTACAAATAGCTGAAAGTTTACGAAGTTACATCAAAAACCTTGTCAAAAATGTTGGAAAAGAGGAACAAAAAAGGGTTAGAAAAAGACGGAAAAGAGATTTCACAAGCTATTAAATATATTGTCTACTTAGCCCTTTGCTTTGTTCACGACGTATAAGCAATCCTATATTTACGCCCCACCAAACACCAACCGTCGGTTTCCATAGCTACCATATAATCCTTTTCCTGTTACCATCCATGTGTCATCGTCTTTAATGTGCATTCAATGACAGGTTAGCGTTCAATATTTGTTGTGCACTGATTGGTCTGTCAAAATGGTTGGATTCGCCGTAGGACAGACACAGCAAGGTATCACATGACCAAAGGCGACAGTAAAGGATGCAAGTAAGGTTTCCAACAGACCATGCTGTGCATATCTTAATTTAGGGAGATGCCAAGAGACAGGTGGAATATTGCTCGTGAATTTCCTTCATGAACATCATAATTTTATACCTGGTACTACGTATCTATTGATTGGCTTGGCAGTTTAAACAGCTGCAATTCTGGGCTCATTGTCTACAAAGAAGCAGTCGATGCTCCAGCCCATAATTTCAATGGCTGATTCGCAAGTTGATTAGCTTTACACACTATGGAGTTTAAAGCCACAAAATATTCTTAAAGCTAACCTGTTTGAGTATTTACATATAAGAATCTATATATCTATATGCCTGGTTGTCGGGCTAATATTAAAGACCAGCGCGGTAGTTAACTTTGAATACTGATATTCCAAACAGACACTATACAGAATTCCTTCCTTTTATTCGTAAATAAACTCTTGAACTTATAAAATCTTATTAAAAAACACGCTACATTTTCTAAAATTATATCAGGAAATAAATTTTTGAATTAGTGAATAGATATTTTCAAAAAGAATTTTGAAGGTGAAAATAGGTCTTTTTTCGATTTAAATTGATTAACATAGTAATAAAGAAGTTTACATTTATATGATTTAAAGATCAAATGCAGGTCAAATATGGATCCGAATCCGACAGGATGTTATGATAGAGAACAAACAAGAAATGTATATAAATCTAACATGTTTCATTTTTATTAAAGCTTCTTCAGAGTTTGAAAGAAAACAAAGATACAGAAACTCTGGTGTTTTCAATATTGTTTGAGTCAGTTCTCATTGGTCAATCACGTGCATCAAAACCGTAGTTAATTTTATATGCACGGGAGTTTTTAAAGATTTTTGTATGTTTAAGCGGACATCGGGTCGTAATGAGTATTCATAATTGTCTATGTGTCTGTGTCTAGTAGGAAGAGTTCTAATGTCTTTACTTTCGTGCAGTTAGCCGGCGCAGTGGGGAAGCATTCCACTCTAATCTGTGACTAATCTCTTTAAGCACGTACTCTTTGTATGATAGATATGAGTTATATTTCTTTCAGAATGGATTCTTAAGCTTTCAAAGTATTTTCTCATTAAATATGTCTTTTTCTTTAATTAGGATGGTATTAGTGAAAACAAACTATCGCCCGGTTCACACTTCACCCACATCTATTGAACAGGTGAAGAGGCTCATCCCTTGTTTCCTGTTTAGGATGCGGTTTCCGGTTTTCTCTTTTCCAATCTTTTTCACTCTTTTCTCTCTTTTTATTTTTTTTCAATTGGAGTAGATATACTAAACTATCGCCCGTTTCACACTTCACCCACGTCTATTGAACAGGTGAAGAGGCTCATCCCTTGTTTCCTGTTTAGGATGTGGTTTCCGGTTTTTCTCTTTTCCAATCTTTTTCACTCTTACGTAGCCCCCTGCAATCAGTGGCGTTTTCGCCTTGCTTGGGGTGATATGATAAAAAAAAAATAAAAAAGTTATGTCAAGCATCGTTTCTATGCAATACGATAGAATTATTTGTTTGTTACAAAAACATTGGCCGCGTGAAATGTGGTATCCATGGCAGAAGTACATAGATGCTCAAGGCTCTTATTTTGACCATTTTCCACATTTTTTTCAAGAATAAAATTATGTTTCTGAAATCGGCCATTATTTTTGTAATAACCTAATAGATCGTTTGTCAAAACACAAATCTCTCTTGCGTTCATAGACGCGGGATTTTAGATAAATAGTTTTGCATTAGAGACGATTTATTTGATAAATCTTGGCATTTAAGTTGGTGTTAGGTTTATTTTTCTTTTTAATTATATATCCGCCTTGATGATGGTGGTGGTGGCTGTGGTCGTCGTCGTGGTCGTCGTGATGGTGGTGGGTAACTGTGTGTGCGTGTGTGTGTGTGAAAACACTGAAAGTTTCTTGGCTTACTTATTTTCCTGTAATCTGGCTAAATGACCAAACATCATATTTTTGAAGGAATACTTTTTAATCGGCCCGAGAACTTTTCAAAAGCAGCACACACACACATACACACACACACATATATATATATATATATATATATATATATATATATATGTCTAAAAAGCAAACCTACCAACTCAGTAAGGCAAAGTGTTCGAACCCTAGATTGTCTAGACACAGCAAAAACTCTTAACAACGTTAAATTCTATGAAATGGCTCTAGTCGTAACCCGAATTTGACGTTCACGTGATTTTCAGACGACTTGAATGGTAATATATATATATATATATATATATGTGTGTGTGTGTGTGTGTGTGTGTGATTGAAATAGTAGGAGGATTTGAATAGTTAAATAATTCACCGAGCTTTTTATTCAACCTCAGCAGAATGCAGAAAGCGCTGGACGGCCGTTTCGTCCTATATTTGAAACTCTTCAGCAGTGCGCATCCACTACCAGGAATCGAACCCAGACGGATTTTTGGTTATTAAGCTGATGTCATGCCAACTGTACCACGGGCTCTGGTGATGAAGAGGTAACGAATTAAACTCGATGACACGCCGCTGGTTCACAAATTCCGTGATGGAACTAATCCAATATCCTTTAACCGTAGGACATTGCCTCTCAGAGCCACGACTTCTCCAACACAAGCCGCTAAATCCATCGCATGTTAAACTGGTTGAAGCACAGATATATGATTGAAGTAGTAGGAGGATATGAATAATTAAGTAATTCATCGAGCTTTTTATTAAAAAATAAATAAAAGAATAAAAAATAAACAATAAAAGAATAAATAAATATAAGAATAAAAAGCTCGTTGAATTACTTAATATATATATATATATATATATATATATATATATATATATATATACTCTATTGGAATATTTATGATTCTTTTTTTTTTTTTGCGTGAAATATTTTACTAATAAATTGTTTTGTGTTCCAACCTTTGCCCTCCTCATTTACTAATTTTCTGTAGAAAACTTGTCTTTTTTTTTAGTCGACAAATTTTGACAACTTTTCTTCTTATGAAGTGTTCACACAAAAAGATTCCTTCAGGGAAAAAAAATGCCTTTTCAAATCGGTAACATATAGATATAATCATTTCATTATTGGTCGTAATTGAATTAGATCAGTACACAGTTGTATTAACAAGTGTTCAATACAATTATATTATAGAACTTTTGAATATTTTTTATTTAGAAACGAGTCATTTCGCAACCTAGGTTTCTACCTTTCGGTGACTTCAGGTGATTGTAAATGATTTACAATCGCCCGAAGATACCGAAAAAGTAAAAACCTGAGTTGAGTAATAATTCATTTAAAAATTAATATATATAGAGAGACAGACAGACAGACTGACAGCGACAGAGAGAGACAGAGAATGTGAGAGAGTACCAAGTAATTTAGACCAAATTATGATAACGAAAATAAAAAGCTTGTAGAAAATGTATATTTTTTTAATATTTGTACACAAATATTTGTTTTCGTTTTAGTCAAACAGAAAAGATCTTATGAGGCCGGCCTCGAAAGCGAGTGAATGCCTATATCGAGTGTCCTACGTTCACGTGAGAGATAACGTACCTAATGAAAACCTTCAACGAATCTTTGATAATATTGCGCCGCCTCCAGTTAGTTTTCCACTCGACAACGTACCAGACGTTGGAATTCAGAGTGTCAACTAAGATTTATCATGTTGTTGATATGATCGTGAAAATTCTCAGCTTGTCACTTCTGGTTCACGTGACACATTTAAGAGGGTGCTGACTCCTGTTGGAACACAAACGTATAGCCTGTCGGTCAAATGCATTTGAACATTATGCTTTCTTGGGTAGCTTTCATGGGTCTTTTCTTCACCCGTTAGCAACCTCACAAAAAATAAAAAAATAAGAACTCTTATGTAGTCGAAAGCTTTCGTAATCCATTATCAAACATTTTAAGTTTATATATATATGCATACATGAAATTTTTGAACGAAGATACAAAATGGTTTCTTCCAAGAGTTGATAAAAATAAGTTTGTTTTTTATTTACTAGTCGAGTAATTTACAGGAAGTATCTAATGAGACATTGGAAATATTGGGTAACTTTGCAATTAAATAGAATAAGAATGGCATGGCAATTGATTTCAATTAGTTACCAGGACATATGTTGTCCCTTTGTTGGTGCAATGCATTTAGTATAATCTTAATCTCCAGTAATGTGCTTTATTTAGCTAATTTTGGTTTACATATAACACTCAACGCGTTGCACGACGAAATCATCCGATGCCTTTGCAAAGAAGACAGTCGCACACATACATCCCGACACTTATATATACCTTTATGAAACTATACATTTCTATTCATATTAATTTCTTTTCAGTCCTATAATTCGCTGTAGTAGTTACAGAGAAATCAAAGAACGAGCAAAGAATACTAAAATTACTACTACTAAAACTAAAATTACTAAAAGTCCTGTAGTACTTATTGGAAAAATCATCGCTGAAAGCAGGTGTGTGGCTAGAAGAAGTGAGGCGTCAGTTGTGTTCTTCTTGTTGCTCCTTATCTGATACTCAGACGATTGCTAGATGCGTCAACAGGTATCGGTGCAGGAAAAAAAATAGCCAGTAAGCAGGCTTTAGGCTAAATGCACTCTAAAGAGAGACATGCATTCAAGCGATCTTTTTACCTTTTATTCTCATGGATAAACAGAAAAAATAGAAAAGAAAGAAAAAAAGGAAAAGTTGAAGCAACCGGAAGAAATGAAAACTAAATTGCTGAATAGAAGGGCGTGAAGAAAAAAAGAATTGGGTCTCAGATAGAGTGGGTAAAGAATATCGAAAGAGAAAAAGAAGAAGGAAAACTGAAACTGAAAAAATGTGGAAAATTGAAAAAGGAAGAGAGTGAAGTCAATTACAAGAAAATTAGAGTGGGAAGAATTGAAAGAGAAAGAGAGTGAAGAGAACTGAAAAAGAAAGAGAGTGAAGGGAATTAAAAAAGAAAGAGAGAGTAAAGGAAGTGGTGGTGGAAAAACACGGAGTGAAGAAGAAAATTAGTAGGAGAAAATTTCAAAATGGCAGTGAGAAGAAACTGAAGGGAAAGAGAAGAAGTGTGAGAAGGGGGAAAGAGTAGAGTAGAAATAGAGAGAAGGAGAAATAAGAGAAGAAGGAAAAGGGAAAGTGATGAAGAAAAAGGAGAAAGAGCAGAAGATGGATAAGTAGGGGTGCAGAGGAGATAAGAGTTGTGAGAGAAAAGAAAAGAGAAGTGAACTGAGAAGAGAGAGAGAGAAGAGAAAATTGAAGAATTGAAAGAGAAGGAAAATTGGGTAATTGACGGGGATGAATAAAAACAGAAACAACGTGTGGGGGAGGAGAGATATGGTAAAATGGGAAAGAGAATAAAAACGAGAAGAAATAGATTCAGAGAAAATGTAAAAGAGAGGCAAGAAGAGAAGAAAAAGAAAGAAGAAGAAAACAGAAAAAAATAACGTAAAAGTTGAAAAGGTGAGAAAAGGAAGATAAATGAAGAAGAAGAATAGCAATTGTAATGAGACATAAATTATTCTGTCTGATGTGGAGGCGAAGTCGTGAGTGATGCAAAAGTGTGGCAAGAAAAGAAGAAGGACGAAAAGCCAGAGGCTCTGAAAGTTTTTGAAAAGTATTTTTGAATATGATACGTGACTGTTTTTACCTAAAGTAATTTTATTTTTCATATAGATTGATACTTTTCATTCAGTCTGAACTGATGTCTATTGAATGAGTCACAAGTTAAGCATCAAATGTGAGTTTCATTAACCCCGAAACAATAAATACACTGCATTTGATGGCATAACAAACATTTATAAATACTATAATGTTCTCTCTGTACAATAAACTCTTAAGTCTCTGAGAAGCTAAGGGATGCAACATGCCTATGCTTACGAAATCTCTTCAAATACAGTATATAAAATAACTTGAAATATCACTAATCTCAAATTCTTTTACATTTTAAATTTTAAATGAAATCTTTTAGAAATTATTTTTGATTGTTAAAATCCTTAAGAAAACTAAAATGCAAATATTTTTTGCAAAACTATATTCCGAGAAGTAAAGGAAAACAGCAACCCAAGAAAAGATTAAGAAAGATGTCAGTGATTTAGACGAAAAAATGGCTAAAAAAAAAAGAAGTACGCTGCGCAAAGCCGCCGTGAAGAATTGACGTGAAGGGGAAAAGTTTATAGAATAGACAAAATGGCAGTTACTGGTTACTTGAAAAATTAGGACAAAAGAATCGTCCTCTCCCAATTCTAGCCTCATCTGATCATGTGTTACATTAAACTATGCTTAATAAATATGAATAACAGAAGAGAGCGAGTAAATGAGGTGGTTGGAAATAATTCGTTGATTTAATCAGCCATTATGACTGCATTTCTACCGACTATATCTTTTTTGATAAGGAGAGGAAGCCAAAAACAGCCTTTATTTTGTTTATAATCTATCAATACGATCCAAAGTTCTGATTGTACTTCTTATATTTGTTTTACTTTTTCAATCACAAAGAATAAAATGCCTCTGAAGTAAAACAGACTGATCGATTAATCTGCAAACATTGCCGTAAATATAAAGTTACCTACTTCCGGCAGGATAGTAATCTCTTTGTTACCATGGAAACCAAACCGGAACAACAGGAGTTTTAATGGCGCAATTTCACTGATTTCTCCAATGAGAATTGTCTGTTAAAGATTTTCATGGAATTTTCTTAAAAGACTTTTCACATCAGCTATTAAATTTAAATTTGATTTACGAAGATTAAAGTAAGATTGGATGAGGGTAATTTTTAGGGAGTAACGAGTGATCGAACCCATTATGAATAGCGTATAAAGACAGGTTTTGTTATCCAGTGTTCTTTGAAGAAACTGCGAAACAAATTCATGAAATAAAATATCTACAATATTTTCTTTATTTTTTCACTTGGATTTCCATTTTCGAGATCAAATATAAAATTGTTGTTTGAATTATTAACGTAAAGAATGCGTTTTCAATTGGAATATTTTTACATTACACCTTCATTAGTAAAGTTTACATGAATCTTTGTTTTTTTCTCCGAATTTTATCAAGATGCCTGGCCGTAATCAATCAAAATTCAACCTTATTTTATCACCGCTAACGTTCTTAATAACAAAAGATTCTAATCAGTAGGAGTAAGTAGTTGTAATTATTTCAGTAACAGCTTAAAAATTTAATAAATTACCTAATAATAATAAGTAGAGATATGTAATACTGAAGTTTTGAATATTTAAAAGATTTTTTGCCCATATCTTGTATGTTGATATAGAAATCATATTATCAATTAAATGCGTCTATAAGTGAATGTAGAATGCAGATTTTTCAACTCATATCTCCAAGTTTCTTTTGATTTAACTGCATCGTGCCAGAATCTAACAGTAAAACATTTGAATCCTTCTTTTCAGTGTCTACAGAGTGATAAAACTATTGTAAATGGTTTATAATTATGGAAGCTCTTCTTTGGCTTTTAAACTTTACCAAATTAATATGTAATGTCCCCACTAAAGTTGCAATCATACCATAAAAAAATGAAATTTTTTGTTCGTTTTTTTTTTCTTCTTCAAAATTCTCTGTTACAGTCTTTTGATTTATTATGGATAATGAACTTTCCATCAATCAAAGAAAATTTATTATTTTAATCATGAATTTTGATCGCTATGATAAAGTGTTAAATTAATTTTTCTGTGAACAGATCAAGAAAAAAAAAAGAAATTATTCATGTAGATATAAAATACCTGTTCCTCAACAGGATGCATAAAATCCAAGGAAGGGACAATCATATTAGAGAAAGAGGAAATACTCCAGCGATGGGAAGAATACATAAAGGATCTCTTTTGCGACAAGAGAGAACAACCGAGAATACACAAGGAGATGGATGGACCGGAAATACTAAAATCCGAAGTGGAAGCTGCAATGGCCAAAATGAACAGAAACAAAGCACCTGGCCCAGATGGCATAGTGATAGAGCTGCTGACAGCCTTAGAAGAATATGGCATAGAAAAGATTACCGACATAATAAACGAAATTTATAGCAGCGGAATAATACCAGACGACCTATGCAAGTCGATATTTATAGCGCTGCCGAAGAAACATGGTGCAAAAACGAGTGCGAACTACACAGAACTATCAGCTTAATGAGTCACATTACAAAACTGATTGTCAGAATCCTGATGAATAGAGCGAGAAGCAGAATCAGGCCAGAGATAGGGCAGGAACAGTGCGGGTTCGTCAAAGACACTGGAACAAGGAACGCCATATTCATGAGTAGGATGCTCTCTGAAAGGGCATTACAAATGAAGAAAGACTTGTACCTATGCTTCATTGATTACGCGAAAGCATTCGACAAAATACGACACAAAGAATTGATGGAAATGCTAGGCAACCTCGACATTTTCGGCAAAGACATAAGAATAATCAAGAATCTCTACTGGCAGCAAACGGCCTGCATACGGACAGGTAACGACCTCAGTAGATACACAAAGATAGAAAAAGGCGTAAGACAAAGATGTGTCTTTTCACCGGATTTGTTCAACCTATACAGCGAGAATATTTTGAGGACCCTAGATGACACACCAGGATTTGTTATTGGAGGCCACAACCTGAACAACATAAGATACGCGGACGATACAGTACTGATTGCGGACACGGAAAGGAAACTGCAAGATCTCATACAGAAAGTAGCAGTGGAGAGTGACAAGAAGGGACTACAAATAAACTTTAAGAAAACTGAGTGCATGGTCATCAGCAAAAAATACAACCCAAAATGCCAAATACAGGTGGGGAATAACAGAATCAAACAAGTCCAAGAATTTAAGTACCTAGGAAGTGTTCTAACAGGAGATGGAAAGTGCGACACGGAGATCCGAAGGCGAATTGGCATGGCAAAGGACGCGTTCCAGAAGATGAGTAAAATACTAACACACAGGAAGATCTCAATAGAAACGAAGAAAAGAATGCTAGACTGCTACGTGATGTCAGTTCTTCAATACGGCTGTGAATGCTGGACAATATCATCGAAAATGAGGACAAAACTGGAAGCGGCCGAAATGTGGTTCTACAGAAGGATGCTACGGATATCGTGGACTGAGCATACAAGCAACGACGAAGTGTTAGAAAGAATGGCAACAAAAAGGAAATTGACGCTGAGCATCAGGAAGAGACAACTGAAGTTCCTGGGACATGCAATGAGGAAGGAGAGCCTGGAGAACCTGATACTGACTGGTCAGATAGAAGGAAGGAGAGACAGAGGAAGGCAGCGGATAACATATTTGCAGGGTCTGATCAGGTGGATGACGGAACGGGGGTTGCCAGGAGCAACAGGAGCAAACATACTAAGAGCCACAAGGGATAGGGAGACGTGGAGATCCATGATCGCCTACGTCCTGAAGGGACAAGGCACATAGAAGAAGAAGAAGAAGAAGAAGAAGAAGATATAAAATCGTTATTCAACACGATGTTTTAAAATATTTTAAATATTTAACAACTGAAATTAAAATATTCAAATGTGAATTTTCTAACAACAGTATTTTCATATTAACTGTAAGCATCCAGAACGCTTATGTGTTTGCGTGTGAGCGGATGTATATATGTATATATATTTAGTGTATCGAGGCAGCAGATAATTTTCTAAACATATATTGTTAAATATAACCGACATTCATTGTTCAGTTTATTATGTTTAGTCATGAGCCGTTCTAAACATCGTATTTAGGATTTAATTTCAGGTGAAAATAAATACAAAAATTGTCCAACATTTCAATATTTTTTATAATGTTTTCGGTTCACATAAGAGAGGTTACAGTGATGTTAACATAAAGACATCCACCATTAATTTTTGTCTTTATTTTCACCTGAAATTAAAACCGAAATACGATGTTTAGAACGGCTCATAATTAAACATAATAGACATTCATTGTCTCTTGTATTCAACAGTATATGCGTATATATGGAAATACTGGTTGTGATGGCGTAAAAAAACTTTTAAAAATGCTGGTGACGACATGCAAATTGATTTCATGTTAGAATCGTACAACTTCGATTTTTCTCCGGTTATATTTTCATCATCTTAACTTTATAAAAAAAATTTCATAGATTTTCACAAAAAATGTACTTTGTTAGATTGGTTTTTTTTAATATGCAGCCACGTATAAAACGCTTTTTTATGCGCAGATTACGATAATATTTCATGATAAAAGTTAGCCTATTACGATTTATCTATAAAATTAGACACTAAAACGAAGAAGTCGTATAAATTATCGTAAAAAACCTCAGCATTTTCTGATAAATTTTTAAAATTCGAAACACTTTCAAAGATTTTTCTAGAACAAAATGAAACAATAGATGAATTTATTTCATCAAATGTGTTTACAAGTGACACAGCCCAATGTTCAGTTGATGATGCAAGTCAATATTTTCGCCATAAAATTTGGATAAACCAGCCGATGTTTGTCAGGTGTTTCGGTTATAATTATATTTATATGAACAGTCGCTCAAACTACTGATTATAACATTTATTCTGATTATAATAGTTATTTATTTTTATTATGAATATGGATAATTTAAAGTGTGTCAGGATTTATTATATCAAATAAGTAAAAAAATGTATTTATTTATTATTCATAAATAATCTTGAATATATATAAACCAAACAAACGTATGTTTGATTCAAATAATCTTACGGATTTTGGTGAACAGAGCGCGCAGCAGAATCTGCCCAAATATAGGACAAGATCAGTGCAGGTTTGTCAAAGACACTGGAACAAGGGACGTGAAATTCGTGCTCAGAATATTATCAGGAAGAACAATACCAATGCAGAAGGGTGTATACCTGTGTTTTATAGATTATGCAAAGGCATTCGACAAAGTTCGCTGCAAAGAAATCATTTCAGCCCATATACGAAAATAGGAAGGAGTGTAAGGCAAAGATGTGTCTTTTCACGGGATCTATTCAACCTGTACAGAGTTAGAAGTCTTCCCAGGATTCATCATTGGTCACTATACTCTGAACAAAATAAGATACGTAGATGATACAATGCTGATAACGGAAAAGAAAATACAGGGCCTCCTACAGAAGGTAACAGGGAAAAGTGAAAAGAAAGGGCTAAGCATTCACGAAAACCGAATACATGTTCATCAGTAAAAAGAGGTCCCCAAAATGCCAACTACACGCCGGGGACACTAAAATCAAACCGGCACAGAAGTTTAAACAGATGGGAAGCATTTTAATAGAAGATGGAAAGCGTGACACTAATATCTGAAGGCAAGTTAGCATGACCAAAGACACATTTCAAAGGCTAAGCAGAGTATTGAGAAACAGGAAGAATTCGTTAGAGACAAAGAAAAGAGTACTGAACTATTATGTGATATTTGTCCTCTGATATGGCAGCGAATGCAGAACTATCTTCTCAAGGATGAAGGAGAGACTCGAATCAACAGAAATTTGGTTCTACAAAAAGAATACTGAGGTTACCATGGACAGAACATGCGAGCAACGACGTGATTCTGGAGACAATGTAAACAAAAAGGAAACTTATATTTTGCATCAGGAAAAGATAAGTGATATTATTGGGACGCGTAATGAGGAAGGAGGATTGGGAGAACCTAATACTCACGAGACGGATACAGGGAAAGGAAGACAAGGGGAAGCAATATGAGATCTACTTGATAGGCTTGAGCAGGTGGATGGCAATGCGGGGTCTGGGTGATATACCAAGAGGAAAATTTTAAGAGAGACAAGGAATAGTGGCAAGTTGAGGTTCATGATCGCCTACGCCATGAAAGGCACATAAAGAAAAAAACTATCCCATTCGCCAGAATAAGTTATGACTTTATTTATTCTCCATGTTAATATGGCATCTCTGACTTTCTATGACCTTCACCACACTCTTGTCTATTGATTTTTAAAACTTTTCAACTGCTTCAACATTATTTGTCGTAGTCTTTATAGTTTCCCAGAAATAATCTTATCCAAGTTTACCATGTGATTCCAGCTTCCTCATCAGTGTTACCACAGATAAGGTTTGGTCAGTGGTTCAAAACCAATTGGAAACTAGAGTATGACATATAATAACGGAAGACAAGCTTACCTACTCAAGGCAAGAGAGCCCAGTTTGCTCTGCTATTTAACTCATAATTTGATTATCTTCTCGCGCTTTGAAGTCATTCTATCTATACGCATGTTTCTAAAGCTAAAATGAACAATGAATACTCGATAGGTGCTTGTCTGCAACAGATATAATTCCAAATAATTGCAAACATCCATGTCTGTGTTTCTGATTAAGGTACTTTGCTCAACATTTCCCAGGCTTCTATGATTTCCCGGATTTGGGATTTGAAGACCAAATGTCATTGATAATTCGCCCGTTGGCGAGCAATGCACCTTAAGGCCTTCACAGTGACGGGAAAGCCGGAAATTAACCATCATTAATCACAAGAAACAATAAAGACATTTTCTAATAAAACGCTGAATATTCATGATTCAGACTTTGTTTTCTTCATAGGCTGGAAAGTTGATATTTCCGTTTAGCATTCATAAGCGTTTCTGATTGTTGAAACAATTTGCACATTTTAACTATTCTACAGTCAAAGTTGAAGTTTGTTTTTCGATTTTACAGCAGATTATTGTTAAAATTTGAACGCAGACAGCAGTGCATGCATTTTATACACTCTTTCAGATTTTAATGCAGAAGTCAAATTTTGTTTTACTATAAAAATAATTTTAACCAACTGATGTTGTTAAAATATTCAGCCTCTGATATGATAAATATATTATGTAAATTTCAACTTATCCGATTTATTAGAAATATTTACTGTAACTTATTTGATGATATGAGATTCTATTACGGAAAAGTGTTGTTTGTAAATAAATAAATTTTTTAACATAGGTCTTCATATTTATTTATTTTCTATTTCAGATTATTTAAAGATTGTCATAGATCATTAGAAACAGATAGTGTACAACTATTGAATGATGAGAACACAATGTTGCTAATTACGAAAAAGTTGAGCAGAGACCATGAAATAATGTAAAAAGAAATTGAAAATAATGTCAAAATGAGAACAAGAATGAATGACCAACTTGAAGAATATCAGGAAAAATATTTCATGAAAATTAGAAATGAAATAATAAAAGTATTTGGATTGACAAAAGTGAAAATATTGGTTTGGTTGCGAATGTAAACAGAACATACGCAGCATATTGGTGAGATACATTTTAAAATTGCTAACTTTTAAATAAGCATAACAAATGGACACGAGTGAGTTGAACAAAGGAGTACATGAAAACTGATGTGATTTATTTTAGTGTTGATTTTAGAGACGATAGCTGGCCTATAGGCTGGGTTCTTTATGTAAATCGTCAAGTAACACAATTTAGAAAACGGTAAGAAGCAAAATTAGAGGTACAAATTACAGGAAGCAAAATTATAGACGCTCTCAAATATAATGGCGATCTTAAGATAAATATATAAAATAATTGTAAGCTCTTAAGCAAAATGTATTTTTAGTGGCACAGATTACAAACCAAGAAGTTTTAAGCGAAACAGTTATAATTGCTGTCAGAATTTCTAAAATGAGGACTTTTATTTCCATTACATATTAATAGCTTTTCTGTTTTCTACTGTTGCTGTTGTTGAGACCTTGCTGTAATTTTTCTTTCTTTCTTTACTAACCATATCGCATTTATTTTTATGCTAAGCCAATGCATTCCCATATCGCATTCCCATATCGCATTTATTCCCATATCGCATTTATTTTTATGCTAAGCCAAAGCATGAGGTTCTCATAATCTAGCATAGGTGATGATTCTTTCATACTTTTGACCCTTCATTGTTGTCTGTCTAGTATATTACATAATTCCGCAGGGGTTGATAGCTACTCTTACCTTTCTATACATGATAAGCCATGTCTGATGTTATTGTTTCACCAGAAATTAGAGCTTTTTAATGTTCATCCAGCCTTACTTTTAGATTTTGCTTAGTTTCACCTACTTATTCTTTGCTAAAACTGCATTAAGTTTTTGGTCACTTTCTCCTCTGTGTAAGTTTTGATTCAGCAGAGTTTTCTCCTTAGGGTCGGGTCGCTTCTGAATATTATTCAGATATTTTATGAACAGCAGTTCTTCTGAATCTTTTCTGATAAGTCCTTGACGTAAGCGATAATCGATGTGGCAGATTTCCGATTTTCTTTCACATTTCTGTTTCTAGCTACAGAAGATGATGTTATGTTTGTAGGGGAGTTCTTATTCTTCTGAAGGGTACGTTTGACGTTGATCATTTCTTGTTGGTATTTATCTGGGTCACCACTTATGATTTTTTCACGCTGCTGTAGGTGTCGGACTTGCTTTTTTTAAAAACTCTATGTATGGTTGGAATTGAAGTTAAGTTATTGTTCAATGAAGATTGACTTGTGATATACAAATGTTTTGAACCTAATGAGCTCTGTACTAGTCATTAGCATATCCAGATTAGCTAGTTGATTATTATTTTCTTCTTTCAATGTGAATGAGATCAAAGATCTTACTGAGTTCATACGGACCTTCAGTGAATTTCTCTTTATTAGAGCTTTTTACTCCTTGGGGTTCATTTTATAGGAATTAGAAGTTTTATCCGATTTCACAAAAATCCGATTACATTCATTTATATCCCGAACCACTGCATCCAAGTGTTTTTGAAATTTGTTTTTACGTTTATGGAAAGTAGTAGTATTTTCTCACTTATTTTTCTCTTCACTTTCTATTCCTTCTGTATCTTTCCGTTTCCTCTTTCTTTTCTTTTCCATGATTTTTCATCTTATTTTCTGATTTTTTCCGCCCTTTTTCTTTCCCAACTTTTTAATATCTTTTTACCTCGTACTAAAAAAAAAATCCAAAAATAAAGGGAAGTGTTGCTCTATAAAAAAGATAAAAATTAAAAACGTTTATTACCATCATTGTTAACTGATGAGACAATTTTTTCAGTGTCCAAATAAAATGTACATGCTTTGTAGTAGTTTGTAGTTCCAACATGTTCTAACGTAATAATTAATAATAAATATTCATTGCTATATTTATATTGAGCAGTTTCAAATTAATATTTTGAACGATGTGAATATTTTCTTCGTTCTTATTCATTTGAATATATATATATATATATATATATATATATATATATATATATATAGTCATCCGCAGACTTATATATATATATAAACTCTGATATATATATATATACATACACATGCATATATACACATATATATATAGACACTCACACGTATATATAATCAATAATTTTAAGGTATGTTATATTTATGGGTTAAAATACTCAATATCAGTGACAGAGCGTATGTAAATATAAAAGTGAACATTAAAGTCAACTACGATTGCGTTTAGTATAAAACTGACTGTCACCTCTGGTTGTTGACATCAATGTCCACTTATATATATATATATATATATATATATATATATATTTGTTTAAACGTTATTTTAATGAATACTCATATCTGAGTAGATGTTCTGTTTTTTTATTATTAAACATATTTATTTGTTTACATTTAGCGGTTCGAATATTCAAGAAGTTTAGTTAGAATATTATCTGTCCCATTTCAAACGAAACAGTGGATGTTGATTTAATAACCCAATATGTTTTTATTATTTTGAACGTTATTTTTGGTAGGTAAGTATATTCGAGTAAACACTCTGTTTATTTTTAAAATAGTATTTTTATTTCGTCTACCGGCCTGAATATTCGAGAATTTTTATTTCTGCCGGAGTTTGCATTTTTCTTTAATATGATTTCAAGAATGTTCAGTCCGGTAGACGTAATGAAAAAATCCTTTTTTTTTTAAAATAAATGTAGCGTTTAGTATATATATATATATATATATATATATATACGCGCGCGTGTATGTGTGTGTGTGTGTGTGTGTGTGTGTGTATCCTATTAACCACCAGAATCTATAATACATACATATTTATTTTGAAGCTAACCACCTGGTAACTCTGACACCCCAAAATGTTATCATCTCGGTTCTTAAACTATCGACATAAATAAAAATTATATTAATTTAAAACTGAGATAACAAAAGATTGAAGTCAATTTTTCACTCTAACCATAAATTATAGCCACGTCTTTCTGTTATATCACACTTTTATTGCATACATGTCGAAATGCCATCTTGATAAACGGGTAGGTAGCTGGAAGAAATAAGTGCCGGAAGTGTACAATTTCCACTTTGACCCCGTACATATCAAGAGAGTAGAATATGCCCATAACTTAAAATAATGATATTCTTTATCCACGACTTACGGGGAATATTTTTACTTTCAAATGCAGTGCGAGCTTACTGGTTAGTTTATTGATACGTGTGCTTAAACTTATTTATTTTTCTGGCGTTAAAAAATGGTTTTCAAAACAATAGTCCATTCAACAGCAAATCAAATCCAAATATGAATGTCTCATTGCAACCTAATATTAGTAATATTTATTATTTAGCAAAACTTTGAGAATAAGTTTCTTAGAATCAGTTTGGTAAAACTTTTGTTGTCGTCACTCGAATGAATAAGTTATTATACAATCTAACTCATCATTGTCAGTTTCAAAATTTTTAAACAATAAAATCTGGGCAAATTTGATTAAGTCTTTCCCTTCAAATACTAAAGACAGTCACTAAATTTCTGTTAATAATCTTGTAAAAAATGATTTATTTTATTTTCAACTAATGCAATGACTAACAATTTAGATCACTGTCCGATGACTCATAAGAAATCAAATTTTACATTAATTCAAAATCCAATGATACTGATCATGTAAAACTTCTTTTTGTTCACTTTATATCTGTAAAGGCGTATATTTTTTAAAATACATATTTTCAGACTGAAAGAAAGAAAGTAGAATTAAAGATTAAAAACAAAGGATTAGGAGTTACTAATTAATAGTAATTTAAAAACTGAAACAATTCGATACTTTTTGCTGTAATTAGAAAGCATTGAATATATTTAGTTGCTTCAATAATATTTCCTTCCTTCTCAGAATAATGTGTTCAAATGATGTTCTCTTGTTCTTTTATATTGAGTATCAAATAACGATGAAATAAATACAAAAATACAGAAGCGTTAATAATAATAATAATAATAATAATAATAATAATAATAATAATAATAATAATTAATTATTATTATTATTATTATTATTATTATTATTATTATTACGCTAATAATAAGGCAGTAAATACAAACAAGATTTACAGTTAGTAGATTCTGTAGAAAAGCAAAACAGTAGCCAAGAACCAACTATTGCGGCAAAAAATATGAAAATGAAAGCCAAAGATAAAGCTCTTGAAAAGATGAAACAGCGCTGGCAAGACAAATCTCTGCATTGCCAATATCCAGTACGTGCCAATAAATCCAATGTTGATAAAGTTAATA
The DNA here is from genome assembly GCA_037127315.1 of Ascarosepion bandense. Classification (NCBI taxonomy): domain Eukaryota; kingdom Metazoa; phylum Mollusca; class Cephalopoda; order Sepiida; family Sepiidae; genus Ascarosepion; species Ascarosepion bandense. Next base: position 8,415,799 of record JBBBDQ010000663.1, on the reverse strand, counting down.
CTCATCGATGGTTACGTGCATCTGGATTAAAGTCTGAAACTGAAGGATTTATACTTGCAGCACAAGACCAAAGTCTTTTCACGAGAAACTTTCAGGCAAATATTATGCATAATAATATGGATCCAAAATGCAGGTTTTGTGATAAACACCAAGAAACAATAGACCACCTAATCTCAGGCTGTTCTGTGCTTGCCCCAAACGAATATAAAAATCGCCACGATAGAGTTGGGCAATATTTACATTGGGCAATGTGCAAACATTATGGAAAAGCTGTAAACAAACACTGGTATGAACATCATCCAGCACCGGTTACAGAAATAGAAGATGTAACCATTCTATGGGATTACACCATCTACACAGACAGAAAAATTGAAGCAAACAGGCCAGACATTATTGTTAAAAACCAGAAGGAGAAAACTTGTCTATTAGTTGATATGGCTTGTCCAGCGGATTGTAACATAGCAATCAAGGAATTTGAAAAACTGTCAAAATATAAAGACCTGGAAATTGAAATAGAAAAAATGTGGAAATTGAAAACAAGAGTTGTGCCAGTGATAGTAGGTGCACTTGGAATGATAAAAAATGGAACAAAACAACACATTGAAAGAATCCCTGGAAACCCCAGCTTAAGAGATATACAAAAAATTGTCTTATTAAGTACAGCCCACACACTAAGGAAAACTTTATCTATGTAATGCTGGGGATGATAGGGAAGATAGAAAAACATGAAATGAAGCCATAACAACACGCCACTACCTGCCTTAGGTCTCCCCGCAGGCTTGGTTGGTAGTGAGACCAAAGCAGAAATCGAAATATGATGAAAAATGACATAATAATAACAATAATAATAATAATAATAATAATAATAATAATAATAATAATCTATTAGGCTTTCACACCAGTCATAATTAGTGTGGGAGTCTGCCTAGATTACAAATGACATCAAGTCTTTTCAGTAGTCTAGGGCTGTCCTCAGAATTCTTGTGTGTTTTTGTGAGGTTGTAATAAGATTGTTTCATTTATCTCTCATATTTCTAAACCTTTTTCCTCGTCTCTCCGTGATTTTCTAAGTGCTCCGATAACAACTGGCACAGCTACACAATTCTCTAAGATCTCTAATAACGTCCAGATATTTATCTATCTTTTCAATTTCCTTTAGATGCAATTTGTATTATTAGTAGTAGTACTAGTAGTAGTAGCAGTCGTATTTTTACCCTTTCAGAAAGAAACGAAAAAGAAAAGACCCAATGTTTAGCAATGTTCAATAATATTTCGAAAGTTAGTCTGTCTTTTTCAAGTTAGGCATGAAACAAAAGGACATAAAAGTACTTACACAAATGTCTGTTGTCTTGAAAAATAATATTAATTTATTATTAATAATATTTGAAATATTTTGCAATAGAAGTTTGGAGAGATGCGCAAATTCTTTATCTTTACCAAATGACACTGACAATTCTCTTCATAGTCTGAGTGCAGTGCTGATAAACGCTATTTTTAGATTTCATAAAATCCAGATAACCTTGGAAATTGTTTAGCTATTTATCAGTGCATTTCTTTATAATATTCACTAAATCCTGTTTTGTAACTTGACGCGTTTCTCTTCAGTTAATCGTCCTCAATGAAATTCATACCAGTTATTTGCTGAAGGCATTTTTGCAGTCCGCTTGCAATTTTCTCCAATGTAGATTTGAAATTTTCTTTCATGTCTTTCGTTTCTATTCTGTTTTTAGTTAAAACTGAACAACAAGAAACGCAATTATCTTTTGCTTCTTTATGGAGAGTGAAAAATTGGCATTTTTTTCTGAACATTTCTTTGGCGATTAAAAAATAGCGCTTATCCGTACCGTACTCTGGTCTGAATGTTGCAAAATGATTTTCTATTCGATAATAAAAAAAATGTATGTTACAAAAAAAGAACACAATTGTTGGTGAATTCTGTTGACATCATTCGCAGTCAGTCAACATATTCAGAAGAAATTATGCTGCTTGAAGAAAAAGAATCTATTTTAAAATATGCTTCAATCGTAGATTATAAATTAGATGAAAAGGATTTTTAAATTTAAGACAAATATTTGATTTTATGAATAAATTATGAATGTAAAAATCTCCTTATATGAGTCAAACAGATTGTACAAGATGTCGACACTTTGGTCAATAATTCACTCTCGCATAACTGACCTTCATTTGAACCGGCTTAACAACGTGAATGACAAAAAAAGTATTAGTTTGTCCTGTATCAACAAACATTTCAGTTAACCATACGAACGAATTCTAGACTGTTGATGGACTAATTACTCATGAATAACGTATCGGTTGTTGATGTAGAATTTACCAAAATTGAGACAAATTCAGAAAGATTGTTTGCAAAATTATTAAAATAAAAATAAGACAAACTTCACGGGATCAAATGTTTGTATTCTTTTGATGACATTCAAAGTGCATGCAAAGCACACTTAACCAATGATTGGACATCTTCTATAGACGAGAAGTTAACAACGAAAAAATATTACAAAAGTATTGTGTGCCCTACTGTTGTAGTTTTAAGCTGGTGAATGTTTACTAAACTTATCTCAGTTACGCAGATGAGTGGAAAGTGTAGCGAATGCGTGGACAGTGTTGCGGATGAGTGGATAGTGTAGCGGATGAGTGGACAGTGTTGCCGATGCGGAGAAATCCGGTACCCAGACTTAGACGCTGAAACCGAAGGGTTTTATTCTTGCTGCAAAACACCAATACTTGCTAACTAAACTACCAAGCATACATTCTGAAAAATAGCATTAACCCGAAATGCAGATTCTGTGGTAAATATGCAGAAACAATTGACCATCTTATATTAGATTGCACGGTATTGGTACCCACTGAATATAATAACCTAGCATGACAGAGTGGGCAAATATCTGCATTGGAAAATCTGCAAGAAATTGGTATGAGCACCACCCAGACCCAGTTACAGACCTGTAAGAATTCTATGAGACTTTACAATGCATGCAGACAGAACAATCAAAGCTAATCATCCAGGCATTGTGATGAAAAACTACAAGAATAGAATGTGCTTTCTTTTTATTGACATGGCAGTCCCTGTAGATTGTAATGTATCTTTAAAGATCTTTAAAAAATCTATCAAAATGCAAAGACCTTGAGATCGAAATCTCAAAAATGTGGCACTTGAGAACGTCAACAATTTCAGTTGTAGTTGGAGCCCTCGCATTGATTGGAAAAGATTCAGATAGGCTCGCTGAAGGGATTCCTGGTATAAAATGCAAAAAGTTGTACTCAAAAGTACTGCCTGCACCTTACGAAGAGCTATATAAAATGTGCGTGATTTTAAGTTTGCTTTTGTTTATGTTTTTTTTTAATACTCAGAAGAAATTTACATGAAATCATTTCTTACCTGAGGTTTCTGTTTGAGACCCGGAAATGAGTATATCCCACAAATCAAATAAAAATACTATACTACTACTAATAATAATAATAGTAATAATAATAATAATAACAGCATGTTAAAAACAACATTGCTAATAATATTAACAGAAAAACATAAGCAAATAACTCGAGAAAGAAATATGAATGGTAAAAAAATAAAAAAAATTAACAGAGCAGCTTCGTGATTAACAAAGTTTTAAAAAGCTATTAATTCACGCAGTACGTGATACGCTCTAACTAGGCAAAAGATTTGTCCTTACTTCCTGCAGTAGACTATTGGTCAATCAAGGCTATAGAACCCACTCAGTCCTGCTATTTAAATCATAGCTGGAAGGAGAATAGGTAGATTAATACCTTTATCAAGGGTATTTGTGCGTTAGTGAATGCAACGAATTTTACTGGAATTCAAACTTGGCTCTCCGGTTTCTCATTTGGATCCTGTATTAATTACGTCACAACCGCACATCCTACTGGATAGAGTAAGAGAAAAATGAATAAACAACTTAAAAAGCAGAAGTCATTGTGGCAAAGCAAACCTGAAGACACTGGTAAATTAAACTAGGTAACCATTTACGGACCAGTTATATGTAGGACTAACAGAAGAGAAAATATACCATTTTGTAGAAAATAGTACTGAAAACAGTAAGCTGAACAGTTTACTGAAAAAGGACTAAAAGCCGATATGTTTTACTCTACAACGACCAAACGAGTCTGAAGAAAGTTATGTCATAGCGAAAAACATTGTCTTTGATGAACTGATAATCTAAAACGTATGACATAACTGCAAATAACATTCCTCGAATGTAAGGTTTTCAAGTTTACAAAACAATGCTAAATATTTAGTTAATTTAATCCAAATCTATCACTCCACCGAATAAAGATGCCTATATTTAACAAAGAGGGGCAAGTGAATCGAAGACTGGGCTAATTGACTAATGGGTGAAGACGAAAGAAATTAAAAATTAGACAAAAATTCAGGATATCATTGGAAAATGATAGAACTGTGGAATATAAACGTTAAAGTCGTTCCAATTAATGGTTGAATTACTAGAAACTGATCAGAAAACACTTTAGATGAACTAAATTAAAGATTCATTGTCGAAGTGTACATACTCGGTAAGGGCACGATAAATGCTAATAGATGTTTCAAAAGATTTGTTTACCGCTGATATACTCTTTTAAATGCAAATAATAATTATTAGCAAAAAAAATATATATTTAATATATTCGTTGACTATGGATAAAAGTGTTAGTTAGATCCAATGACTTGGCCCAAGAAGTTGTGAGTTCAATACCTGACTACAGCAGTGGTGAACAAATAACCTGGAGATTTGTGTTAAAGGATAATAACTAAGACATCCGAAATTGACATGGATCATGGAACTAGAACAAAATACCCCGGTGATCGAAATAAAGTGTTCGGTTCGAAATTCCAATCATCTGAAGAAGGCCGTAGAGTACAATGGCCAAAACGTCGTGAATATGGCAGAAAAGATGAGGACAACAGTCCGAACAATGTAAATAATGTAAATACTACCTCATCTCAGAAGTATAGACAAATATTAGAGAATCTATCTTACATGTTTATAAGTCTACTATTCGTCCGTGCATTAAATATTACTATCACGTTTGTCTGGTGCTTTTACTATTTATCCGGCATTTCTTAACAGAACCCAAAGCAGAATCTGCGAAGTATCTGTGCTGACCTGATATCTCAGCTTCAATCACTTGCTTACCGCCCTAATGTAACTTCCATGTCCCTTTGCTATAACTATTTTCATGGCAATTTGTTTTCTTTTTTATTACCTCGGCTTCATGAATTTAAGTGTAATACTAGATTGGTAGTTAGGTCTCATCATTTTACTGTTGTAAATTTTAGGTATAAGCGTAACTACTATGCTAATAGTTTCTTCTTCCACACTTTTCGCTTGTAGAACGCACTTCCAGTTTCTTGCTTACTGGCCAACTACGATCTTCAAAAATTTAAATTCAACGTTAATCGCCTTCTGTTTTTTAAACCCGTTCTTTTATTATTCTTTCATTTAAATAAACTTTCTACTTCTATTAAAACCTTTAGTTACTTTATCACCTTTCTTGAGGTGAAATGATTAAATAACTCTGAAAACATTCAATCTCTCCGAGGAAGAAAAGCAACAGAAGTGAAAAAAATTCTATTTTTCCGACGTTACTAAAGAATTGAAGCATGTTTTATTTTTTAATCCTAAGAAAATGCATTGTCAAATAAAAATGTTAGTGATTACAAGTTTTAGCCGTTGGGTGGTCGTGAAAATTATTATTATAATGTGGTTTAGTTGAAGTGACAGATTATTTGATTTAACGCCCGAGAAATGTTGACTGGCAGTTTTATAGTGAAACTTCTTCCTGAAAAACTTCGCAAAACGCCATTAGACTAAATGAAAAATGTGTAAACAAAACTTTTGAAAAGATCGAGTGATTTTTCTTCTTACTTCTTTTATTCATTTGTAGAACAACTAAAAGTTGGCAAACAAATAGACACGAAAGATATAGTCTTACTCTTCGTTACGCTAAATTTGTTTTTATGGCTTCGTTTGCCATAAAACGCACAGCAGGTGTCTGTATAGCTTAATAATATATACAAATAAAAAATATATGTTTCGATCCAACTGGGACCAAAGAAATGCCTCAAGTTGATGCGTAGTGTAAGAAAAATAGGGGTGGGATTTAAGTTTAAGATAAATGAAAAATTTAGGTACGTCCAAAGATTCGTTAAAAAATGAACATACACGATGAAAAAATACCCCAAACTTAATAAAGACAACGTTTTCTCATCAAAATCTTTATGCTATTTTAAGAGGAAAGCCGAAAAGTCTTCTTGATTATTAAATTATGATTTTTTTTTATTCATTTTAGAAACTTCGAAATTTTGGCTAAAAGGTTCGTTTTTCTTGCGTCAACGGATGACCATAAAGTAGTATGGGAAATGTTAAAGTCTTTTTTGGTGCAAAACACACTGATTTCTTAAATCCTTGCAAAAATCAGATAATTGTCTTATTTTAAGTAAAATTCCAGTATTCACAAATGAATTATTTTTTATTTTTTATTTATAGAAAATCTTCACAAAAATATGTTTATAGCTACCACTTATATAATTTTATGAAATTTCGAAAACTTTTTGTTTGTATTAGTTATAAAGACAAATAAATAATTAATGAAAGTCTTTTGGTCAAACAGGACCTCCTGTTACAGAAAATATGATTGAATCGTAAAATAAAATATGCTATAGTGGGTTATCCGTTCTAGTGAAACGTAGTTGCATGTTGAAACAGATTAACTGAATTTGGCCTCGTTAGTAGATAGCCCACCATAAGTTATAAAAGAGGTTATAAAACAAGAAAATCAAATTGATTATAGAAACAACATTTATATATACACAGATATCAATTAAGGTTTTTTTTTTACAATTAAAGTAACGTCTTTAGGATGGGTTCAAAGGACGTTAAAAATGTTTATAGCAGTAAATGCTGAAAAGAGAGTTTGTGCGTCTGTATGTGGGAGCGTTTGTCAGTTAGGAATGTCTTTGATGTAGATGTCTTTGATGTAGATCGGGTAAGTAGCTCAGGGGACAGCGAAGAAGAAGGTGAGAGGGAAAGGCGAGGCAAGCATGGTGTGATCGCTTGACGAGGTCAAGGGACGTGCTGATTATGCTCGTACTTTCTCAGCTGGAGATGCTTTCTGTGTCGGCTTTTTATTTCGTCTTTGTTGGTCCCAGCAAGTCATTTGGGAATTCACACTCGTATTTAATTCTGGGCTTCCCATTGGACGATAAATAAAATTCACGTAGACTCGCGAAAAAGAATTTGATATTTAATAAATTTTGGTTTTCTGCCGGAACATGTACGTGGAGCCGGGTGCGCAAAGACCAGTTTTGGTCATTTGCTTTCTGGATCTCTGAGGGCAAACATCCGCAATGCAACAGGATGAAGAAATTATTTAATTTTAAATTTTTTTAATTACTTTTATTTATAAAATATACTATAGATATTATTGCCTTTAGAAAACTTCAATGAATAATTTTACACGATTTGTTTTTATGCTTAAAAAATTCAATTTAAATAATTTACACTTTAAATTTTTTTAAAATTCTGTATTAATTAGTAAAGGTCAATTGATAATCTTATTAAATTATGACTATATATTTTCTAATCATAAATGGAAATGTTCTTCACAATTTAAAGATTCCTAATATTTAACAAGAATTTTGAATTTATTTTATGCGTATATAAACGTGTCAATTTTGTAAATACGTATGTCCAAACATGAAATTATCAGAAAATAAGAGCAGTAACTCAAGTAACGTTAAAATTTATTTAAAATTTTATAACATTTCCTCAATAATCATCTTCGTATAAACCCAAAGTCCCTAAAATACAATAAAATATTAGACTGCTGAGAATATTTTCTTAAATTTTTAAGATTACTGAGTAGTTAAGAAAAGTTATATATAAAGGCGTTCACGCTATATTGTTCAAGTGATTAGGTCACCCGAGCAAAAATGTCACCCTAGCAAAAATGTCACCCTAGCAAAAATGTCACTCTAGCAAAAATTTCAAGCATAAGTCTATCGAGAGAGTTGGCTACACTTCATAAAAACAACCACCTCCGTATTAAAAATGCCTTTCTGTTATATTTTAAATTAAAAATAAGTAATATTTGTTTCGAATCAGATTAATTAAACTTTAAAACAGTTAATCTTCTTAAAAAATTTGGAAAAGAAGATTTTATTTATAAAGAGAATACAAACTAAAGAGAATTACATTGTGTTGACAGCTTTGTTATTATGAACGATTTTAGCGTCTTTACTCATCAGAAAATGTTGCTTCAAATAATCATTCCTGACAGTTATATAACTGTATATATATAAAATCTGTAAATACATGGCATGCTCCGAAAGTAATGGTTCCGAATTATTTCCACAGAATATACAAGAAATACAAGGATCGCAATAATACCGTTGAGGATTTCTGCTATGAAATAATATTTTTCCCACATCGTCATCCCCATTGTTTATGGATTTTCAACACTCTACTTATTTCATACGTTGACAACTATATAAAGTTGCCCAGAACGTAGCTTGTCAAATATATTGCTATTGATACTATCGAAGAAACTTCTGTGCTCACATTCACTGTTTGGTCTCTTCGAATGTTCAGTAAACGTCAAAAAATGTCAATTGGAGAAATAGAGAAATTCACTGATAAACCTATGCAACGTACATATTTTCATGTCAGATGTTATTTTCTCAAACTACTATCTGTAACAAAGCCCAAAATATACGGATTATTAGTCCGATTATTACGTTTCCGATGTTGTAGGCCATTAAAATAACAGACGAAGTGACCAGCGTAATATTTGTTTTGATCACAAAGGCAATCATTTTTTTTCAAGCGTTTTCTTCCATTTTGAACAAATTGTTTTGAAAACAACTCTACACTGATGATAATTCATTTCTCCATCAAAGCTGAATGACGGAAACACTTTTAAAAATGCTTGCTCCATAATAGATTTGAAACGTCAAACTTTATGATGTATGACTAATATTCGTATTAAGATATATGACTAATATTCAAATTATGATATATGACTAACATTCGTATTCATATCCCTAAAATAAAACTTATGTAGTACTTCGAATGAAATGTTCATCATGTAATTCTGGAACGGAATCATTATTTAAATTTCACTTGATTTTGTCTGTTAGATTCTACAATTTTTGTGACTTCAAAACTGATCTTAATAATGAAACTATTCCAGTTCTCAATCAATTTTTATAAATGAAATTCTTCTTCTCAATGATGATATAGTTTTTTAATAGCAATCATCAGAATTTGCATTAGTGTCATAAAGTGTGTGGTTATGCGGATCTTGTTGTACAAGCGAATTCCTTTGCGATTGATAATGTTAAAACTTTTTGATTTTTGATTTATTTATTCGCTTTCTTTTTATCTCGTCTATTCTATTTTCTGTATTCATTTTAATTTTACTTTTTATTTTGTGTATTTTAGCGGATGCAGAAAACACATTCAAAATATTTATATGATTAGAAATGCAAGAAATATATGACAAAGTTGAAATTTTCAATGTCATTTCAAAATGACTGTATCGATTTGTGTTTTTCTTTGTTTATTAAAAAAGGATAAGAAACCTAGTTCATTTCGAAGAACATATCCATTTTGATTTTATCTTGGAGTTTTACGGTTGATATTTGCAAAATCTGTTATAACAAAAAATATAAATAAAAATTATTTCCCCTGAAATAGACGGGAAATTTGACACCAAATAAATACTTAATTATTTTAAGTTACTGTAAATTGCGTAAATACTACTAAAGTAGATATTTTAGTGCAAGAATATTTCAGTCGATTGGCCGTAGATCGCCAAACATAAAAGAAAACAACGCATTGAAGCCAACTTTGCCCACAGTGAGACAAGATTTACACAAAGATTTTTTATCATCAGCGGTTCTGAAATTTGAGCCTCGAGAAATCGTGTGTGAATTGGAAGGAGGAAGTTTTTTAATTACCACATTTCTCTCTCTCCCTCTTTTTCTCTCTCTTTCTCTCTCTCTCTCTCTCTCTCTCTCTCTCTCTCTCTCTCTATATATATATATATATATATATATATATATATATATATATATATTGGTTGTTCCCGAAAAAAAAACGAAACCGGCCACGACTCGAGTTTCATGCACTATGTGCAATAATCAAGCAGCCGGAATACCTGATTAACCAACTCAGGGATATTTTAAAAATCCAGACAAGTGTAAGATGGAAGAAACACTGGGGTGTTGGCATCGTACAATCTGAATGAGAACCATAGCCAAATTTAGTTAAGATGTTAAAATAACCATAAATGTCCTGAGGGAGAGAAAGAGAAAAAACTCGACTGGAAAGTGATTTAATATTGATGAGATGAAAAGAGCTCAATGAAAGTCAGAATAGTTAAAGCATCCGATGTGAGAGCAAAAATGCCATATGGGCGACAACAGCCAAAAGTTCTAAAACAAAAAACGTCTGATGATTGCACATAGTCCATAAAACTCGAGTCGTGGCCGGTTTCGGTTTTTCGCGTGGTATAGTGCACTTTTTCTTTTTTGGTGTTTCATTAGTGGATTTTTGCTACTTGTCCCTTGCATGCAATATCATTTCAGAGTGTTTGGGTGTCAACCCGAGGACAATGCAAAGGATTCCGGAAGAATTGGATGAGTCAAATGCTTATTATGAGGGTTGGGTAGCTCGGAAAACCCACTTTGATCGTTTTAATAAAAAAAAAATCCTGACTTTTTTGGTGAGGAGCTCAGAATCAACACGGGGGCCTACATCACGTGCCTTGAGCAGGTAGTGCTTCCCTGGGTCAAGAAGGTGTCTGTTCCTTCCCAAAAGATGACTGAAGACAAGGATAATGGCAGTATTTATCAACTTCAACAAAGAGACCGTTCAGGAGAGCTGCAGGACATTCCGAAGTCGTCTGGAGCCAATGGCGATTTTGTTGAGTAAATTTACTTTTTAGTATTTCAAAATATTTTTGTATCACTTTGCTAAATATATCTGTTAGAATGAAATGTTAGTATTTTCATTTTTGCATAATTTAAACGACATTTATCCATCGCACCTTGTATATATATTTTACAATGATATTTATCCTGTACAAGGCCCAAGAGCTACTCGATGTAGCACAATTTATGAGGATATGTGGGGAAGATAATGGTTGACTCTAGGTTAAAATTGTAGTGATTGGAAAACATCTTTTTGGGAGTTGGTTCCACAAATCAGCGGTTCGTGGGAAATGGCTGCTGTATTGGAACTTAATCTCCCCAGTGGGAAACGAAGGTAATGATGAGGTGTTTCGTTACAATGGTGCGGGGTAAATATGTGAAACTTGTAGAGTTAAAGAATGTAGTTCGTTTAAACGCTTTCCATGGAAATATTGATAAAGCAGCAAGTGGATTGCGATGTTTCGTTTCTGAGAATAGGGGTTGTAGGGTGCAAAATAATTCGCCACTCGAAAGAGCGTGGTGATGCTTTGAGACTATATCGAGAGTAGGAAGTGAAGACAGGCAGCTCCATATATGACAAGAGTACTCCATTTTTGGCCTGGTCTTGCTCTTGTAGAGGATAGCTAAATCGGTATAGGAAACCGTATATTTTTCTGTAGCACTCTAGCAATGGATAGTATGTATGGGTTCCACTTGAGATTTGGATCGAGTTTAAAGTTCAACAGGTGCTCAAAGCATTGAATTTCCGTGAGGGAAAATCTGGTAATCCTCATTGCTAATAATTCTAGGCCCGATCGGCGATGTTGGAATGTGACTAGTTTGGTTTTTGAGATATTGAATATAATCAGCCAGTTTTTTCCCCACTGAACTGTTAGATCTTAGGTAAGAGCAGAGAAAAGCTTCCAATCACTGGTCATCTTAAGTGGAAGATAACTATTAAGCGTAGACTTGAAAAAGATAAGATTGTAGTGATCTTGGGAGTCAGTTCGGCAAGGCAGTAATTCGTGGGAAGAAGCTACTTGAGTAGAATTTACTCCTCGCCAATAGAATACGAAGAGTACGTGGAATGGTCAGCTACTTGAGTAGAATTTACTCCTCGCCAATAGAATACGAAGAGTACGTGGAATGGTCAGCTACTTGAGTAGAATTTACTCCTCGCCAATAGAATACGAAGAGTACGTGGAATGGTCAGCTACTTGAGTAGAATTTACTCCTCGCCAATAGAATACGAAGAGTACGTGGAATGGTCAGCTACTTGAGTAGAATTTACTCCTCGCCAATAGAATACGAAGAGTACGTGGAATGGTCAGCTACTTGAGTAGAATTTACTCCTCGCCAATAGAATACGAAGAGTACGTGGAATGGTCAGCTACTTGAGTAGAATTTACTCCTCGCCAATAGAATACGAAGAGTACGTGGAATGGTCAGCTACTTGAGTAGAATTTACTCCTCGCCAATAGAATACGAAGAGTACGTGGAATGGTCAGCTACTTGAGTAGAATTTACTCCTCGCCAATAGAATACGAAGAGTACGTGGAATGGTCAGCTACTTGAGTAGAATTTACTCCTCGCCAATAGAATACGAAGAGTACGTGGAATGGTCAGCTACTTGAGTAGAATTTACTCCTCGCCAATAGAATACGAAGAGTACGTGGAATGGTCAGCTACTTGAGTAGAATTTACTCCTCGCCAATAGAATACGAAGAGTACGTGGAATGGTCAGCTACTTGAGTAGAATTTACTCCTCGCCAATAGAATACGAAGAGTACGTGGAATGGTCAGCTACTTGAGTAGAATTTACTCCTCGCCAATAGAATACGAAGAGTACGTGGAATGGTCAGCTACAATTTGCGTGGCATGGGGTAAGTCTTCGCAATGAAGGTTAGAACTGATAAAACTAAGAAGTATCATTGATCTGATGATTCTGCATGGAAATGGTAATAAAGTAGCTAGAGGCTTGCAATCCGTGAGAAAATGTTTAAAAATTGGGAAATAAATCGCCGCTTACAAGGACGCGGAGACGATTTTGGTTTCCATCGAGAGTTAAAAGGGAAGACTGGGCATCTCCCGCCCATATATGGCAGCAGTACGCTATTTTCGGCTTGATCTGGTTCTTGTAAAGGTAATGGATAGCAGGAAGAGTAAGGTACTTCCTGGTACAGCGAACAGACAATTTCTTCAGCATAGTTAGAGATAGATGTACGAGTTACACTCGAGGTCTGGGTTGAGTTTAATGTTACCTACATTAAATGCGTCGAAAATCAAACTAGGGACGTTCCGGCATCACCTCCAATAAATCGCTGCTCATTTTCGATACCTCAATTTAAATTTAATCTTTAGAAATAAAAATGTTTTCTTGATACTTTAATTTTAGCTTCAATTGAAAGCCAAGAGATTAAATTTACTAATTACTGTAAGCAAAATACCCTGGTTTAGTTCAAACCGAAATTATATTGATCGGAATCAAAAATTTAACTGCTGAAATTTTTTTTAAATATACCGCCATTATTGATCGACACATTATGTAAACAGTAGCCAAATTTCTGTTTTAAAAATCTTTAAAAAAAAAACCTCCTTGACACGTTATTTAAGTCGATTTTTAAAATTGAAACTTACCTTTATCTGATTTCAAACAAGTAGTTTTTTTACTGCCTAGAAATTTACGATATAAACTACTCTTTAACTACGATAGCCCTCTTTATCTGCGTTATCTTAGGTGACAAATGATATATCGACAAGTGGTAGGTGTCAAGAACGCTTCGATGGTGACCGAAAGTGACAAAAATTTCATGTAGCTTAAAACGAAACATTTGGAAATTTAAATTTTTTTGTTGTTTTTTTAACTAAATAGTAAAATTAAAAATTTAACATAATATTTTCAGCAATATATATTTTATAGAATTTTGGTTTAGATTTATAGCCAGAATATGCTTTCTAAATAAATAAAAATATGCTTTCTGAATAAATAAAAATTTAAGTTTCTTTTAAAATAATTTAATAAGAAAGAATGAAATTAAAATAAGCTAAGTTATATTATGTTATTTATTAATATTTTTCTGAAATATTAAATATTTTTATGTTTAAATATGACATATTTTTCTGAAATTATTTATAAATATGCTTTCTGAAAAATTAAAAAATAAAAATTTCTTTTAGAATAATTTTAATTTAATAAAAAAGAATGAAATTAGAATCAAAGTGTGGTTTGTGTCGTTTTCGATGTAAGGGGAATTCATCCAAACACTTGTTGACTTCTGAAAACAATACCACCTCTACGGAAACTTGTTATGACTCCTATGGAACACCGTACTTAATAAAAATTACCATATTTACACACAATTTTTTTTTAATTATTTTAAAAATAAAATTGGTGAACGATTTTTATTAAACTTTTCAATTTTTGAGAGGCAATATAATAATCAATTCTTAAGTAAAAAAAGAAATTAAACAACGTTTTTATAAAAGGTTTTAAAAATATTTGTAACACTTTTATGAATTATTATAATAAAAAACAAAAAATAAAAACAATTATTTCAAAATTTTATAATAAACGAAAACATTTTTTTTCTTCAGACTATAATGTCCTTAATAATTATTATTTATTCCAGCAATTAAAAGTTTATCAAATTAAATTATATCAGAGTTTTATTGCATTTTTATCTTACTCTTCGGAGCATATTTTCGGTCAGGTTGTCCACTTTAAAATAAAAAATATAGATGATTTACATGCCCTAATGAGTCCTGCATTTAACTAATAAAAACTTTTTTACAGTTAATTAAAATTTATTAAAATTTCATGGATTTACGTAGAGGGGGGTAACAGAGTTTAAAAAAATATTTTCACCAAGATATTTAAAAATTAATGATTTCAAAAATAATTTCATTCATTTGTGAATGAGTTCTGAAAGTTTAATTCAAATTTGACTATTATTTGATTTTTGCGAGAATTTCCAAATTAATGTGTTTACCACCGGAAAAAAAAGTGGGTTGTGTCATCATTACGTTACCCATTGTAAAACAGTCGTAAACTTTTTTTTAGCCGCTAACTCAAATAAAAACAAACTTTTCTAACAAAATTTCGAAAATCTTAGCAGGGATTAAAAATAAATTTTAAATAATTAAAAATTGCTTTGATCTTTCCTCTTAATAATAATATAAATATTTTGATGGAAAAAGTTTGTTTTATTAAGTTAATGACCTTTTTTATTCATACTATGTTGTTTCATGTTGTCTTTTTAGCGATCGATTGGAATGTACCTACTGACTAGACAGTTTTTCCTCTACTGTGTTAGGCCAGAGAAGAAATTATCTGATAATCTCTGGCCATGTAGAGTTTTGGTTGTGCACTCATCACCATGTGGTGCAATGGTTAGCAAACATGTCTCGCTAGAAGCATTGCAACTGAATAGTGAGATCGGTCCTCACTAGAAGCTCCATACTTTCGACCTTACAGCACATTTAAGATACACTTAGAAAACGTTATAAAATTAGCACAGATATTCACAAATGGTCGGAGTATAGTCTTAGTCAGTTTATTTATTTAGAAAGAGTTGAACCGAGCAGTGAGCCTTACGGGACGCCTACGTTGATTGTTTGGGTCTCGGGGGATTGGCCGTTAACCACTAGCTTTCCGAATCTACCCATTAGGAAGGAATTTATCATTGAAAAAATGATTCCTTAGCGAAAGAAGTTGTACAGTAACATCTTATTTCTTTTAACCTGCTGTAGAGTTTAATCATTTTAATATTTGAACGTATGATAAATATTATTTTTTTTAAACATGCCAATATTAGAAACAAGCAGTGAGAATATCATTTGCTACGTTTTTATTATACTTTACTGAAATAAACTTAGTATTACCGATCTTCTTCAGAGCTGTATTTTCAACTTCCTTTAGCAATCATTTTCGATTTAGTAGACTTTTAAATAACTTATTCCATTTACCAACAATTTAGAGAAGGCGAAAACAATTAGCTTCGAACCTTAGGATAGATAGATAGATAGATAGATAGATAGATAGATAGATAGAGTAAGAGAGGGACTGAGATAAGGAAACGAAGTGAAAATTTTAGAAATTTCTTCGCTTTTATAAAACACAAAACATAATTGATTCATGAATGCAATTAAATATTTAGGATCAGCATTCAAAAAAAAAATTCCACTAAAAATCAAGTTATAGTTAATGCACTTGGTGGCCGCGTTTAAATGAACGTTTTAGCTTTGTTTCTTGGGAAATCTGAGAGTTTATCTTTTCAAAATATTTACTGATTTGTTTCTTTTTCAATTACAACAAATTTTGATTTTTTTTACAAAAGGAAAAAACTTGAACGTTGATGGCATAGCATTAGGAAAACAGCTAAGAAAAATTTGTCTGCATTAATGAACACATATATTTCACCAGTCAGTAAAAGCGACATTTACTCTTTTCGTTGTGGATTTAAAACATCAGTTGGTCCAACTTGAGTATTTATAACAACTGAGATTTTTTTACCATTTCTTTAAAAAAAAAAAAAGCAAAAAAAAAGCAGTCACCGTAACCAAATGGAAGCAATTAGTAATTTATCTTATTTGACGTAGTATTCAATCACAAATGCCTCATTGTGTTTGAATGCAAATAATATCAAAGAAAAATCATTTGGAATTAATATCAATAGAGAGAGACTGAATAAGTGCTGGAAACTGGTTTCATAAATATGAATCATCATTATCTACTTAAGATTGTTTCAATATAATCCTAAATTTTGAAATGTAATGAACTCATTCAATGTAAAGAAAACCAGTTAATGATAGAAAGTAAATCTCAAATCCTTATTCACAATAATCCGTTCCTTTTATCCTTAAACCAAAACGTTAAATAATGACAGTTTACTTCCAGCTGAAATTCTTATTAAAAACTTGTCAAAATTCATGATAGCCGCTACAAATCAAAATGACAGATTTTTATTATATCTTTCATACGATACACATTTAAATATGTTTCTAATGTATTGCAAAGCTTTAGCTTCTTAAGAAGAAGTAATAAAAGAAAATAACTTTTTAAATAATTCAATATTTCCTCGTCTTTAAACCTGAAAACGCGTTTTTATGTGAGTTCGTTGTTGTCAAGCATCTGGTATTCGTTTGGTTGTCTTTTATAAATTTAATTCCAAAGGCAACTTTTAATGATCGGTAAAAAGAAACTTTATGATGTCAAGCCAAAGGAGTGCAAAGAGGATTTATGGTTTCTAAGGAAATGTAAAGGAGAAATGTATCCTGAGAAATATGGTTTTCACTTTGTCTTATTTGCGAAGATTTTCGTTCGTGAATCAAATTTCGTGGACCTTGCAATTATTGCTATTTTTTTTAACCTGTCTGGGCGAATTCAGAAGAGTAATGGCTAATAACCTTGCATCGCATGAGGAAATTTATTAGTTTAATAGTTTCATTTTTTATTGGGTACTCCGTGACCTTATGTCAGACTAAGCCTGCTATCATCAGTTGAACATCTTCTTGATGTACGTACTGCAGAGCTCTGACTGACGAAATAGTATTGGTGACTCGTGAGCTCGATTCTCAGTGGTTGTCTCATGGTTAGATCATTGCAGCTAAATAGGTTCATCTTCTATTGTAATATAATAATCTGGCCCCACCCAAGAAGGCTGATGAAGCGTGGGTGTTTTCGGTCATTGAAAGCAGCGGATGTCATTTTGACCCTATTTCCGACAGAGCGGAAATAGCTCAGAGCAAACAGACAGGTGTCTCTGAGAATTTACGTAGGCGTCGTGTAGGCGTCGCGTGATCAAGGCAAAGCCGGAAGAAACAAGTTCCGCTTTTGGAAGATATATAAAGACTGCGAAAAACACGGATTCGCCAGTCACAGTCGCAGTCACAGTCGAAGTCACAGTCGAAGTCTCGTCAGAAGTCACAGTCGAAGAAGAGTCCCAGTCAGCCTCGACAGGAGTCAGGCTCGACAGGCAGTCTGGGCAGAGAGCCAGACAAGACCAGAAGTCGAAGAAGAAGCTAGAAGAGCTATGCAGAGAGGCTACACTCCCGTCGTCACCCCTGTCAACCTTAGAGGCGCGCTCCCTCAATTCTCTGCCTTGTGCCACACGGTCCATGGTCATCAATAAAAATATAAGTCATATATTTTTATATATACATGCGTGTTTGTCTGTTTATTGGTATACAACACTATGTGACGCCTCCCTTCAGGAAAAAGACTATTTCTCTACTATTTCTCATAGTAAATTTTGTCTTTTTTTTTTGTTTTTGTCTTTTTATTATTTTTATTAATCTCTGTTAAATTAGGTAGATTATTCGTGGCTTTCATTTGCCTCCCATATATCTTGTGCGAGTCAAATTCTACAAGCCCTGTTTCCTCATTACTTGTCCTATACATTTCTATTGTTCCATTCTTATTAGTAAATATTCTGTTTGTTTCTATTTCCCCTAAAACTCCATTGTTGCTCACATGTTAATTTCCTGAGACATCCTTCTGTTGAACCACATTTCTGTTGCCTCGAGTCTATTCTTCATCTGTAAGGAAATTGTCCAGCATTCACTGCCATATAGAAGGACTGATATTAGCTAACAGTTCAGTACCCTTCTTTGTTCCTCACGAAATTTTCCTATTTCTTAGTACTTTGCTTAGCTTTTGGAAAGCATATTTCACTATTCTAATGCGATTTCAGATTTCAGTGTTACATTTTTGGTCCACTCTTAAAAGGCTTCCTAAATATTTAAATGAGTTGCTTGCTTGAGTTTGGCATCTCCAATCTATAGGTTGTTCATCTTACAGGCAACCATACATTGTGTCTTTTTTCAGTTGATGTTTAGTCCTTTTTTATCGGTGTCTTTCTGTAGTGATTCTTGTAGTCCCTTTTCTGTCTCTGCTATAAACACTGTGTCATCAACATATCTTGAGTTAATAATTAAAAATAATATACGAATAAATCTAGTTTGATATTTCCGTCTAATCTTATGAAGAAATAATCACATAAAAGAAGTGGAATTTTATACATTAACTTTGTTCAATTTTATACCTGAATTGTGTTCAATGGGGACTAAATTTATTGATTTTATTGAACAGATAATTTGTCGGACATCTTGTTGTACGTTCAAAATATGAGCATGTATTCTTCTACAGAAACAGCCTTTTTTAGAAATAGCAGCAGTAAGGATTGAACAATGTTTTGGATATACATAGTGTTGTTCAATGTTACCTCTTTCAAACACTAAAAATAAGTGAAAGCTGTAGCTTGTGACATCTCACATCGTCATGCCGAGAAATGAGCCTGCATACGCCCCAACATCAACTTTGCACGCACAAAACTAGTCACTTACATGAAAGCAGAACCTTCTCACATCACTGAAAACTATGATTTGCAATAGTCTATGTCGACAATCCTAGGACCATATTTCCGCTGAACTGTGCTGTGGACGCCGTGTTATCTGTCAATGTTGCCTTTATAATGCATCGATCTTGAAAAGCATACGTACTATGTGGCCGTCTAGAAACTGTTCTACGCATGTAAAAATGTTCATTTGACCAATGTTGTCAACATCGAAGTAATACCGAAAGGTCACGTGTCAAACTCATACAAAGACAACAGTCTGGTATATCTTTAACTACTTCTCAAAATGTCCGATGATACAAGAAAAAGTTATTTAAAAAACTACAAAACGTTAGCAGGCACAGAGTGTAGGCAGCTCAAAATCCCTTTTTTTTTCTTGCTTTTTCCACATTTTTATTTATTTCCAAATCATTTCAGCTCACCCTCAAAGTATAAACAGGCAACGATGGAAATTATAAAACTACAAGCATATTTACTAATAAAGAGATACCTTAATATTTTTTACAAGCAAGTAAACGAGATTAACAGAAACGGTGAAATGAACATTGTAAATCTCCAGTCATTATGCGATTCTGCTGTACAAGAATTAAGACGATTCTTTGCGTACAGAACAATAAACACAAGCTTTTATCTGATCTTTTTATATTTAAAATTCTACGATGCTGAGAATCAGATATCTCCGGACGTGTGGACCGAGTGATTGCTGGAGGTTCCGTCTACCTAGTATTTTGGTCAGCAAAATGTGGCCTTTATCAAAAGTCACTCAAAGTAGAATGGTAAAAAATTTGATTTGTTTATTTGGTTATTTTTTGTAATGATATACTAATCTTTTTGGGTTACGAAAATGTTGACTTCCTATCATTTTTACGACTAAATCACTTCACATCTTATTATCCCTGAAGTTATTTTGGTTTTTATACAGATATAGCCTAAAAGAGACGTAAATCGTTTCTCGAGATAATTTGTCTCAACTTCTCAACTTCAACATCAACGATTGTAATCAAATAGTTATCCTCTATCAATAATAAGAAGGCTATTTGTCAAAATAAAAAAATAAAATAAAATCATATCTGCCATAATTTATTTTTATATTCTCGAGATTGTAAAAAATTCATGCAGGAACTCAAGAAAATGAAAAAATAACAACAACAGCAATTAGCAATAAGCAATGTCCAATGTAAACATAAAAAAAACGTTATCTTGTTTCAATCCTTAGTATTGGCGTCTCTTTATTTGGTAGCATCGATGTAGTGTATTTGGTAGCATCGATGTAGTGTATTTATAACAAAACTAAAAGCCATTCATGGCTATTCGTGTGCCGCTAAAAGCGAGGATTACGAATGTTGATTTTCAATTCAGGTCTTAGAAGTTTGGCGCCTTTCGCTTTTTAATCCTATGTTAGATTAAGCTAAGATCAGAAGATACTTTTTGTTTTTGTTTTTTTTTTATCTATGGTGATTTTCTAAGCGTAACTTAGATGCTGCACAAACCCGAAAATATGGGACAGCGAGTGATGACCAAACTCACTACTCAATCGTAAATTATTTTAACTAGACAGCCTTGCTAACCGTTACACCACGTCGAGATGTCGAAGCTTTATATCAATGATGGGATTTAAAAACTAGAATTGAAATTACAATTATCTTGGTGATAATCTCACTTCTCTTTGCGATTAAATATGCGTTCCTATTCCTTTTTAAATATATCTTTTACTCTTGTGATAATATGTCAAGGTTGAACTAGTTTTAAAATGACACAAATTAAAAATTAAACGTTTAATGAACGTTTCCTTGATTAATGTTAATGATCAATATCACAATGTCTTAGACACTGATGATTCGATTACTTAGCGACAAGTAAAACTTATTGCAACGGTTACATAATTACTTGATTTATCAGCAATAAGATTTATTATCGTAATTATAGTCTACAGTTTTTGTGATATATAAGGTTTTTTGTATAACGGCTGCTATATTTTATTGAAAATTATTCAATTTACGCAAAATTTATTCCATATTAAAAGTCACTGGGATGGAATCACTTTTGATGCAACAACGGATTTTGCTTTAAAAGAAAGAAAAATAATAATAAATATAAAAGTACAAAATAAAAGACCTAGAAATTGTTTTAGAATATACAATTAAAAACCAATAATAATAATAATAATAATAATAATAATAATACCACGAGCGTATCAAGCGACAAATTTTTTCTGATAAGGTTTTTGAAAAAACTAAGCCCATACAAAGACCTGGACATGGACATAGAGAAAAGATTTGGCATATAAAAACTAAAACTGTTCCTGTTTTGGTTCGAGCTTTGGGTCTGATAAAGAAGGAATCTCAAGATCAAATTGACAAAATCACTGGTGCTACATCTCTCCAGGAAATCTCGAAAATTGTTCTCACTAGCAGAGTCCATATCTTGCGAAGAACTCTGTCCATTTAAGTTGTTTTGGTTAATCTTTTGTTTAATGAAATGAGATGATTAGAAAACCACATCGTTCGCCTACCATAGATCATTGCCTATGACCCGACATGTGTGATTATAAAGCAAATGCGAGACAAAAAGATTTTTAATAAGAATAATATATTTTATGGTAAATATATTTGTTCAAAAAAATTTGCAATAAACTTTTTTTGTGCACAATTACAATCTTTTCTTTTCTCAAACGATTCTTCTTTACGAATCGAAACTCTTGCTATTGTTTATTTCGTATAGCATTCCACCTGTATGACAATGTACGATCTCATCAAAGATGAAGAAGAGACTTGAAGCAGCAGAAATGTGATTTTTACAGAAGGATTCTGAAAATACCGTGAGAGAACATGAGCAACGACAAAATTTTGGAGAAAATAGAAACAAAAAGGAAACTTATACTTAACATGGAGAACAGACAGTTGAAGTTTCTGGGGCACATAATGAGGACGGATGGCTTAGAAAAGTTGATACTCACGAGACAGTCATCGCATAGCATACTTAATGAATGGTGGGAACAGGGATTTGGAGAAATAGCAGAAAGACAAAGTGTATTAAGAGATACGAGCTGTGGAGGGCCATGAAGTATATGGCAAGTAAAGAAGTTCGCACTGCGTTAGATGCAACTTTTTGGATTCTTTTCATTAACACTGGCGCGATTTTGTAAACGACAGATGGAGTTTTATTTTCTTTATACATTAAATATTCAGCTACATTTTCTGATAGTCTTGCAGCGAGAAAATATTTCATCATTTTACTACTGAGAGAGAAACATGAGCGAAACCGAATTAAAAACAAAATGCTGATTGCCGTTTATATTATAAACAGTATAAATGATTTTTTAAGAAAAAACTGGATTGCTTTGCCTACAATTGGTAAGGAAAATTATTCTTAAGCTTTCCTACCAATTAGGCCACGTAATGTTTCTCTTTAGTATGACTTCTCCATCTAGTTTAATGTCGTTTAACAATCATTTTACTGTTTAAAATAAGAGCGATATCAACTCAAAAACTTGTATCCCGCAAAATATAAAATCTACATAGAAATAAGAAATAATGTCTGATTAAAAATTGATTAATTATTAAAAGATACATTAATTATTAAATTATTATTAAAAGATACATGCAACATGCAATCTTCTGTTGTCTTGATTTGTCTTTCTAACAATTCACATTATAAATGCAATTTTAGTTGCAGCTAAGATGAAATGACTAGGTGTAACCGTAAGTTCTATGCTAATAGTTTCTTCTCTCACATTTTTCACTTGCGGAACTCTTGCTTTCCAGTTAACGTTGATCTTAAATGCAAATTTCAATCTTTATATTCTGTCGTCTTAATTCCTGTTCCTTAATAATGTTTTTTTTCTCATATTCTTTCACACTAATCAAACCCTTGCGTCTTAATGGCTTTATTGCCTTGCTTGCGATGAAATGATGAAAAACATTGTGTGCATGGTTAGAATGTAGTTATAATAATTCTTTCGTTTTTATGCATTTAGCGAACTGATTACAATTTTTCAAAATTCTATCGAAAGATATTTCTATATATTTTGATATAAACTTTCAAAACCAGTTTTAAGCGCGTATCATTACATAGGCGCTTTCATAGAACTGCTACTTACAAACACCGACTTTTATATTTTATATATAAAAATAATATTTAAACTTAATTAAAAGTAAACCTGCTTTAATAACCAGAAACTCATGTATTTCCACCCCCCAATGTTCTGTATGTCCTTATATAGAGGAATTATCGCATTTGCTTGAATACCTGTGATCATTTATTAAAAAGAAATTTACTCTTCTGGGGGTTAACATCAGCGATGCTGATAGAAGGTCAAAAGATTTCTCTTAAACGATTTAAAGAGAACACTTTCATTTTGGAATTATCAATTCAACTCAAGTGATAATGCCACTTCGACTACTGTAAGCGCAGGAGAATGAGATGGATTTAGAAGGAACAGATTCTCAAATTTCTACCTACACTTTGTATTTGAATCATTGATAGACTAATATTTATTCCTCGTTATGCAAACTAATGATTCCTGGCAATAATGGTTCCGTGGTTCAGCTTGGAACGAAAGGATTAGAGGATATGTTAAAGAAAAAAAATAGAAAAGACAGTTTTTATCCCGTGTGAAAAAAAAAGGAAACTTCATTAACAACGTCGTGCTGTATCTTCTACTACCGTCTGCATTTATAAAGATTGGCTGTTGAATGTAGGACAGCATTCGATTGCTATTATATGAACTGGATGCGCTGTTACCTAGGCATTAACAAGAGAAACTGGTTGTCTTATTGATCGATATAGCCGAACCAAAGTTGAAAAACAAGTTGTTTTCCTTTTCTATTTCATCGAAGAATACCAAGGATTGCATTTGAGTGGAAATTTCTGAAATAAACACATAAATTGTATCAATAGAAAACGTCACGTTGACTTTATTACTAAAATTCCTTTGTACCTATGAGCTAAACAGTAAATGAAATCCAATACCAAAGCAATACTGTCCTCTAGTTATTTACTCATCTCAACATAAAGTCACAGCAGTTTTGCACCTAAAAGGAACATCAAAATGAGCTAGCAAACCATCGCACTTACGCTCTGCTAAATGTTATACAAGAACACAACACTAAGTGAATATCATACTCACTACGACAGTTACAAACATATTTAAAGTGTGATAGAAAAATTATATATATATATATATATATATATATATATATATATAGGATGCGATGGATGAATAGTTGCCTAAATGACGCAAAAATGAAAATAACACTGGCATCACATTTTAAGAGATATATTTACCAAAATTACACAAAAGTTTGTTGAAATACAAAAGAGTAAATTTATTCAATAAAATCGTCATTGGCTTCAACCACGGCCTCCAAACAACTTCGAAATCTACTGCAACTTTTTGGGGCCGTAATCCTTGCCTTCAGTTCATCTTTGTTATTACAAGAGCTTAGATAAAATTCACCATAGATAATCGCTAAAAGTATAGCCAAAAGCGCTTGGAAAAACAAAACATTTGGACATTTCTTATATAATTTGAGTTCTGAAAAAAACTCAAAACACATGAAAAATTTGCAATGAGACCTCTCTCTCTCTCTCTCTCTCTCTCTCTCTGTGTGTATGTGTGTGTGAGAGAGAGAGAGAGAGTAAGTAAATAATGATTTTCTCAAATATGATGGAAAGATTTTAAAAAAAGTTTATTCCGGTGGAACATTCAAGGTTGACTGAAATTTCAAATGCTAAGAATAACCACGAAATCCCTTTATGCTTAAGACTTCCACAACCCTCTCTACCCACCCCCTTTTTTTCATTTCTTTGTAATCAATCAAGTCCGACCCCTTAGCATTAAATTGTAAAAATAAAATATAAATTATAAATATAAAAGCCATTTTTTCCCAACACAACCGACTGGGGGACTTTTTAGTGTACTTGTCATTCGGGGTGATTATTAATACAAATATCAAGAATGATTTATAATATCAACAGCTGAATATTGCTGAATATCAACAGTTTATGAACTTTCAGTTTATTGTGAGTTTGTTTTTGTAATTATTTATGTCTATATACATGTTTTTTATGGTTGCGTAAATCTACGATATTTGACGCTCTCAAATGTTTCTTTATTCTTTTTTGTTGTATTTTTTGTTGGTCATTTCATTTCCTTTTTCTCTAAACTCACAATTATCATTTATTTCAATTCAAGAATATCTTTTCATACATTTTCTCTATTTTCATTTATTTCCAAATTATTTCAGCTCACCCACAAAGTGTAAACAAGCAACAATGGAAATTATAAAAATACCAGCATATTTACTAACAAGATACATGAATATTTTTTAAGTAAAAGAGATTAACGTAAACAGCGAAAGGAAGATTGTAAATCTTGAGTCATTATGCGATTCTGCTGTACAAGAATTAAGACGCTAATTCCTTGCATACAGAACAACAGACAAACACCAGCTTTTATCTGATCTTGATATTTTATATGCAAAATTCTACGATGTTGAAAATCAGATATCTCTTGATGTGTGGACCGAGCGATCGGGAAAGGTTCCGTTTACGAAACTGTAAAGTCGGAACACTGAAAGTAACATCACTCAACTAAGTGACAAATTTTATATTTGTTTTAATTCTATACATATATATGTCAGCGAAAAACGTTAGCCCATGAAGGCGAAATGAGTCAACCTCCTGGAGGTTAGCATCAATATGAACTAGACGATAGACTAACCTATATACATATAGGTTAATAAATATGTATATTATCCTACGTCTATGTCACGCCTCGGAGTTTAATGCGTTATGCAGTCATCAGGTGCATATTTCAAACTGACAGTTTTTTTTAGATTTGAATTTAATTCATTCGATGTTCATGTGAATTAAATGCTATAAAGTTAATTTACTGCTTTTTTAATAATGAGGTTAAAGATTTAAATAAATTAAGGTTTTTTTCAGTTAAGTGCCATGCGCGATACACGCTTTGGGCGATCATGTCTCGAAAGAGACATGACTGACTGGGCAGAAGATTATCCCGCAGTAGGTTGCCATTGCTTTCTGCGGTAGACTGGTTGCCGACCAAGGCTATAGAACCCAATCTGTCCTATTATTTAACCCATAACTGGAGGGAAGAGACGGATTAATACCTTTTCCAAGGGTATTTGCGCGTAAGTGAATGCAAGGAATTCAACTGGAATTCGAACTCGGTTCCCCGATTTCTTGTTCCGAGCCGATATCCACTGCGCCACAACGCACATATTAAGGTTACATGTCGATAAAAATTTAAAACTTAAAATTAAAATAAAAAATAAAAAATATTAAAAATGAAAAAATGCAGGGAAAATAAATCAAAGGGACGTAAGTCATTTTTTTTTTTAATCGTATCACCCCGAGCAAGGCGGTAATGCCACTGAAGCGCAGGGGACTACGTAAGAGTAAAAAGATTGGAAAAGAGAAAGCCGGAAACCACATCCTAAACAGGGAACAAGGGATAAGCCTTTCCACCTGTTCAATAGACATGGGTGGAGTGTGAACCGGGCGATAGATTAGTCTATCTACTCCTATTGAAAAAATAAATAAATAAATAAAAGCGTGAGTAGATTGGAAAAGAGAAAGCTGGAAACCACATTCTAAACAGAGAACAAGGGATGAGCCTCTTCAACTGTTCAATAGACGTGGGTAGAGTGTGAACCGGGTAATAGATTAGTTTATCTACTCCAATTGAAAAAAATAAATAAATAAATAAAAGAGTGAAAAGATTAGAAAAGAGAAAGCCAGAAACCACATCCTAAAAAGGGAACAAGGGATGAGCCTCTTTACCTGTTCAATAGACGTAGGTGGAGTGTGAACCGGGCGATAGTTTAATCTATCTACTCCAATTAAAAAAGTTAGAGGTGGTGAGTTAACTAAGTTTTAACTTAGTTAAAGTCCAATCAAAGAAATTTCTTAGAAGAAAAGGACAAAAAAAACAAAACACCCGTTTAAAATTAAGCAAAAATAAATAAATAAATACAAAATCATGACTTACTTTTACTGAAACGTAAACATTTAAATATTCAAATATTACATGTAGATAGAAAATCAAAATTTTAAATACAATAAAAGAAAATAAAAGAAAATGAAAATAAGAATAAAAATTAAGAATAAAAAGTAAAATTAAGGATTAAAATTAAAAAATAAAAAATGGAGGGATCAAAACTAAAAGGCGTTTAATTCATAATTGTTTAAAGTAATATTGCGGGGGAAAAGACAGGAAGAAAGAAATAGGGATCTTTATCAAATGTGGATCTAAGAATTTAAGTATTTTTTCTATGAAAACACCTTTTTATTAAGCAACTAGGATTATTGATATGGTTTAAGATGACAAGTTTTTCTCACAGGCATAGATTACATTTATCTCCTTTCCTATTGTAATGTTTGGATTTAGCCACGATATTCCAGGAAACTATTGGGTTCTCGTTGGAGATTTTTAATTTTCAATAATGTATGGATAAATCTGTATTTACTGTTGCTGTATTTACTGTTGTGGTTGTTAAATCTTATCTTCCACCTGTTCTAAGTGCTTCTAAAGTAAAATTTAACATCATTATCATCCGAATGAATTCCAGCTCTATAGACAATATTTTGGGACATACATTGGCCATTCAATGGGTAGGTTTTATTTTTTCGGCAATTGCAACTATTTTTAGAAGGGTTATTTTTGCTATTAGTTGGGTAACGGATGTTGTTTATGTGGGTCAAATATCTACTTGATATCAAAGCATTATGTTGTGAAATATATTTATCTATGTTTTAACGAATCTATAACTGACTAACATTGTTTGAATATTTTTTTGTGTGGGTGAATGGTAGAAATTTTTGTGAATTAAGTTGAAGAATAGTTTACCAATGTTAGTTTAGACGTTACGGCTGAAGTGTTAAAGAGTTAAAGCAAATCATGTTACGTTTATTGATTTCTGCCTACCTTGTTTTTAACGAAGTATTCTAAAGTAGCGTTGAGTTTATTTTTTTCTTAAGCATTAATGTATTTAATTTTAAAATTGTAAAAAAATGTTCTTATTGCTTGAGTTGGTACTTAGACGTAATTGGATAGAGTCGTGCTATAGACATAGGATAATATATATATATATATATAGATAGATAGATAGATAGATAGATAGATAGATAGATAGATAGATAGATAGATAGGTTCGTCTATCGTTTGGTTCATATTTCCCCCCTCCCACCAGTCTTTTGAACAAAAGTATAAATTTGTTCTTGTTTCTTGTTTAGGAGTGGATTTCCGGTTCCTTCTAAAGCCGTATCATTCGCCTTTGCTTACAGGAGACTCTTGCGTCAAAGTGGCATTATCATTTGTTGGGTGAATTGACGCTTCGGAAACGAAAGTTCTCTCTTTTAATCATCTAAGAGAACCCTTTTTACCTTCCATCGGCATCGCTGATGCTAACCTTCAGGACAGTGGTTCATTGCTCCTTCTTAGACTAACGTTTTCCGCTGACATGTACTGGAGAGATTATATTGAATCAATTGCACGGCCTGTTGCTAGGGAATTCGCTTCCCTGTATCGTGATAGACAACTTTTCTTGCAAGAATCTTGGAAATAAATTGGTCGGAGGTTCGGGAGAATCTGAGGTTACACTTTGTGGTCACAGTGTAATCTTTCCCTAAAATGGGAGGGCGGAAGTATGTGCCTTGCACATTTACCCGATTTTCCTTTACTGACCCTCCGTGTTTCTACTACTGTATACCACAATAATGGTGTTAGTTGAAGTTTTGTTCTCCTTCTTCTGGGGAGGCAATGTTCCCAAGATAGTTCAGGAGGCCTGTTAACTATACCCTTCTGAAGGCCGTCTCAATATGTCTACCGTTCAGATTCAGCAGCATAGGCTTCACATCACGTTCCTAGATCGAAAATGTTCGCAAGTGGATGGTGAGGACTAATACTAGAATAAAGACGCCCATCTCTGAGAGTAAGCACTCATGCGAGAAGCTCCTTCTCCCCGTTTACCTCGAGATGATTGCTTCTTCTATCGTGAATGTCGGATGGTTCTCAAGCACCTGTTACGGGCGACGGATGGCCTCTCCAACATCTAGACGTTGTCTCAGAATGCTTTACATGTTAGGGGGTCCGTTCAAAATTATCTGATAAGCGATCTCGGTTATACGAAGTAGGAGGCTAGCTCTATATGGCCTTCGACTCCCGGGTTGAAATGCCTCAGTAATGATGACACAACACTCATCTGGCTGGTAATATGAAAGGATCTCTGGGTCGGGAAAAGAGTTTGTTCGGTGTGCTTGGAAAATCTCCAAACTGTGTTCGTTGCGATTAGTCTGTGGAGACACTTGGTCTCACCTTTTCCCACTGCAGGCTCGTAATCCTGTTGTGCAAATTTATTGAAGACATCATTGCTCGTACGCTATGTAGAAAGTTCTTTGTCCTCGAGGCCAATTATGTTTGTCACAATGTGGTGCCACCGTTGACTATGGCTGAGCACTATGTGTTCTTTTGCTTGTTAGGTGTTATGAGAGTCGTGGCAGAAGGGATTCTATGGAGACGAGAAGTTTAACTCTTCGCAATTAATCTTGTACTTTAAGCATAAATTCAAAGCAAGGATTGAGACTGAAAGGCGACAACTCCTTCAATCAAAAGATAGGTGAGTCTAGCACGTCTGTTTCGACTAAAAGGAGCTGAATTGGAGTGGCATTTTGATGCTGGTTAAGCTTCAGGATATTGGTAGCTTTGGTTTGAACATTGGTAACCCTACCCAAAATAAGGTAGTTTAGGTTTATTTTATCTTTAGTTACTTCTATCAAGTTAACTTAGCTAACGGATATATCTTTATTGGTCTCTTTTATTTCTCTCCTCACCTTCTTTAGTTTAATTCCTCCTCCCCTCCCCCATTAGGTAATAGAAATCTCTGATAAATGTGCGTTTTCTTTTGATTTTTTGAGCGTGTATTTCGTATTTGCTTTTGTTTTTGAATGAGTGTGTGTCTGAGTGAGTTATTGGTCGAATAATTGTCATTAATTACTTAGAATTAATGTTGTCAAGTTAACTGATTTTTCTGTCACAATTAAGGATTGTAGAGAATTTTTATGAGTAAAACTATTTTGTTTAGTTTCTTGAATATAGATTTTATTCATTGGAAATATTCATTAAGGTTTCATTTTAAAATGTTTTTATTTTATTCCCCACCCTCGACAAATTGTATATATTTGAACTAATTAGGACTACATAAAGAATTCGATATATTATGGTGGCTCTAGCAAGAATTATAAGTGAGAATGTGTTGTCTTGTTGTAAAGAGTAATGTGGTATCTTTAAGTTAATAGTCGTTGCTAGCTAAGTTTAAGATAAGACATATTGAAGATCAGCCTTCCATTATCCCCCACTTTTGGCCTTGAGCCACATTTTTGTGTTAAAACAAAAGAAATATTACTTTCCTCTATGGAACCTAGACTTTATGCAATTAAGCGAAGTATGCAGATTGGTGGATTTTACAGTTGAAATGGTTATATGCAAGTTCTATGCAAACAGTTTCTGCTATCACGCTTTTGGAACTCTTCCGGTTTCTGGCTTTCCTGTCAACTTTGATCTTCAAAATTTAAATGCAATTACAATAGTTATCTTCTGTTTTCTTAATTGTTCAGTGAAGAAAAGTAAACAACGAAAGCCGTACTAATTCGGATGAAATTCATAAAATCTTTTTTTTAAAACAATTTTTCAGGAAAACAGGTTTCTCAAGTTCAGTAAATTCTATTGCTCTTTCCAACGTCGATAAGGAACCTTTCATTTGAATTAGCGTGGAATGTTAACATTTTGATTATGTCATTAGTTTCCCTTTGAGTTACATATGTTAGCCATTTTGCTTGTTGATGTCATTGGAAGGCCTCTAGGGATGTGGTTTCTGTTATTTGGTAAAGTTCTTTAAATGACAATCTGCAGCGTCAGTTCCCAATGTTCAAAGAAGGATCAAGCGTCATTCACTCAAAGCCGTTTTTCACCATTGATATCAGGATGCAGATGTATATATATATATATATATATATATTCACATTGCATTTCAGCAGAATTGGCATATTTTTTACAAAGCTTTTTCGTGCCAACGTCCAAAGAGTCTGAGCTCCAGGACCATGGATTAGTTTTAAAGCTTTCATTACACCCGAGCAACAACGGGCTATACTGCTAGTATATTATATTATTTATATATTATATATGCGCAGTACTTATTTGAAAGCTCTCAATATCAGTGATAGAGCTAACATATTTAATTAGATAGGTGTGAGTTTGTGACCCTGGGTTTTACGCTTTTGCGATCGTCAGACAAACTGATTAAACCTTTTAAAAATATTGTATATATATATATATATATATATATATATATATATATATATATATATATATATATGGTTAATACTAATGGAAATAGATTCCACAGTTAGATATTTACTGTTAAAAAGTGCTCAATACAAAAGTAGAACATAGATATATTATTATTATTATTATTATTATTATTGTTATTA
Source organism: Ascarosepion bandense (assembly GCA_037127315.1). NCBI lineage: Eukaryota > Metazoa > Mollusca > Cephalopoda > Sepiida > Sepiidae > Ascarosepion > Ascarosepion bandense. The sequence continues at coordinate 8,383,993 of JBBBDQ010000663.1, read as the reverse complement.
TTATTATTATTATTACTACTGCAACTTAATATCTATTGTTTCGCTAATCAACAAATCTTAATTAAACTCATTAAAAAAACTTTATTAAACGAATCACAATTACTTTAAGAACATTTTATCAAGCTCTAATAAAAATATTCTGAATCTTTACATTTAATATTTGGGGACCCCTCTTTTTGAGGTGCTTTTCCCCGCTCGTAAATGAAGTGGTTTCATGCAGACGTGTAGAGAACAACCACTGACATACTCACTAAAAGTATTCACTACTTATGCGCATGCGTGCTATTCTCAAACACTGAGCCTCTGTATTTTATTTTTTCCCATCAGTTCTTTTCTTTATGCGAACGACTTCCCGCTGGTTGGTCTAACTTCAACTGTTCGTTTCATTGATGTCAGATGCTTTAAGTGAACGCACCTCGATCTTAATTTTATTGTTTCTTTTATTATTTATATTACTGATACAAGTAGAGGTTCATAGATTGTTTGCAGTTTTAATAAATGATGGCGAAAAGCTTTTTATGAGGTGTCACGTGTCAGCATTGTCCTTTACTACTGTTATTGTTTGTCAAGCAATAGAACAGGATGCTGGGATGCAGATACAAGTATTGGGTTTGGTGATTAGCATTCGTCATTAAACCAATTTGCTCAACAAAAAATAACAGACCTCTCAGCATCTCAAATTTAAATTTAAACAAATTCTACTAATCTGGAATCTAGTCAAGCAAAAAATCGTCCATCCATGAAAGATAGATTCTATTTGTATTTATTTGTGTTATTGATAATCATCATTTTTTTCGCTTGTAGTGAATAAGTGTTTTTAAAATATGTATTTTAAATGACACTTCATTACATTTGTCTTTATTATTTATAAATGATTACGCATTTCGGGGACAAATAGTTGGGTGCTTTCTCGTCGATTTATCTACTTTTTCTTAGACTGGTTCAAGACTTGACAATTACACACTTTTAAATGATATGGTTCAGTCAGTGATTCGAACAAAGCTGATATGCCTAAATTATCACTTAAAAAGATAAAAGAACATTGGTAAAAAAAATGTTCTCAGGAGGTGGCTCTTGTTCTCTCCAAGCTACGAATGCCTTGCCGTCTCTTGCTTTCCAGCTTAAAAATCCTCTTTTTCAGTTCCTGACTCTGGTAAATCTTCAGATCTCTCGAATTATCGTCCAGTTACTTTTTTTCAACCTTTTTTTGGCAAAGTACTAGTTGAGATGCAGTGGATATCGATTCTGAACGATAAATCGGAGAGACAAGTTCGAATTTCAAATGAATTCGTTGGATTCACTTACGCGCAAATAACGTTAAGAAAGGTATTAATTCTTCGCTTCAACCTCCAGCTATGAGTTAAATAGCAAAACAGTTTGGGTTCTGTAGCCTTGACTGGCAACCAATCTAACGCAGAAAGTAATGGCAACTTTTATCGGGAAAATCTTCTACCCATTCAATCATGTCTCTTTCGAGACATGAATGCCCAAACGTGTATCACTTATGGCACTTAACTGACTGACTAGAGACTCTAATCAATTGAATTGGTTAAAGATCTCACTTTGCCCGGCTTTTCTTTCACATAAACAATATGAGCTTAACTTTTATATGTTAACCAATGTGTGTTAACGTTTAATATTGAATCTGTTTATCAAAGACGACGAGGCTCGTGGTGTAGCTTGAGATATCTCGAAAGTGTTTGACAGTATTTTGCATGTTGACTTTCTTCTTAAGTTGAAAGGCTATGAGGTGTCTCAAGCTGAATATTCAACTTGATCCAATCTTTCTTAACAAATCGTGTAATGAAAGCAGTGTTGAACGCTCAATGCTTCAACCTACATTGTTTCCTATCATCGACGATATCTCGACCTTCTCGGCTCACCCTAAAAATGAACTCCAATCAGTTGATAACTGGGAAAAACAATGGTTTGTAAATTCTACGGACTCAAAAAGTAAACTGCAGTATTTAATCATCATAGAGAAATCATCTTTGCATTCGATCAACATAGCTGATGCTTACCTTCAGGTGAGCAACTCTTTGAGCTTTCAAGACATGACGTAGAGGGATAATTGGAGTAGATAGATCTATCTATCGCCCGGTTCACACTCCACCCATGTCTATTGAACAGGTTAAGAGGCTCATCCCTGTTCCCTGTTTAGGACGTGGTTTCCGGCTTTCTCTTTTCCAATCTTCTCACTTTGTTTTCTTGTTTTGTTTTGTTTTTCAATTGGAGTAGATAGATCTATCTATCGCCGGTTCACACTCCACCCATGTCTATTGAACAGGTTAAGAGGCTCATCCCTGTTCCCTGTTTAGGATGTGGTTTCCGGCTTACTCTTTTCCAATCTTCTCACTTTTTTTTTCAATGGGAGTAGATAGATCTATCTATCGCCCGGTTCACACTCCACCCATGTCTATTGAATAAGTTAAGAGGCTCATCCCTTGTTCCCTGTTTAGGATATGGTTTCCGGCTTTCTCTTTTCCGATCTTTTCACTATTACGTAGCCCCCTGCACATTAGTGGCATTACCGCCTTGCTCGGGGTGATACGATTAAAAAAAAAAAATTATATTGGATCATTTGTTAAATCTGCAGGAAAGTCGATTCACTGCGTCGTACCAGAAAATTCTCGTCGCCTGAATCCGTCTTGCATGCTAATAAATCTGTAATTCGTCCGTGCATTGAATATTGTGTTATCCTAGGCAAGATCCAAAGAAGAGTCTGGACTGTTATCGCGTTCAACCTGGTATACCAAATGCCGTCACTTTCCCACCGGCTTGATGTTGCTTTTTCTCATGAATATCTTCATTGCAACTTTTATAATGAGCTTTCATCCCTGGTACAGCGACCACCTAGATTTAAGCGGACTAATACAGCGGCAGCTAACTCTCACAGTTATACATTGAAATAGACGTAACCGTAAGTTCTAATCTAATAATTTCTTCTCTTGTTTTTTTTTTTTTTTTTTTTTGTGTCCTTGTTATCATGTCGAGAATTTCATCTGCCACCTATTCCATTTTTTTTTGTCTAGTTTCCTCTTAGATGATGTCGTTTTCTAATTTTACTAACACTTGTGGCACTCGAGTCTCCATGATGATATCCGCTTTTAAGCCTGTTCATATGTTACTTCAACACATTCAGGTCGTTCGGGAGTCTGTCGTATTGCAATTTGGGTTCTGCATTGTTCCTGTTCAATTTCCGCAGTTTCACTCTACGTTCACGTGTCACTGAAAGGTGTTCACTCCCATAGTCGGCACTTGAGTATGTTTTGCAGTATATAATTGCATTCATGAATCTCTTATTAATATTTATATATAGTCGAAATATCTTTCCACCTATTCAATTTTTGAAACCTGACTCCATTAGAGTAACATACTTTAACACGTTGAAGTGTAAAAGTATGTGTCGTAAGAAGAAACAGGATTACAGTAACATTTAGTCACAAATAACCAGTAAGAATTTTCGTATTTTCATGATTATTATTTTCCTTTACTTTTATTTCACTGCCGTGCTCTGAAATGTTACTTGAAAATTGTCAATAATTTATGAGTTGAAGACATGTTTTCACACCTGCTTCCCGTTTCAGAACGATTCAACAGATCTACTACTTCAGTAGTAGTTTTAGTTTCTATCTTTCGTCACCAAGTCAAAGATAATCACTTTCAAGTGATCTTTGCAAGGCAACAATGTTCTGATTTTTAATTAAGAATTAAAAACAAAATCTTCTAAGGTATAATTTCTTTTAGTGCTGTGTTCCTACAGCAATCATAACCTTCCACATCTTCTTATCTCTAGTGGCTCTTACCAGGTTTTCTCTTCTTGCTTTAATCAAACCCCGCTCTTCCAAACACTTGCCCACTTCCGCTGCTTTCCCCCGTCTCTCTTTCCATCTATCTGACCTGTGATTATCAGATTCTTCAAGCCCTCCTTCCTCGTTACATTTCCCAGGAGCTTTAGCTGTCTTTTCTTGATGTCAAGTAGTAGTCTCCTTTTCGTTTCCATCTTTTCCAAAACTTTATCATTGCTCAAATGTTCGGTCCATGGTATCCTCAATATCCTTCTGCAGAACCACATTTCGGTCACTTTAAGTCTCCCCTTCGTCTTTGACGAGATTGTCCAGTATTCACTACCATATTGAAGAACAGACATCACATAGCAACTTATAAAATATGCTACATTCATAGAGTATAAATATCAATTTATTTTGGGTGTATGATGATATTCCTTACGTTACAGGATTGTTTTATAACTGGATAATTTAGACACGGGAAAAAATCAACAATCAAGAATTATAATGCAAAATTCACAAAGATAAGGAAACCTTTTTCTGAATTATTTCAGATCACATTTAGCCGTTATATATATATATATATATATATATATATATATATATATATATATATATATATATATATCCATCTGTGTGGTGTTTATTACTATTATAATGCAGCTCCAAATAGGATTGCAGTCTTTATTTTTATACCTCTAAAACATTTTACGTTGGTCAGTTAGACGCTATGCCAAGAATTTAATGAACTTTGGTATAAATTTATAAAAAAGAATGTTTTTGATTGACTAATTCGTTTTCTACAAGGTATCAACCCTTCTCAGGTTACATTTCCGAGCCATTATCAATTACACCACCTGCACATCCAAGCTTACATTAACTGGTATTCCCAAACGGTCACCCATCAAGTTATTGATCAGGCTCGGCATCGCTTTACTTCATTGATTGTATGGGATCTGGTGTTTCAACGTGATATGGCCGTAAACCTTAGAAAGAATAAACACTGATTTATACAGGGTACCAAAGTTTCACTTACGTTCCGGTACGATCCAGTAGCATAATGGAAAACAAGATGATTACGGGTTATAGAACAAAAGGAATCGTTTTGTTTTATGTTTTGTTTTCAATGAAGTCATTTACAGATATTTCTGTCCACTTTACAGTTAAAATGCAAGCCAAAGAACATAGACAATGGCAAGATATAAATTGTCTGTATTATTTATAAAACGGAGTAACACCTGCATCCGCCAAAAAATTTTGCTTCTAAGAGAAGTAAACAATCGTCTGTGCTCGTTACTTATGACTAATAATGTAAGTTCCGTGATGTTTTACCCGCAGCTGATTATATATCGATATATATGGGCATTTATGCGTGTTCTTTTACATACAGCAGTGATATCTGGAGATAATCTGGGTATTGTTAACATAATAATTCTCTGCTATTTCGCGTGCATCAAATTTCATTCGAAAATCTATATCTGTGTGTAGGCGAGAACTAATAAAATATTTATTTATTCTTGTAATTCTAGAAGAGTGAGAGCATTGTTGATTTAATGTCGAGGTAAAATCAAATACTTAATAAATCTGATAGAGTTTTAAACAATGTTTCTTAAAACTAGACTCATTTGTTATAAGAATGCGCGGAAAATAAAAATACACAGAAGAAATTGTCTGTTTTGTATCGAAAACCGACTATTGTCCATTTAGATTCAGGCAATGAATACACTACTTACTTCCGGTGTTCAAACATTGGAAGCCGCAATTCTTATTCCGAGTGGAATTGCCAATTGAATACGAAGATATTTTGACCCTGTGTATATGGCATAATGAATGTTAGCGACAAAGATCTCAGTTGCTGGAATTAACTAATGTATCTCGTCTGAAGAAATAACGACAGAGTAGCGAAAGATTGCGACGTTTCGTCTGGGAAAAAAATCGACTGTAAGGTTGAAAAGAATCGCCCCAAAGCCACGTAAACGATTCTGAACTCTGTCATGGCTATGAAGTGGAGATTGTGCATCTCCAGTTCAGACATGGCAAAAATATTCAATTTTTGATCTGATTTTATTCTTGTAAAGATAGACCATAAAAAAACTTAAACAAAAACTCGATAAAAACCGCCCTTGACATTTGAGGATTGAACAGTCATAAATATAATAAATGTCTCTCATAAAATAAACATTCTTTCGGTATGAAAATGATAGGCTTTAAAAGGCGCTTTTTAGCCTTGGGGCTTTTATCCTTTCCTTTATTATTTCAATCAAGCTATTAAAATTCTGTTCGTTTCCCTCAATATCAAAGTTCACAGTCACTCTGCTAATTAAACGATTGGATTCAGATTCATTTTTAAAAGGAAAGAAATAAGGATATTTTTTAAGATGTATCAATTTCTACGTCATTTCTTACTTTCGATAAAACACTATGAAATATACAAGATTAAACTATTTTTGCATGTTACTATAAAGTCCATCATTAATTCTGCTGGTGTGGTTTTGTTTATTTAACGCCTGCAAAACGTTCTCTTTTTTCAATTGAACACAATCCGGTTGGAAGGGTTCTATTTAACTTGAAAAGAAAATTGCTTAAGAAATCAGAAAATCACTCTAGATCACTTTGTTTTACTAGGCCAGAATTAAGGACCCGGGGGAAAATGGTCGATTGACACACCCTTCAGTATTGTTAGTAAAAAAGAGACTGCAAAATGCTGTATGGAATTCTCTTTACAGCTCAGAAACTGAAATGCATTTTCTGAAAATGCATGTTATTCTTATCGTTATTCTGATTGACTATTACGTTCTTTTCCTTATTTCTTGATTGTTTTCTTTAAATGATAATTTGATGTTATTTAACTGGGAACTGTACTTGTTTGCTTTACTGAACGGGTCTCATACAAGATGGGATTTCTTCCCAATCTTATCGGAGACACAGATCCACTCTATTGTACAGTATCTACTTAGTCTTACATGTCATATTTTGTTCAAAGAAAAGAACTCATTTTCAGTTGAGTTTAACAAGGATATATAGATGTGTGCTTATCCATACGAATATCGACACGGAAGAAGAAATCAGCAAGCCAAGTTCCAGTACACGAATCCTTCTCTTTTGCCTCCCCCTGAATTCTGGGCTAAGTAATAACGTAATCTCGGTTCTTCTAGCCTTGGGTGGCAACTAGTCTAAGTGAAGAAAATCTTTGAATTCCACACAATGGAGAAGGCAACAGGAAACAACTTCACTATTTGGCAATGCGAAGGTAATAAAACAGGGAATCTGTGGAGAATGATGATCACCTAAATCCTGAAAGAATATGGTATTAAAAATAACATGCGATACATTATTATTTTTATTATTATTTAGGAATAGTAAATCTGTCGCAACACTAAAGAGAAGATGTTGAAGAGACTACCATTAATATTAGCATCGAGAATAGTTTTTGTAACTAGTTTTCACAACGTAATCCGATTGTATATTTTATGATTAAAATAACGTTTACAATAATGGAAACAGACGTGGTTTTTTCGAAGGGTTCCAACTTCCTGTAGGTTTTCCCTCTCAACTTTATTCGTGAAAGAAAGTCATATGTGCTTCAGTCTTACAAAATCTGACATCGGATTTAAAAGCGAGTTACTTTTTTACAGTAAGATTCACCCTGTACAAGGCCCGGGAGCCACTCAAGGTAGAGGATTACGTTATGGATAGAAAAGAAAGATCACTCTAGACTTGAACTGGTTAAGAATGTAGTGATCGAGAAAACAGCCTATTCGGAGTCTGTTCCACAGGGCAGTCAGTGATTCACAGGAAGAAGAACAGAAAAACACCAAATTTAGCTTTGTATATAAAAACAATCTCTTTTGCATAAAGAAATAACCAATATTTCTTTTTAAAAATTCTTTATTCAGTTTGTTTTTTTTCGGTACGATATTCATCATCATAATTCGGGAACGTTTTCTTAGAGTTCTTTTGTACCGTTCCTCCCTCCACCAAAAAAAGAAAAGTAAACATTACTCAGATTCGCCGTCTAATAAGCCAAGAATGATTCGATCGCTAAAAATTGAATAGAATTTCTTTTCTTTATTTCAAATTCTGATATCAAAACTTCACTCAATGAAATGTTTTTTGTTTTGTTTTCTAAAACGTAATTCGACATTTTCAGCTTTCCTCAAATCTGTTCTTCTGTTGTTCTTTCTCTCATTTTATTTTCGTTATCAGTAAACCCTTGCGTCTTAGAGACAGTGTTCTTCTTACCTGTGGTGATAATGACTTTAAAACATCGTCTATTAAATGGACTGATGAAAATCAACTTGAAAAAAGTAAGCACTTTCATTTCAGAAGAAAAGAAAACCTTAATGCTAAGAAAATTATTTTCGACAAAGCTTTTCTTAAGTACTTTCTTTTGTTCTTCCAAAAAATACAAAAGAGGCAAATCAATCTTTTTCAACCAGGAATTGCGAATTACAAATCGTTTATTAAATCTGAATCCAGAAGGATTTCTTGCTGTTGAATAAATAAGTCTCTCAAATACTAATGTTGAGAATTACCGACACTGAGAGCCTCACACTTCTACCTGCTACCAAATGTTCAACAGCTGTTTACTTAATGCTGTATATATTTATATATATGGCATTATTCATATATGCAACTTATGTAGCATTTGATTCGAGATCCGACGAACAGTGTATTCTCTTATTTTTTACATTAAATGGTGTGATGGATCTGTATTTTATCTTTGTGATAAGATATATACATATTTTTAAACTGTATTTTATTTCAGACATTAAAATGTCCAAAAGTGATTTCATTACATGAATATTTTATGTAAATAACCTCAATTTCTATGCACTTCATTGCAATAATATCTGTGCATCATTCTTCTATGTGCCGTGTCCATTCGGCGATTATGGCTTTCCTCAACTTCCTATTCTTTATAGATTTTTTTTTAAAAGTTTATATTTTTACTATCCGTTTTTTTACTAATCGGCCATTCATTCACACATGTTTGTTAGATAGGTGACTAGTTAATTCCCTTTAACCCGCTTTATACATTAGGTCCTGTGAGTGTCAAATTTTTCAAGCCTTCTATCCTTATTTTACATACTAGAAATTTCAACTGTCTCTTTCTGCTTCTAATTGTGAGTACGTTTAAGTTTTCTTTTCTTTAAAACTATCTAATTGCCTACATGCTCTGTCTACATGCTTCTGTAAAACTGTATCAGTTGCACAAATGCCCTCGTTGTCTATGAGGAAATTTTCCAGAATTTGCTGCCATATAGGATGACTGATATTACATAGCAGTTCAGCCCACTTTTTTGTTTCTAATAAAATATATTTCGCTAGGCCATTCCTCTTTTGTATGCATTATTACCATGCAATAAAATTTTATCGGTAAAACATTTGCTTGATGTTAAAACGGTGTTAACTATCTTACTCACAAAAAGTAAAAATACAAATATTGATAAATTATTGCCTTTCCTGGAGCTGTGGAGTTTTCAATTAGTCGATGCTTTGACACCAATTTTCATTCCTTTACGAAAAATGTCGTTAAAAAGCCCTTGCCTAGATCTTGAAGCATTTGCCAACCACCCTCATGTCCCCAGCAGATTCTAATCAATTTCTCGCTCAATTCATCTATTTTACAAGCTTTGCGCACTAGAAGCGTACAAGCAGTGTCTGCCCCTGCTCCCACTTTAACCTTTGTCTCCGCGTCTTGTCAGCAGGCGCACGCTATCTGGTCTCGTCTTTCTTCTGTAAACGTCAACTCCCCATACAAACACACGCTGACTCTTATATCATCATTTACAAGGCTATCATCGCTTGTTGGATCTGCCCGTTGCGTGTCCGCAGTTCTTCCGCTTTCTAATACTAAAACAAGTCGCTCAAGACAAGATGCAAACCAGGGACTGATTTATAGAATACAATTTGCCGAAGTCGCCAGCATGGCTCCTCCTATCTAATGGAAGAATCATCTTTGCGCCTGCGCAGTAATCAATCAAACAGGAAGCACTCGAAAACAGTCACCTGACCCCTGACTATTCTCGAACGATTTGGTTAAAAGGAGAAGGTCAGTGTTAGAGAAACCTCTGCGTCTCCACCTAAATAAAACGAACACAACATCTATTAATACTGCTTGAATGACATTTTGACACTGTCCCTTTTTGTATGCGCTAAGCAGACGATGGGAAAGAATTCATGATCATTCAGCGAAATTGTTGAGTGGCTGTTCATTTTTCTTTTGTAATTTTTCTTAAGATCCTAATTCATAGATGCTTTAAGGTTTTTGTGATTTTATTTCTGTCCGCTTTTAAGATGCCATAAGGTTTTTGTATCTTTACAATATTTGAAAAGGATTTTATTTCTGTCCACGTTTAAGATGCCCTAAGGTTTTTGAATCTATACAATATTTGAAAGGGATTTTATTTCTGTCCACGTTTAAGATGCCCTAAGGTTTTTGAATCTATACAATATTTGAAAGGGATTTTATTTCTGTTCATGTTTAAGATTCCCTGAGGTTTTTGAACCTTTACAATATTTGAAAAAGATTTTATTTCTGTCTGCGTTTATGATAACATAAAGTTTTGTATCTTTAAAATATTTGAAAAGAATTTTATTTCCGTTCGCGTTTAAGATACCCTAAGATTTTTGTTCATTCATGCATCATCCGTTACACTCAATGGTGTGTAAGGCAGCAACAAAGTTTCTCCACCTCTGCCTTTCTTGGGCCAAACTAGTCAATGAACCCCAAGAGTACTGCATGGCTTTCATCTCATTCTCCACCGTACTTCTCCATGTCGTTCTTGGTCTTCCCATATTTCTTTTGCTATCTGGAATCCAGTGCAGTGGCTATTCTTGTGATTGACTGTGAATCTTTCCGGAGCACATGACCAATCCATCTCCACCGCCTTCTTGTAATGATGGTGGCCATGTTCTCTTGCTTACATCTCTTCAAAAGGTCTTCATTGGAGATCTTCTCTGGCCAAAATATTCTCAGTATTCGTCGGGGGCATATGGTGTGAAAGAATCGGAGTTTGGAGAGAACCGTCTTAGCCATTCTCCAGCACTCAGATCCGTAGAGGAGAGTAGATACAACACAGCTCTGGTATGGATTGTGCTTTGTGTTGGTGCTGTACTGTGTTGATCTGCAGATGTTGTTCATGTCCTTAAACACACTCCTGGCCTTGCCCATTCTGCTTTGAATATCCTTTTTCGTGCCACCCTCGAATCTGATGATACTGCCCAGGTAAGTGAACTTGTCTGTACGACGTAGATCTTCTTCATTCACTTTGACAGGAGCAGGTATGTTCACGTTCAATGACATCATTTCGGTCTTCTTGATGCTAATCCGCAACCCTGTCTGTTGCTCAAAGGTTTCTAGTCTGCTGGTCTTATCCTGTATATGTTTGTGAGTATGGGACAGCAGTTATATACATATATATAGCTGAATATACAGTGGGCGAACAAATTATTATTTTTAAATTTCACATCAGTAATAAACTTAAACGTATGTCAACTTTTTCTTTTCTATTACTTTTGTTTTGTTTTTTTTTGTTTGTTTTTTGTTTTTTCTTAACAATTATTTTTGTTGCAAGAACTAGTGATAGTAGCAACTAGATTTTTGTATCTTTACAATATTTGAAAAGGATTTTATTTCTACCCGCGTTTTAAATCTCATCTCATTTGTGGTTATGATTTGCATTTTAAAAGAGATAATTATTGCACACCAGTTTTAAGTTGTCACTTTGTCAGTGCCTAGTGTGAACTACTCGTGTTTCTTTCTTTTTTTTTTTTCGCTTAATATGTCTGATTAGGTCTGAAGAATAAATCGCCTGTACTATCAGTAGTAAATACGCAAAGAAAACACTTTTAATATTCGAATACCGATGGATAAGAAATTGCCACGTATTCCATTGAGAAAGAATAAAACAGCATGAAAGTGATTTCTTGTGGTTCCTATTTCAACAAATTGAAATACATTAAACTGGAAACTTTCACTGAAAAGAAAAAAGATCAGTACATTTCTCCATTACTTTTATAATATTTTTCCCATATAAAAGGAAAAATCAACAGCTGAATCTATTATCGACGCAAACTCCGATTCCCTTAATAATAATAATAATAATAATAATAATAATAATAATATAGTGGTTATTTTAACAGACCAAAGAACGATAAAAAGAGTTTTAGTACGAGTCAGTGTTACATTAAATGCATTGTTCAAGATTGCTGCATATAAATTTCAGTGCCATAGGGTATGTACAAATCAAGACATTATGAGACACTTACATTGTAGCAAACCACTCACATTGCCTCCGAATTCCATCGGTGAGAATTAAATTCTACTCGAAAAGCTTCTCCCAGCGAAAAACTGCTCTGTAAAACTGACTCCTAATAGGATGTCTTCCCGGTCACTACAATCTAAACTTTTTCAGGTCTAGAGTTAACCGTTAATCTTCACCTTCTATCCATATAAACTACCCCTTAATGTAACCATCTACCTCAAGTGGCCTCCGGACCGTGTACAGAGTGAACCTTTACCTTACAGAAAGTGCGTTCATATGGCAGTCAAATGCCGTTTCTTCCATATTTAAGAAAAGATCTACAAATATTTTTATCAGGAAAATTTTCTGATTCACGTATATGAAACGTATAAAGTGTTCCATGCAAGTATTATCAAACTACATTGCCTTATTAAACTTTTTCCACAAACTATATTTAAACAAAATTACCCTAATTAACGCCTGGCCTTCTTTTCTACTTAAAGGCGAAATGTTTAATTTCAAATTATTACTAATCCACAATTAATGAAAGAAATTTAAACAAGTATCTCGACAGTGATATCTAATAATTAGCTGATTAATAACTTTACCTAATACGAGGAATCATTATTTTATTAATAAAAAAATAAATATATATAAGTGGCCTGTATAAATCAATCGGAAAGTGATTTCAAACATTGTAAAAATCCACGAAGCATAAAAATAATTTTTTTCATATAACGAAATTTTCAAAATACTTCTCTAAACATAACTAAATTTAAACCTTCTGTTAAAGAAATATATAATTTTATTTTATATTTTAATATTTACGAAGTTCAAATCATTGAACATAGACTCAACGTGTTCCGTTCAATGATTTAATTTTTTATCTATGCTTTCCCTTTATTTGTTTTGCCATTCAATTGTTGAAAATGGTGAAGTTGTAGCATTTATATCTAATTACTGTTCTTTAAAAGGATCACGTGACCAAACAGATCTGTAAAGAAGACGTAGATTGTGATGACTTTAAAAATACCTGAATACATCAATTCAGCGATAAATTTCTGGTTTTTAATTTTAATATTGTCAAATTAAAAGCTTACAGAAATTCTTTAACAAGTATCTTCATCATTTCAGTATTTTCAAGAATGATTCTTTAAGAATGAAATTTAGTACTACAAACATAATAAAAATAAATGGAATGCATTTCTAATTATTATTTCTCTGAATTTCTTTATTCATTGCTTTTTAATTATTTTAAGCCTCGTTGATGAGTATATTTTGTTCTAATTGATATGACTTTCTGCTTTAACATACAGGATACGACGAGTAAAAATTGCCATTTTATATTTTTTTAATATCGCGCATGCGCGTTGTTTATTTTTGATCGTGTCAAATGAGCAGTATAGTAGCTTCAGTTAGGCTCCGTCAGTGAAATAAAGAGCACCATGACGTAGTTCACTTCGCCAGAAGTTACAATGCGAATTTTTTCAAGTGATTTGTGTATCAATCTGAGAATAGTGCAGACAATTTGGAAAGAGTTGGATGATACATCCAGTTAATATCATGGTGTTTGGAGTGATCACTAGTGATGGCAAGGTTATGCTTTCATTCGTCTTACCACAGGGCCCCAGACATAACATGGAGGCCTATATAAAGTGGCGTTAGAAGCTAGTGTTGCTCTGAGTCAAGAGAGTAGCTGTTGGAAGACCCTGTGTTTGGCAAGAAGACTCTGCACTCTGTAACACATGTAGGAGAACCCAATCAGGACCGTCAAACAAATTCTACGACCACATCACCCCTTGCATCTGGTATCATAATTTTCCAGACTGAGACCTCCTTGGATATTGTGTGGGGCGCAGTTTAGCGAGAGATCAACAAAACGCCTTGTATTATCAAAGATGAACTGAAGGCAAGGAATATGGCAGTACTCACGAACATAAACAAGGAGACCGTCCAGAAAAGTTACAGGAGATTCTGAAATCATCTGGAAGCCGTGACTGACGCTAGTGATGATTTAATTGAATAAATTTACTGTATCATATTTCAGATATTTTTGTGTAATTTTGGTAAATATATCTGTTAAAATGAGATATCAGTGTTATTATCATTTTGGAGTTATTCAGATGACAATACATCCATCGCATCCTGCATAGCGCTTCATTTTTTTTCATTCATGATCAACAGAAAGTGATAGCAATAATTGATTCTTTGTACAATGTACAAGTCATAGTTGTAAATCAATTATCGAATATTAACAACTCTCTTGCTAAAAGCTTTCTAATTAAGTGTAGATTAGTAGTAATTTGAATTCTTTCATAAAAGCTGATGCGAATCTTCAAGAAGGTGACTCATTGCGCATTTCATGTCAGGTGACGTTTTCACTTGACATGAAGTCGAAAGACTATATTGAATCCATTTGCTTGGTCAGCTATTAAGAAAGTCAATTCACTGTGCCGGGCAAGGCAATTTTTCTTTCGAAATCTATCTTATATATCTAATTCGTCTATATTGTTGTAACATATGATCTAGTGACCTTGCTATTTACCTTGAGCTCTTTGATAAAACCCAAAGAAGAATCAGCACGATTGTTGATCTTGATCTAGCGGCTCGGCTTTAGTCACTTACCAACCGCCGTAAGGTTGCCACTTTATGTATTTTCTGTAAATACTTTCATGGTAATTGTTCAGACAAGCTGTTTGTTGTGGTGCCTAGACTTTATGAATTTAAGCGCATTACTAGACTAGCGTCGAGTTCTCATCCATTTACAGTTGAGTTGGCTTGATGTAGTCGTAAGTTCAATGATAAAAGTTTCTTTTCTCGCATTTCTCGCTTCTGGAACTCTCTTCCGGCCCCATGTTTTCCAGCCAACTTTCATCTGCAATATTGTAAATGCAGTGTCAATCGCTATTTACTACCTCCTGATTACTCTTTTGTCTTTCCACTCAATATTAATGTTTCTGTTCGTAATTCTTCCTCACCCTGTAACCCCTTGCGTTTCACTGGTTCTACTGCTTTGAATGGGGTGATGCCGATTTTTTTAAGTTTACCCTTACAAAGCTGATTTGTTTTATGTCCTGGACTTGCGACAATCTTGTATCTAACTTTTTATTATCATCTCTTTTAAGTCAGTTTTGAACTATTTTTTCTTAAAGTAATTTTCATTTTATTAAATGTGAGTCCACATTCATTTAATCGAGTGGAATATAAAGCTGCCTGGCTCATTTCCTCTCATTCTTCAAAAACGAAACTTATTTATGCTTATTCTTTAGGGAATTCTTGAAGTTAATTTATTCTTAATCGTTGTGTATTTCAGGTTTTATAAAGGCGCGTATGTGCTGATTGCAACGAAACTTTAGGACGTCTTGCTACAAGCCTAATTCAAAGTATTTGATTCATGTAATGAAAAACCAAATTCAATATGAAATGAGCTTGATATCCGAGATTTAAGGAATGCTAAGTATTGTAGAATAAAAAGAATTGCAAAAAGAAGAAAGAAGGGCCATGAAAACCGGATGTATTTTACTATTTTTGGAAAATAACATTAAAATCAAAATTATAATTTCATCATCTTTCCCAAATAATCTACTTTCCAAAACATCCATTGTTATTATGTTTCTGTGCACGCTAATCATTCGAAAACCAAATTGGTTTCAGTTCTGATAGGGCTTCAATTATTTTTATAAGACTTATTTGCTTTTTCCTCTCTAAATCTTTATTTTTCTTTCTTCCTTTTCTCTGTTAAGTTTTCTCTTTCCATAACCATCCGCATCATGGCCGCCATCTAATCAAATGCTTTTATACGCCAGCCCCAGTTCCGTTTCCTCCATTTTTATTTTTTCCCTTTTTTCTCCCTCCAAATTTTGCCCAAGGCAATTTTCTCATTTAAAGCAGAAATGTTTTCTTATCAAAGAACTAACTTTTGCTTGTGTCTGTTTGCAGGGATGCCTTCATTAATGCTGAAAAAATAGTGCCATTTCTTCCCATGATGCAGCATCGATCGCAAAGGCAATATTCACGCTGATCCCTAACTCATTGTGCTGACGACCTCCAAAGAAACGAGTGCAGTATTAAAATCGACTGTGATTAATGATGCTAGGATTTTAAGCTTGGAAGAAAGACCACATATGAAAATCTATCCTGGGTAAAGGGCGACGTATGATGCCATTTTCCTAGCAGAATAAGTTTTGTGTTAAGAAGGATCAGCTTTTGATAAAGTAGTAACAATGCGAGAAAAGCGAGGAGATAATATTTTTCTGTTATAACTATCAGATAAAAATTCGTTTCTTACTTAATGAAAATGAATAACGACTTATTACTTTACCATGTGCTTCTCTGTTCATTGTTACACAGCTAATATCAGAAAAGTAAGAATAGATCATACTTTTCTTTCCTTTTAACTAAAAATAATAGCAATGCTTACATTATTTAAAATGATTGCTTTTGTAACATTGATTTTCGTTATTCTTTGGATGTGATGACAATCTAGAATTTTTTATCACAACACACCTCATAAAAAGATATTATTGAAGTTAACATCTGTTCTTGCTCTTTGAGGCGATAATTGAAATAAGCTGTTAGTTTTCGTGTAGATATTCATTATCTATCTATCTGTCTGTCTGTCTGTCTGTCTGTCTGTCTGTCTGTATGTATGTATGTATGTATGTATGTATGTATGTATGTTTCTAATCAAACCAAATTTCTGAATAATTATATTTGACATACCACTAAATGCCTATCAAGAAAACTCACAGTAAATCTCTCTGACAACAGATCAATAAGGACTCATTTACACAAACACAGACACCTACCAAACTTCACCCGTAACATACTGGTAGACAATACGACTATAATAGACTCATCCACAAAAAAGATTAAAAATAATAGATGGATTTATATTTTAAAAAAAAGAAGGAAAATCGAAGACTCTGTAGCATTAACTATGAACACCGTGTCTGGAAAATAAGATACATTTACATAACTCTAAATACAAACATAAAAAGCTATACATTCAGTTATAAATGAAAAGAAATCTTGATAATGCTCAAAATAGCCGAAAGCGTTCAGATATAAAGAACATTGGGATAATTTTGACACACTTTATGTCCAGAAAATAAAATAAAAATTGTACGGATACAAATTACAACTTAAATAAAAAGCTTAAACGCAATATTTTCTCAGTTGTCTTTAAAGAAATTTGTATAAAAGGATTGCTGCCCAAATACAAATTTATATATATATATATATATATATATATATATATATATATATTGTCGTTATTAATATACCTATGTTAGTAATGTTTGCGTTAATTCCTGACTACTGGCAATGTCGGTTCTACTGATTTACCTGTGCAACATACAGATTGAGTGCTGAAAGTTGTTAAAATTGTAATTTCTGCTTTCTAAATTATAGAAACTGTTTAATTTGTTATTGCAGAAAGTAACCAATGAGAAAAAAGTGAAGTAGTGGTAAACCCAGTGAGGAACAGGTGAAGAGGCTCATCCCTTGTTTCCTGTTTAGGATGCGGTTTCCGGCTGTCTCTTTTCCAATCTTTTCACTCTTTTATTCATGTGTTTTTTTTTCAATTGGAGTAGATAGACTAAACTATCGCCCGGTTCACACTCCACCCACGTCTATTGAACAAGTGAAGAGGCTCATCTCTTGTTCCCTGTTTAGGATGTGGTTTCCGGCTTTCTCTTTTCCATTCTTTTTACCCTTACGTATCCCTCTGCGCATCAGTGGCGTTATCGCCTTGCTTGGGGTGATATGATTAAAAAAAAATACAAATAAAATTCAAAAACTGCTAGTATTAAAAAATAAATACTTTTGTTTCAAAAAGGTTCTTTTAACCGCTTCAGTTATAACAAAACAAGCGGCATCTCCCCCATATAAAATAACCATCGTCTCTTCTATAGCAGATTAATTCAATTCAAAAAAATAAGTGGAGTTTTTTTTTAAACAAGCTAATCCGACGTCTTTCTAAATACTCATTTTTTTTTTCTTACACAAGCACGGGATTATCTCCCTTATTAACTACCATTTGAACCAGCAACGATTCAGCTGCCGAAAGGGGCTTCCAAGATTTTCAGAATAAGTCTGCTTCACCTGTGCTTCAATTATGTCAGTTAAATGATTAATATTGCCTGATTTGTGTGAACTGCGTGTCCCTTCTTATCGCTACACAACCCCAGGCGTGCCACGTGCCTTACAAACCAATTGCCATTCAAGAGAATTGAAATCATTTTAAATCAACAAGTGCGTGCTTCTTCCATCAGTGAGAGATTTAAATCCTTTCTCTACTGGCAAGTACATCAAGTATGATGATTCAGAGAAGACTTTTATCGCTGTTAACACCCTATCTCCTTCGTCTTGGGAATTAATCCTCGGAATAATCTATATTACAAAGTGGTGCTGAAAAGTTATCAGCTCAAGCAAAAATGGACTTAAAAATCGCGTCTGCTGCTTGGTGGGGTCTGATCGGGTTGAGACTTGAACCTTTCAGTCCCCCCTCATCCTACAGACAAGTCTCTGTTGATGCCATGCGGATGACACTTTCAGTTCTTCACACGCAGAACAAAATGCAAGCCATTTTGCAAAATACCCAAATAATCCCAATTTTCTTAAATGATTCTCTTTGGAAGAAAACATTTTTTGTCATTCAATCACAATTAAAATTAAAGAAATTTCTTTTATGATATTCTGTGAATAGTGTAAATAATTACAATACCCCATCCCAGAAATATAAACTAGATACCTCCAGTAATTGTCGGAAAAACAGCATAGTGTAATGAAAAAGCCACAAACTTAACGAAAATAAAGTTTTATCGTCAAAATGATCATGTTATTATTTAGAAAAAAGATCAAAGTATTTTTTAATTATTTTTTGAAATTTTTTTAATCCTTTCTAACACGTTCGAAATTTTGGTTAAAATCTTGTTTTGTTTACGTCAGTGACTACTCTAACCATTAACATTGATTTTTTTTTTCCGTAGAAAACACATTAATTTGGAAATTCTTGTAAAAATCAAATAATCGTCCGATTTTAATAAAATTTTCAGAACTTATTCACAAATGAATTAAATTATTATTATTTTTTTTTTTAGAAAATATTGGTAATTTTTTTTAAACGTGTTACCGCCAACTTTCATGAAATTTCGCACATAACATTTTTGTTCCCTGACAATTTTTTTTTTTGTTAGAAGTAGGAGTCTTTGGAGATTGTAAATCACCTACTTTTTTTTCTAAGTAGTGTCAACTAAATGAAAAATAATAAATCCAATAAAACTAGGACAGCACTTAATTAGAAAAGCTTCTAATTGCTTCTGTCAATAAGTAATAATAAGGACATTATTATCTGAAGAAATGATTTTTTTGGATGAATAATGAATTTTTACAAGAATTTTTTAAAGTTTTTTACATTTTAATTATAATAATTTAATTGTTTAAAATCTTGTAAAATTCTGTATTTGTTTGTTCTCTGAAGGTTATGTAATAATTAAGTGTAAACAAAATTTACGAGTCCAAAATTGCAAAGATTATTAAACGTAGATGTGCCAAATTATTTTTAAAATAATTTTTATTTACTTAATACGTTCCTTATTTTCATGTATAGTCGACTAAAACTGCCATTATTATGAAAAGGTTACGTAATTTTTACGTAGTTTTGAAAATTGCTCTGATGTTCATGCGTAGAAAGCTGTCATCACCTCGTCATTCAACAATCCGTCAAACATTCGATCAGATGAACACGGCCAATCGTTAATAATTGGTTGTATATTACTTTCTTATGCTATAAGTAATATTTCTTTAAAATCAGATTAATTTAACTTCCAATTTTTTAATTTTGCTAAAATAATGTGTCAGAAATCTTTTGAAATATTTTTTAAATCGATGGATTTTTGTTTGTTTACAAATTTCTTAAAATTAAGGAAATGGCTGCTTTAAAGGAAACTTTAAGAAATCAAAATTAAATGTGACCTTCCAGTCTATGTAATTTCTATCTGAAATACACCAGAATTTTTTACTTAATGGAAATAATAAATTTAATCATTAAGCTTTTAATTAAATCTAAAATGAAATCTTCAAGAAGGTTTTTTTCATTTTAAACTTAGGTATCAAAAATTTATGCCGAAAAAGTGGAGGTACCTAAAAACAAATGTTAAAGCCAGAGTGTTTCTTATTTCTGTTCTTTTAATAATTGTAATTATTTACACTATTCACAGTAATTGGACTTATCCTCGTCTTTATTGCCAAATTCACGATATTTCGATCGTTGTACACTCCGACCTCCTCAGCTGATATGCGCCGAAATTTCCAACCGAAGCTTTTATTTAGATTGTTCTAATTGCATGTTTCATGCCTTATTTGAATATCTCAGTTTCAGTTGATTCCCTTTAGTAACTCAACTCTTTATTAAATGTGTCCATGTTTCCTTGACTAAATAAAGGGTTTGGCTCGAAATTCCAACGTATAACACATGAAGAAATCCAGAGGGCACAACTGCCAAAACGTCGTGAATATAGCAATAAAGATGAAGACAACAGTGAGAACAATGTAAATAGTGTGTTTTTGCAGTTAAATCAGTTTATGTTTATCCTATGATTACTGTGAATTTTAAGCGATATCCAAACCTAATGGAATTAATGTGTAAAAGGCGTCATCTGAAATTGATCCGTTATTTTAACAACGATTGTTGGACAAACAAAATATATATATATATATATATATATATATATATATATAGAGAGAGAGAGAGAGAGAGAGAGTTAGTTCTGTTACTATTAGTATTGTTATTACTCTAGTTAATATTATATATATCTATATATATATATATATATATATATATATATACAAGTATAGGATAAGTATAGATGGAATAATATTCTGTATTCAAAGAAACACTATTCTTAACAAAGTGCTCAATACAAAGTAGAGCTAATAATATTTATTCAGAAATTATAACATGAATATGTTATAATATCACTACAAGAGTAGCTATTTTGTTTTGAACCTTCTTGTGTCTTATCAATTGATGACGTTTATTTCAAGTTGAAGGGTTTTAAAAGGTTAAAAACAAGTAAAACCCCTTTAATCAGGGAGACATTGTTGTATAGACAGTGTGGACCAATCAGAATAAAGTAACTTCTAATTTGGAGAATATGTGAGCAGACTCAAAAATAATTTTTGGGGGCATTATATTTGATTAAATAGAGATCAGCATTATTAATTGACTATGAGATTAAGTTTATTATTATTGCGAATTTTAAAAACAAATTCTATGTTTAACCAGCTATTAGATTTAGAACGTTAAACCAGGAAGAGAAAGAACGCACACATAAATAAACCAACAAACATCCACACATGGACAAATAGACGAGTATACACACATACACTGGCAAACCGACACATATACAGATTAATATACGCACGCATATATACATGCACAAATTTCAAAATTTTGTTTTTATCGACTTGTCAATTTGTCTGTTAAATTTTAAAGGTCTATTTGGAAACAGACTGTACCACCACAAAATTGGATACAGTAAGTGCGAATTCGTAACATGACTAGCCTTGAATGAATGAGGTCATAGTAGACACAATCATATTTCAGTATATAAACACATAAACATAATTAGATATATACTCACGCAAATACACGAGCTAAAAACAAAAACATACACGATTAAAAACTCCACAAATCATCATTTACAAAAATATTATATAACCGCACACATGAAAAAACTTATACAAAACTTCTGGCTTCAAACTCAGTAGATACACTATACATCAATTAAATACGTCACACATATACATATGCCAAGCCCCATATTGTTCACATTCAGTTATGCTTGTGTGAGCCCCGGTGGTCGAGCGCGCGTGTGTTTGTGTCTGCGCACGTCACTAGGTGTATAAGTGTGTATCTATGTCTGTGTTTGCCTAAAAGACGTCACGACGACAAATTTTCCTCTCAATTTTCCTCCCACTTCCACAAAAATACATCAATATACGCATCTCTATATATATTCAATATTTTTTTTAATTTAATCAGTTTGTCTGATGATCACAAAAGCGTGAAACCCAAGATCACAAACCTACACCCACCTAACTAAATATATATATACACACACAAACATACATATATATAGACACGCATACCTGGACATCTGAACTCTGAACATATATACATACAAATAGGAATATATATATATATATATATACACACACACACACACACACACACACACACATATACATATATATATATATATATATATGTGCGTGTGTCTATATAAAAGCAAACATACATACATATAAAATACATACACACATAGAAGTAAATGCATACGTATACATATACATCAGCAAGTAAAGGAAATATTAATATGTCTACTAGTACAAAAGAGCAGATGTACACTTATATGTATACATGCACTAATACTTAGACATTTGCCTTTATTTGATGGGTACCTCCATCTGACTCGGACGCTCCAACAAATTCCCCCCAGGTACACAATCCGGCACATATCAACACATTAACACCCAGTAAGCACCCAACCCTATACAGCCATGAGGCATCTAATCCGACACCGAATATCGCGTCAATACTCGATAGACCCCAAACCAGCACATACTATTCAGCCAAAGCCCAACATATTTCCCCATAACACCGACCCCTAATAACTATGATTCTCGAGGTCCAAGTCCCACACTGTTTCCGAACTATTTACAAGTCCCCGGCCCCGCGAAAAACGACGTCGGGTAGAACACCTTACAATCACACAACCCGCCGACCACTGCCGGGTCGAACGCCCAGCAAATATCAGTAAGATAACACATGGCGAACGACACATCTAGCAAGGATCAGCTAGTACGTCCAACCCGAACAAAAACATCCATCAAAAAGGCAGTTAAATAGATTTTTCCTTAATTTCTCAATATTACAACACGGATTTTGATGTAAATGCTGAACTGTTTACAATGAACAGTGAGCTCATTCCTCTGGTTTAACAGTTTGACCATGTCCTATATTTGATAATTTCTAATTTTTCGTTAAGACAGAGGTAGCAAGGTGCACAAAGGGAGTTACAGGTTCGGGCCTTTGTAAGGATTTTCTATTTAACAGTGGATGTTTTATCTTTTTCCTGTAAAGACCAATAGTATTTGGATAATGAAGTGCTATATTTATAAGAACTATTGTTGAAAGACAATGTGTGCTGATACCAGTGAGTTTTGTACGGGTTTTTAGTAGAACCGATATAAACCTTTATAGTTTTAGAATTTTCAATTGTGGCGACGGTAAAAAGATTAACTTTGGAGCTAACTAAACAATTATTATGCAAAGGGCAATCTTTAGGATTTCTAGAATTACATCCGCTGGTATTAGTTCGTTTGTCCTTGGTGCAATCTATATGAGCATTGTAATTTACCGTGTTTGTTAAGGACTTTGTTTTTATGCTTTTTAACTACTTTTTCTAAATCGTCCGTGCAATTATAGCTTAACTTGAGTGTATTATTATTGAATATTTTGCTAAGAGGATTAGTTTTCGGAAAGTGTTTGCTGATTAGGTTTAAGAATTTTTGTCCCAATTTGGTTTTAACCATCATACTGTAGGGAGGGGTAAACTAGATGATTTTTCTAGATCTTTTCTTCTTGCTGTTATCATTGTCAGTAGGGTTTTTGAATTTGATATCAGTAGTCTTATAATCGCTGTTTCTAAGTGCAGAGTTATAAAATTTGCTATGCTGATCAAAAATTACTTTACTAGATGAGTTGTTGCTGATTCAATAGAAGATGGTAGATGTTTAATGACTGGTGATGGATGGTTAGAATTTGGATTTATGTACATTGGGTTGAAGTTAGCTTTCATATAAGTTTGGAAAGAATTATCGTTAAGGGTCAGAGTAACATCTAAAAAGTCTACTTGCTTAATGTTGGTGGTTATTTCTATACTAAGACCTGAACTCTTTCATTCCCTTTCAATACGATCAACCCTAATTCTAGTAGAATCTCTAACGATCAGTAGACCATCATCTCTATATAGACTTATACTATCAGTATCCACATCCTCGTAAGCGGTTAAGTTGTAAAGAATAAATAATCCCACAAGATCAGAGGCTTCAGCCGAATCTAGGGAACCCATTGCAATGTCAAATATATATATTAGATGTCTTTTTAGTCCATTGTTCTTCATTATAAATCAGAACAGAACTTCTACATTTTAGTATATTCATCTCGCTAGTAGAAATATTAGAGTACTCCTGTGCGAATTCCAAATAGATAGATAGATAGATAGATAGATAGATAGATAGATAGATAGATAGATGTCCAATCTTTATAAAAATATATATGTGTATACGAACGCAAAATTCATATGTGGGCATAAATGGATGTAAGTCTATAGGTATGTATAAGTATAAACACATTCGCATTTGTATGTACATATGTGGATGCGTGCGCATGTGTGTATGTGTGTATAAATGAGTGTACATGGGTGTGTTAATTTGTGGGGTTACACATACATACGTATCCATGGAATTGGGAGTGGGCCTTTTAATGACTTGGTGGTCAACATCTTCGCGACTGCTCTGGATACCCCCAACTGAGCTGACGCCAATGTCTCTGTCATTAATCTTTTTACTTATTTTCTCGTCAGTTAAAAGAAATGCTTATTCCGGTAAGAATTTTTGTACCAAATGGAATGAATATTGTGCGGTCTGATGAAATGAGCTAATTTAGGCCAATGAAATAAATTATAATTCATAACCAATTTAAATGACGTGTTGAGTTTTCATTTACATATATATATATATAAATTTCAGTGACAACATTGCATTTCTTTCTGAACAGAAATGTAGACGAAATACGTGCAAAGATTGACCATAAATATGATCCCATTGTAGTGTTGAATTCACTTCAAAGATTAGAAGACGTCACAATTCTGAAATGACATAGAAATCGAAGCCACTCTCACCAACATTTAATAAAATATACTTATTCTAAGTTCAACATACACGATATATAAGAGACGAGTAAATCATAGGCAATCCACTCTTATCGGTCATCAGGTAATTCAATAACACGCCGGGAAATCTAAACTAATAAACTAAGTTTGGGAGAAAAATGATATCTAAAAATCCATTTGTCAGGCTACGAGTAGGTAAATGAATAATAAAATAAAAAAACAAAACTTTATGCAACCTCCTAAAGAATTTTTTAGACTAAATTGATTATGCATCGAAAGGAAACGCTGAAGATATTGGGACGCTATACTATAAATTTAAATTTTTAATTACTCGCGTCCGATGTGTCAAGACGTGTAGCTTATCCGATTTCATTAAGCTCTCCAACGTTTATTTTATCACTGTTGTTTTTAAATATCACGCATTGTGATACGGTAGAAATGGATTATAAACGTGGACGCAAATTTATCGTGAATGACTCAAAAATCAGTGCACTTTTTATACATTTTCGCCTTAGTAAATTATTTTGTCTTTTAATTAAAATTGTACTCTTTAAGTTGAAATTCATTACTATGGACGATAAAGGCACTTGTGTTTAAAACAGACGCAATATAAACATATATATTCCGAGCAATGAGAAAAATAGCTAGTGTGTAATTGCTAATATATCATTATTAAATTTGATCATAAATTGAGAACCAATTTTCTCGATTGCACCAAATATTTGTAAATATTTTGTAGGACATAAATAAAGGACTACATAATGTAATAATGATAGTAACGAACTGTCAACCACAACGATTTAAATATAAACAGTTTCTTGAACATGACTAAGTAAGCGCAAAAAATGACACTGACACTGCGCGGACTCCATCGAGGTAATCATGGCAATGCACACCAAGTCAACCTCGTCTGGAATAGTATTGGGATGTTTTATCAATATGGACAGTCTCACGCCACTTACTTTCTTTCTCGGATTCTCGAGTTTAACACTACCGCCTAAAAAGAAGTGCTAGGCAAGCTCTAGACCGATGGGCATTGCCGTACGTAAAAGACTCTGTTCCTTTCTGTATGGCCCACATCATTCACACCCCTACTTAGTTCTCTTGATATGAATCTATTCATTTAAATCGACGTCGAAGAAACCAGTCAGCAAAATTATAATGCCAAGGTCATTTCGCATATTTTGCCCAACATCAACGAGAACTACTTAACCGCATCAACGAGAACTACTTAATCGCATATCAAAACCGCATCCTAGACTGAAAGTTACGGCTTTATGAAATTATTTTTTCTGTTCTTATACGTTTGTATACATTTTTAAAAAAATGATTTTGTTGATTGCATCTTTCTTCGTATTTATCAAATAATTTGCTGTCGCTGACCTGGTGCACATTGTATATGATCAACGTTAAGGAATCATTTTAGGATGAGTTTACTCTGTGATATTCAATATGGATCAAACTGATGTGTATGCATATGCGCACGCGCAGTTTCCCAGTTCTGTTTTTCCGCTGTAAATATAAAACTTTATCTCCTTACTTTCACTCAGTATTTTGATATTCTAACTGACCAAATAAATAAACTTCCTTAAAAGGGATATATTTTATTAAGTGCAATAAAATTCATTTGCCATTAACAAAACGAATGGTAATAATATAGAAGAAACAATTCAGAAAAAAAACGACTTTACAATTTCCCTTATAAAACTGAATAAAAAAGCAATGATGAAAAAAAGCAAAGGTAAAAATATACTTATTGTTCTTTTATAAATTTAGTTTTGATTATGAATTCTTTTCTTGTGTCTTCAAGCACACTGATGCATAGACCAAAGAAAACAGAGGATTTTTTGTTGAATTACAAAATTAGAAACGAGCGTTAGAGGAACCAGCAGATATAGCAGACACGCTTATGAGCACATAATAATGGGAAAACATTCTCCCTTACACACTTCAAGGTTTAAACTGAAAATAGCCAATCTTAAAAGACCTTCCTGTACGTGTTTGGCTGTTTGAACCGTTTGTTTGCTGTTCACTCGAACGTATCGTATTGCCAATCGATCATTTAATTTTGCATAGCCCCGTTCAACGAGCCGTTCGCTGAGATCACTAACCAAGCGGTACAAGCTCGTTAACGTTACCCGGTTTTCTATGGCACGCGTCTGCTTTTATGAAACCAGTGCCGCGCTAAGCAATGATTTGGTCACTTTTCATTAAAATTCAGCATGGTGGCCATTTTGCTGATCTCTTTTTTTATTACTCTTTTGAATTATTAGGAGGAAAATGTGTATTCTATTTATGAAGTCACCTTCTCAAGAGTAGCAATAAACGTCCAAAGAGTAAACGCTTGGTATTATAAGCTGTAGAAATCACGGTTTTATACACAATCTTGTTTTGACGCATCATTAGATCTAATATCAGTTCATTGACATTTACAGATGAATTCATTTTTATTGAAAAATTGATTTAGATTGATTGACCATTATTTATTTATTCACAGTTCAAGACACAAATAAAACTAGTGAAAGGAATTAAGATATACCAAAATGATTTGCTTCTTTATTTTAGCTTTGATTTCATTTCGCCGATTGAAGATATCGATACCTTATCCATCCTGCGTGCCTGGTCCTAAAGTAGGAATTAACAAACTAGTCCCATTGACCATTACCACTGTCGTTAGTCCATTGCTCACTTACTGACACACATTTGTAGCTTAGTAAATATCGATAACCTCAGAGTAGAACTATAAAAAAACTATCACAAACGTCCATTATCATTTTTGCGAGTCCCATCCTCACTAGGTGCTTACAATGATACATTTAGTAAATTCGATACATTAAAGATGCTAAAGGTTTTTTTTTATATCAACAAGCAATTCACTTTGAGAAAAACTGAACATTTTGCCAAGTCTTTGACCTGAAATATTTTCAATATTCTTTTCTTTCCTTTTCATAATTTTGGATGTTCGGATGGTGCGACTTGGAGTAAAAAACTCAAAAAGCTGACTTCCTTAACTCCACTTTTGCACAAATACACCGGAGAAAGATATAAATACATTTCTTTTCTCTCCGGCTATGGGCTAAATAACAAAGTTGTCTGGGCTCTCTTGCAGTGGGATGGCAACCAGTCTAGGTTGAAAATAGAAGAAAAACTCTGAACTCAAAACCAGTCTTAAGAGTGATGGGCTCCGTCAGGCTCTCTTGCCCTAGACACACCCCTGCTGATATAGCTGCAGTACATTTGGCGCCTCTATAATCGTAATGGCTTACAGAATTCGTGACATGATTCCCATTTTTTGCTATTTTATTTTTTTAAGCCGAAACTTGAGGAAAAATATACAAATGATTCGGATGATTATCGACTAACCAAAACGAAAAAAAGAAAAATACAACCTTAATTTTTTCTTCTTTATTGGGTAACAAATTTATACGTGTGTTCCAAAATCTAAATGAATTCATTTGTGTTTTCCTAATATTGGGTCGAGTTTAAAACCAGAAGATCTTTTTGTACTGATGTCATTTGTTAAAAGTCTATTTATTTAAAGTTTGTTTAAACTCAGCAATCGATTTAAACTGGTGATTACCGATTCCAGTAGAGATGCATAACATCTGATTTTCAACAAAATCACCAGTCAGTTAAAACTGTTTATGTAAGTACAAACGGGCTTGCTTTATCAAAGAAGTAAAACAACCTTACATAGACGGGGAATGCACAATAATAATGAATCGTTTTTACTAGCCAAGGAGTTGATTTTAGGTATTACTCTACGTTCAAATTGTGCTTTGATTATTTTAATATAATCATTGTATGAAATTAGGTGATCTTAAAATCATCAATGATTTATTATTTGACAATAGACATACTTTTGACTATTAACACATTAACTGCTAATTACGATAAAATTCGTGGTTGGCAGTTGTTATTCTGAGGCCACCTAAGAATTATCTCGCGCCGATTACGAATTATCTTGTGCTTGGAATTTGCAGATACATTTTAATCTACTGTCCTCAGCAGCGAGTCAAATCGCAGTGATAATTTTAAGATTTGCTTTTAATCATTTCGCCTCAAGCAACTGGTGCGTAAGGAGAAAAGAATGCGTACAGGGGTACTGAAGAAAGGATAAAAGATGAATGGGATTCAAGATTATAGAAGATAGCAATTTACATTTCTGGAGATTTTATAAGGGAAGTAAGTAAACGGAAGGGTGTTCCACCGGTGGAAAGTGCGAGAAAAAAAAAGTTCAAGATGAATGGCGGTTACATTTAACTATTTCAATAGTAAAAGGGTGGGACCTAGATGCCAATCTAGTAGCACGAATAAATTCATGTGGTTGGGGCACAAGGTAAAAAACTCGTCAGAGCAGTTACCACGAAAATATTTGTAGAAAAGAGGGAATCCACTTCACGTCGGTGAGAAAATGCCTGAAATCGAGATGCCAAGTCAGAACCGATTATATTGCAGATCCCTCTTTGAAATTTGTCAAGATCATCGTGATGAATAGCGGTAGCATCTGACCAGATATGGCAAAAGTATTCAATGCACAGATGAATGGTAGCTTTATAAATGTCGAAGATGAATTCTGAGAAAATTTTCTCACACGACACAGTGAATCAACCTTCATAGCAGTAGACACAGTTAGAGATCGATGTATTCGTTCCAGTTCAAATCTGTTGAAAAATTGAGACCAAGGAGGTTCAGTGTGTTGCGCTCAAGGAGATTTGCATTAACCATTTGACAGGAAAGTTTCTCTACGGTGGTTAAATGAGAGCAGTTTTGTTTTAGAGTCATTAAATTTTGAAGCCATTTCTAGTTGAAACTATAAATAAACATATTGTTTTTAATTGCCTAGGTTGACGTTTGAATTCAGATTTGATATTGACCAACGTGTTAATAACCTCTAACTGCCTTCTCTTAGGCTTTTGAAAGAATTCAAAAAAAGTGTTTCTTTTATATGTCTATGTAGTATTCAGAAATTTGCAGAGTATAAACTTCAAGAGTATATACTCACAAAATGCTTGTTATAAATGCTGCGCTTATTCAATGCTAGTATTGAAACCGTATATTTCGTTTTACTTTATTACAACGGTGTTGGTAATTGATGATTTCACTCAACCATGTCAATGTTAAAGAAGGACGTAACTGCTTTTTTACTATTGCTACTTTGGCAGTTAATGTCCTTATGGGAGAATAATTTTGCCAAGTTTTCACTTGTTTATTTTATTCTTCATCAATCATCAACTTGAAATTCTGTCAAGATAATTATGAACAGAATGCGGAAAGAAGTAGATTCGAGCTTTTATTCCGCAAGGACATTTAACGCAAAGTAAACATAAACAACCCCAATTGGGATTTGAACTCGGGTTTTCAGTTCTTTTTTATGACAATAACCATCATATTGCCTCCACTTTTTTTTTTTTAGGAAATAAATTTGATGCTTTGGCATACATCATCGGTGATGTTTCTATATTTAGTGCTCAATGTGAACAATTTTGGCACAATGCCTAGAGAGATGTGGGGAGAAGCTAGCCGATGCTAACTATCCTATGCCAAGATAACGAAAACCATGCATTACAATTTGCATAATTCACCATAAGAACTCATCCATCTACAATAAACCTGACATTCAAACCGACATGTACCACGATACTACATATGAACAGGGAGCCTACAAACCCCGCATGATACAAAAGCTTAAAATGTCCAATATAAAAATAGATAAAAACATTGCGTGATAAATGTGGGTAGGGGAGAGATGGACCGGAAAAAACAACTAAAATATAACAAAGGAACAAACTAAAATAAAATACGTTAGTAGGTCCTGTCTTCCCCCACAAAAAAAGCGGCCACTATATTCTGACTCTAGGCACTAAGGGATAAGAAATGGCAAAATAAATGGAGGGGTGGGAAAATCAAAAGACTGATCCAGCCGAGATCAAAACGGGGCTAAAACAAACTAGGGTGATGGGGAATCTCGACATGGATCATAATAAAAGAGAATGCCGGGAACAGGCCAGGAACAAAAATCACTCACATTAACTAGGTACATTACGCTTAACCAGGAGAAGGATACAACAGTTGTGTCAAAGAGGAACTAAAAATAAAAATCAGGGTTTGACCCATTCATACGAACCAAGCTCGCCACTTTTACCTGCCTTTCACTAAAATCTGTCACCAAACGCTTTCTATCAAATCTGATTTTCATCTTGAGCTAGTGCCCAACCGATCAGATCGCTATAAGAATAGCGTTTGTATCGCAAGATTCTTTCCATTCGCTACCTCCATATCACCATTCTTGCTACAGCTAGCAATGTGAAAAACACCACCCACTTTTCTCCAAGATACGAGTCGACACGTTATTGCACGCATATGCGGGATCTATGGACATGAGATGTCTAGTAGCAATACGAGCCGTCAACTCGCCGACATAGTCCTAGAACGGGCGCACCTGAAGACAGTGATAGAAGTCGTGCAAAGCAGTTTATGGTAGACTAAGATCACACGGATGAAAATCGCGCAAATCCGTCCAGTCCCATCAGAAGGCTACGCCATTAAGAGATACCCAGTTCTGAATCAATCGCTAGGTCAGCGAAACGTCAAGTTTACTGAGCTAATTCGCCGCTTGTTCCCAAAACCAGAAAAGGCGCAACTCGGTCATTGACAAACTGAGTCGCCCAGAATGTGGGTTCGACGAGACCCTCACCAGTAAAGCCCGATACAAGACCGTCCTAGGTCGTGAAAAGTCAGTGAACAGCGAAATCACCTTCAAGGGCTCACTACACTCTTGAAAGAACATCGATTGTTTCTGGAGCCTACGTCCTAGAGAGTAGGGGAATTATTTTAAAGCATGGGAACTCTTCCCCAGTGCTTCCATCCAAGATCAAATGTTCTGTCAACTCACGATGAATCTACTAGAAATGACCCCAACTGACGGAAAAAGACACATGCTTCATCTGAACGTGGCTGCATAAACCGCAACGGCAACGATCTGAAACGAAATTCACGGCAGTATCGGCCACGATCAAGCGCCTCCGCCCCAATATGCCAACTTGATAGACATTATTCAGAGAAACCCCACGAATAGACTCGCTGGAAGTCTGCGACAGAGAGGACTCCGACGGATTGTCCTAGGCTATCAGTGCCAAGGTTGAACATGATCCGCTCATCAGTGACAATGTCCGTGGGAAAAGTTAACTTAAGATCCCTATTCGTTTCCTTTGCTTAACTTTTATATATATATTTTTTGTAGTTGCACATAGTAGCTCGCATCTTTTGGGGGCCTGTTTTCGGCCGAAGCCGTTCTAAGAGAAGCAGGTTGTTCAACCTGCTCAAACGGTGGCGATTCTGACATGTTAATCGGTGCACCATTACAACAAAAATACTAAAATGTTCGCCCGAAAAATCACAGTCGGAACACAAGAATTTGAGAAACAAATAATAAAAAGGGTCCTACGAGTAAATAAAAACAACAAAAAATATAGAACAATAAAACGGAATAAAAAAAAGGAAAGGGCAATACGTATAAAACAAAAGCAGTTACAGCAAAATAAAAATTGTTACAAAATTAAAAAAAAAAAGACAGTAAAAGATTAACCAAAAGTAAAAACTACTTTCAAGCGAGACGGGGATTACAAAGATACAAAATTAGAAAATACAAATGGAAAAACCCTAAAAATACAAAAAGAGAAGAAAAAACTTATAAAGAAAATTTTTTAAAATGTCCAAAAACAAAAAAAATAAATCAAAATAAAACTTAACAGAAATTGTACTTGCAAAAAATAGTTGATTAGTATTTCTAACAAATGTGACCCGACTCGTCCACAAAGAAATACCTTTCTCGATTTTTTTTATTACACTTTGTGACTCTGCTTTATATTTCAATTACTGATAACTTTCGGTCCATCAGCAGTATAAGTTGTTCGATAAAAAAAGAAACAAACGCAGCAAAGGTTTCGATCTTAATGTTCCGAAATTATGTTGGTTTCTTTTTTTTTTTTTTTTTTCATTGTCTTTATCTATTTTTTTATGATAGAACGCAACAAATTCCTAGCAGGAAAAAAATACTAATATTTTCTAATAAGCTTTTTGTTTGACTTTTGCCTTGAAAATCCGCCATCACATCTGCTTTATAAACATGTCAACATAAGACTTTATAATTTTGTCAAGAGATGTGTTCCATTTGAACCAACATCAGATTGACTAAAATTCAAAAAATAAAGAAAAGGAAAGAAACCTGTGATTAGGAATTTAGAAACGTTTTTTCTTCGCATCAAACAGCGTCAATTCATTACACTCTTTATTTCCGAAGAGACGCATAATTATCTCGTTTAGCAGCGATGAAATCGGTAATTCATTTCAAATTCTAATTGTAACTTGAAATGTCATTATCAATGAAATTCTCTTGTAAAAGAAAAGGTGGGTGGTATTGAACTCAGTTCTTCTCGTACCGACTCTGACTTCCATTCGTCTAATTTATCTTTTTCTTACCTGTATTGTACACGACGACAATGAGGATCACGACGATTACGATCATCATCAAGAGCAATAACGCTACGCAGTTCTCTTTCGGGATAATCTCTCTCGCGCGACAACTTCAATCGTTTCAATAAGAATAGACAGTTCACTAAGCAATGTGCGATTTGTAAGTACTTACATGACAGCAGTAGCAGACTTTTCCACTCATTTCTCTCGCCTTGTACCAACGTCTGATTATTTGTGGGTTATTTAAATCCGAAATATATTTCAGTTTGTAGGAATTTCTTTAAAGTACCCGGTGTTTCCAAACGTCCGATGACATTTAACCGCCTTCATAACTCAATTGTGTGCATGTGTCAGAATAAAGCAGACTTATCCCCAAACCTTTTTCCAAACTTTAGTACGCAGACTTAGGAAGACCGATAGGAGAATTCTCGAGCTCAGAAAATGCAGCCTGTGCCAAATTTTTGTTTCTCATTTTGGGTACTGAAAGAATCTAAATATGGATCCAACTAAATAACGTGATTGATTTGATTTTTTACAGATTATCAAAGCCGAAAACATTTTGTAGATTGTAAAAATAATCATTTTTTGTGATTAAATACTGCCTTTACAATTTTTTAGAATACCAATGATTTTTCAGATACAAGTTACACTATTTAGCTTATAGTTGGGGGCAAAGATGAATTGATACTTTTCCCAAAGATATTTCGCCTAAGTTCCTCCGCCCACTGGTAAAGCAGTTGACTTCTGAGGCGCAGCACCTACGCCCAGGTTGGCGGCTGACCGCTTGGCATGAGGAGAGGTTTTACCTTTCACAGGTCGTTGGGAAACCCTTCCGACTACAGTCACACTTAACAGGTAGGTCGATGATGCTGACTGAGGTGTGGTCGTCACAATGCCCAAGTTCCTTCTTGAAGCCACGTGTGAGAATTAGATGTAGGCTGTGGAGCAGTACAGTTCCACATCCCAATTCACCTGAATAAAGCAAGGTCGACCGCTTCGCTATACCCATAAACACATTCATATTTATTTTACACTGGATGTCGGAGTAGACCATTCTTCATCAAATGTATGACTTTTTATTCTTATTATTACTTTAAATGACAAAAATCGTCGTTGGTGGAACTCGTTGTCTCGTATTGGGGTGCTCATCGACATTTTCTTCTGTACGAAATGAGTGCAATGTTGAATCTGAAGATAAGTCCACAGTCATGGTAAGATAAGGGGATTCAGGGGAATGAAGAACTCTGGCTGTTCTATTTGTCTTCTGCTGTTTTAGAAGTATGTTGCTTTTTCGTGGACTGCTCTTCTCCAGTTGGTTCTTTCTGCAACTTCCCTATTGACCGGATCGAATTTTATCCTAAGTAATAGAAACCAGTCAGTAAATAAGAAAAAGTATAACATTATCATCAAATATATAAAAACATTTTTTTAATTATTGTTGTTGTTAATATATTCGAATGATAAAAAATAGAGGAAGAAATTTTGTGCCAATAAGAAAAAAGTAAACAAAATAAAATAACTTTTACAAATTGCTATACGCCTAAGAGAAATATTCCGCCTTTCGGCAGTAATTACGTAAGAATTCGTGATGAAGAGACGCGTAAGAAACATTGATAAGGAAATTAAACGTGCTTTGGAATATCGATTGACATAAATGCATACGACAGGATGACGTCAGAATTTGATCATTTCATGTTAAGTAAGTTCACTGTTACACCAATTAACTGCCGATTTCTCACAAAAGAATTTTGCTTCTACGTCATCGCGCTTCGGGGATATTAAGAAATCGTCTAGAGTATTAAGTAAGTATAAATCATTGATTTTAAAAAAATAGCCCACTAAATAAAACCAAGGTAATATATATTTTCTTCCGATTGTCAGTCTAATTGTAAAGTGTTATATATATATATATATATATATATATATATATATACCTTGATTGAGCACTCTGGAAGAATGGTAGACTTTGAAAAAACAGCAGCTACTCTAGCATCTACGCATCGCTCATTCAATAATAAATTAGAGAACTCTGGCTACTGGCGCATGACACATCATCCGCTAAAGGTCTACCTCCTTCTACCGAGCGCTCATAATTCAGAGGTAAACTCGCCGACTGACGCCAATTCGGTCGGGTTTCAATCCTGGGTTAAAAGCAATCGAATGTATAACCGTACCGATGAGCTGTGATGCAGCGAAACAGATCAGTCTTCGGATGACTTTATATATATATATATATATATATATATATATATAGTTTACGTTGAAATAGTTAAATATAACTGCTACTTCTATTCCAACAGGTTCTTTTAACCTTTCTTCAATACCCCTTGTACCTAGATTATTTTCTCACTGCAAACCCCTGCGCACGACTGGCAGTTCCGCCTTGCTTGGTTTGAACTAATTAAAAATTACTCTTAATCCTCTCTATCATAATATAGACTGTTATATATATATATATCGGTCGAGTTTCGATCCCGGCCAGAAGCAAGTGGATGTGTGTAGCCACACTGATGAGCTGTGATACAGCGAAACGAGCTTGTATATATATATATATATCCATCCTGTCATATTTTGCCGTTAGGTTTTTAAGTTAATGCACAGTTCAGTATAATTCATCCACAATACTGGATGAATAAATTTTAATATTTTTTTAAATCGGCAGAATTTTATCTTTCACATTCTCCAATAACTTTAAAAGAGAACTTTTGTTGTTTCACTCAAAACTGAATTCTTATTTGAAATAATTTTAGAAATTTTGTATAGACGAATTTACGCATAAATTCTCCAGGTTAGTGTAAACGATAACACTCGGTTAACAGTAACACAGAACAGGGGGGCATAACCTGTGAGGAAACTGCTAATAATCCTCTAAAATATTTTGCCATCATTTACGTACTGTAGTCGGAGTATTAAAGTAGCGAGTCTAGCAGACTATTGGTTTTTAGTGATTCACGCTCTTGTTTCAGACTGAGCCAAGCATAATATATCACGTTTAGGCAACTATCATTGCTTAAGGGTTAAGACGCTCGTTACGCTGGCAAATTCGTGAGTGTCATCAGTTCGAGTCTCCTCAGCCAGTGTGATTGAATGAACGTAGTCCTAATCTATAATCCTCCGTGGCGTCTTGTTTAATATGATAGTTTACAAGCTAAAACATTCACCAGTATTGTCAGCTAAAATCTTAACATTGTCTAGCTCTTACGGCCTTGATCCAGACAAAATTTAGCGAATATCTATTTTAGAAAATGCTCCAACGTATTTTATTTATAACAAGTTGAGTCGATTCACTGTGTGAAATTAGTGACATTTCTGAATATGACACATGTCGTGAACTGAGAGACACAGAAAGCTGAGCTTTTATTCTATGTCAGCTGGATTCACTCAAATAAATTAACCTACAAGGAAGAAAGTCGATAACAAACATCGTCTTCCTTTCGAAAGTTAAATAAGATTAAAATATGCGAACTATAAATCATGAAGAAAAGAATCGAAAAAATAATTTAATTTTTAATTGGCATAAATAATGACTTGACGAATGAAGAAAGAATTTGATAACTAAATTCTAAGTTCACTGAGTTCATTGTTACACAAAGAACCACATTTCTCGAGCAAAAGTTCGTTTCGTATGAAATTATATGAAACAAAAAGACATTAAAGTATCGCTTGAACATAGATGTTATTCAGTCTTCTACGGAGTTAATATAAAAATCTGCTGACTTAAAATGTACATGAGAATAACAACAAATCTCTTTACATAAAAACTTTAGTGGCATTATCTTTCTTCTAGTATGGCTTTCGGCAAAATACAGAAGAAATATTTTCTTATTGCAATATTCCTGTGGTTCTCAAACTTTTTTGTCAAATGCACCCTTTTTGCCATATGTCAGAATGTCATTACTCTCTTTTCTAAGATTTTCCGACTCAAAAGATGCATTCCAAATAATATGCATATTCTTTTCTATATTAGTATATATACAAATTTAAAAGTAATAAAAAAATGTTGATTTGATTACATCTACATTAATGCGTTTTAAATTATAACTAATTATTTAATAAATAAACTGAAACATAGTGTGCTGCCCTGGACAAAATGCCGAAAAGCTAGTTTAACTCAAATTCGCAAGAACACACAGACGTCTTTTCATTGAAAAACGAAAGATTTTATTCCTCGAATTAGGTAAAAAATCTGAAAAAAAATGAACACAACAAAGATAAGTCTACTGCGACGAAGAAGACAGAAATAAAAGAGAGAAAAGGAAAGGTTAAAAACAGGGAATGGAGCAAGCGAGAACAAAGAAGAAAAGGAAAGGCAACCACTCCTACCCACAGCCATGAGGAGGCCTGATGTAGCAGTAAATGCGTTTTTAATTTTAACAAGGCAACAAATTTGGGAAAGCAGCTCAGCGTTTATATCAAGAAATAGGCAATTACAACATTGGACATGGTAAAAGCCTAACTATGCGGCTGAGCAATTTCTGGACAAAAGGGTCCTAATTTCTTTTCCAAAATATCTATTTTTGGGGTAAAACACTAAAACAACTA
This sequence comes from Ascarosepion bandense, assembly GCA_037127315.1. Classification (NCBI taxonomy): domain Eukaryota; kingdom Metazoa; phylum Mollusca; class Cephalopoda; order Sepiida; family Sepiidae; genus Ascarosepion; species Ascarosepion bandense. Next base: position 8,345,977 of record JBBBDQ010000663.1, on the reverse strand, counting down.
AAACATCTGCGAGATTCGACTATTAAGTTTCAAAGGCTCTGAAATATTTTACGTGATATTATTACCTGCTCAGTAAAACTCACTATGAAGTCATAAATGATAACAAAAATCAAATTTCAATTTAAAACAAAAAATTTGTCTCGGAAAAAAATAAATAAAATAATTGACATAGTCTTTCTTGACGTCTACATTTTCAATTTGTGGCAATATATTGACAATGATTTTTTATTTTCTTTCTTTAAGTGTACTTCAATATCTTTAAGTGTACTTCAATATCTTCAACGCATATCTTTCTGGTTTTCATGTATGATTACTTCTTTTGAAACTTCATATATTCATCACAAATTATTTATCAGAATAAACTTTCAGTTTAACTCGGATCATTATTTTACTTAACTTCGACATCTTTGGCGATAACTATGTCTTAGCGAATGCATTGATTATTTTGACAACGGTCATTTTTCAGTAACCTTTCACACTCTGTCGGGTTTAAAATGAAGGTTATTTTTCTTTCATGGCTTTCTTCTATAAAAGAGTGTTCAAAGTTGCATTCTCAAATGGGAATAACATATCTAAGTATAGAAACCTCTTGACGATACTTTTGAATTTGAAAGCTTTTTTTCGTCACTACCTCCACAAAGGTATTTAATTAGTGTTTGCTAGATATTTTACAGGTTGATTATGGACATTGCTGTATCTCATACCATGACATGTCAATTGCTGTTTATGCATTTGGCATTAAAACTGTTATTAGAGAACTTTATCCTCCTTTAACATCGGATAGAATAAAGTTTTCGATTCAAAATGCCGAGTTTACCGGCTGCGAAAACCGACACCTGAAGAATAACGTAGAATGCAACAGAAGAAATGTTGCGAATAAAATACTGAAGTTGAACATTCTGATTTGAATAGTAAAACATAATTATAAAAGTTTCTCACCTCAAAAGTCCCGAAGGCATTTTTAAAATGTGTTTTTTTTTAATGTTTCTGTAAAGAATCATGTGTCGTTGAAAAAATATTGACTGGGAACGTCTGTTGACAACCTAAATCATTCACTATGGCTTTTTGTAGAATAAAATGTAAATACGCCGCAATTTTATATTGACTTATAAACAAAAACTTTCAGTTAAAAAAAAGAAAAAAATAGATTTTGTAGCGTGTAAGTCAACTTCCTCAGTAACAAATGTGATTTGTACGTTCATCCATAAAGGAAAGTTAATAAACATTTAAATTATCTTTTCTTTTTCAATATTTACATTTTTTTAACAATGTCTTAATCTACAAAACATAAAATCATAAATTAAGTATTTCATACTACTTGAATAATTCCAGAAATTCTTAAACACATTTAAGTCACTTGCATCCACTTGCAGTTGAAGCTTAAAACGAATGTATTTTCAAATTTGTTTATAAAACAATCAACAAAAGCAATATTGATTAATCTGACAAAATCGATCATTTTATATTTGATGATTTGCTTGTTACAAAACTAACAACTTACGAACAACAATTAATTCGTCAGTTAAAAAGAAAATTAAATTAAAAAAGAAGCAAATATGAAACTTTGCAGACAATCTTTTCTAGATTTTCACAAAGAAAATTGTAGATTTTTTCATCCACATTTTTCTTCGTACTGTGCAAAAATCCCCGTAAAGGTTCTAGATTTCGAAATACTAATAGTGTCATTTCTTATTTCTTCATTTTTAGCTCATAATAATCTCTATATTTTAACATTGCTCTTAACGTCTGTACGTCTGCATATTAGCCGAATGCTCCAGGATATTTTAATACAATGCTCACTTTAGAAACATGGCAAGCACATTCCTCGTGTGTATTAATGTTAAGCCTATCACTAACCATTGAAATATATCACACCCACATTTCAGAAAGATATTCAACAAAATACAACATAGCATTGCCGCAGTTAAACTGCGTGCTTTCCTAAATATCAGTTTTTTCCGATCAATATTAATGGATGGCTAAAAAGCTTTTAATGGAAACTATTGAGAAAATGTCTGAATAATTCTTGAATTTTTTTAATAACGAAAAAAAAATTCAGCTTTTTATGTTCTTTATTAATGTATGTTTATGTAGTGACAGTGTGACTTTGTTAATAGATATTTAGATTTACAAAGCAGAGGGTGTAAAACTTTGAGGTTTAAACAAATTTGATAAAAATGTCGGCTGAGTAGAAACAAGAGTGAATGTAGATCATCCGAGATGTAAGTTTTATTTCTTTTAAATATATACAAAAAGATTATTATTTTTAAACAAAAACTCACGCATTGGACAAAGTTTAAGTTGATAATGGGAGCAAAACGTTTTTGTTTTTATTACTTAGGTATGAAGGAAAATTTCAAAGTGCTTGCCTATTTTCACCTCCGTCAAACAACATAACATACAAGTGACGAAATATTTTATCATAGTGTCTGACAAGACAGTGCGCAGGTAAAAGTGGGTTCAAGCTTTTATCAAAAATATTTGTGCGATACAAACACACCCCTATCACGCTGGAAGAAAATTTACTCTTAAATACGCTTATTTACTTTATGTCCGAGAGGGTGATGGGATAGTTTAACGTATATCTGTGCGGCAAGTGAAACTAGCGCACTGGATTCAAATTGAGGTTGGGTTCACTTTTGCATTGATGTCCCATAGGGAAAGGCATGAATCGATCTTTTCTTGCTAAGCCATCAACGAGGCTTTCTTGGATGGCAACCACTTTAGAAAAAAACTCTGAATTACGATCCATAGAGAAGACACTGTCAAACCATTCCAACAACCTTCCCAATAATGAATGCTAATTTATAGATAATAAACAAAAGTAATCTGTTGAGAGACAGGGTCGTCTACGTTCTTAAGAAATATGACTTAAAAAATTTTTAATTTAGTCTTTCTCTACTCACAGCTGCGGCATAAATATTTAAACATAATTTAAAACATACCTATTCGTAAAAGTAATTTCAAATTTTTCATAACGCTTTCATTGGTTTTATTTTTGAAGTTTAAATATGGCAGCTCGAACAAAACGCACTCAAAGTGTCGGATTAAAAATTAAGTCGAAGGAAGAAGGAGATAATGTATATAAATATAATGGCTGACCACTGGTGTCCGGGGATGTCTAGCTACAAGGGCGACTAGCCAATTCCTGTTGCGCACGCTTGCTCAGGCACATTTGTGTTTGTTCAACACCCACAGAGCCCACCTGTGGTTTATACTTCAACGATACTTAGTTAAAGTTTCTAGAAGAGAGCGTGTTATCTAGCGTGATCAACAGTCTGAACAAGGCCAGTACCCTCAAACGCTCGGTCACGATGACTTGTGACTTCGTGTTATCACAAACATCGACGACTCCCAAGAGAGTTATGTCTACCCAATTTCACTCACAAATTTGGAGTCAACCCGTGGTATGCTTCTTCAGACACTTTCAAAAGGTGTCACACGCTGGGATTGCTTACTTTCTTGCAAGTCGACCATGGTGAGATTCAAACCACTCGGCTATATCCCCGTATGTATGTACATACAGGTATATTTGAATATACAGATATACAAGTGTTGAGGTGAGTACGTTCAGTCGAATCAGCACATTGTACTAATTCTACAATGCGAAGACGTTCCGTTTGTCTTGAAAATCCGCATTCGAATACGGATTGGTGATGCCACTGTCAAATATATAACTTATAAGATGGATTGTATCATTTCAGAATGACCACAGTTTTGAATTTCTTTTATCATCTTTTGTGAACTTAATTCTCCGGTGCTTTTAAACACAGATAATTTTATTTTAATATTAATAGAAAAACAAAAGATATAATTTATTAAAGCGACTATAACAGAAATAGTTCAATGGGGATTCAAATAGAAGACATTAATGTAAGGTAGGACCAAATGTCCGACTCTGATGTTGTTGACATTAAAAACAAGACAAAACGAACTAAGTGAATAATAAAAATTTAAGTGCATTTGGGAAAATCTAATAAAATTGGTTGGATGCGTTTTCGGAGGAAGGGATAATCGAGGTCAGAATACAAATGTCTGACGAAATTCCACGTAGACTCCAACAAAGAGTTTAAATAATAAGAGTAAAAAAAATGCAACTGAAGAAGGCGGGCGGCTTTATTTCTTCAAGTTAATATACAAAAGATAGGACTGATTTTTTATATTTTAAAATAAGTGTCTGATTCCTTGGACAATGTACCGTTGACAATTTTAACAAAGAAAAATATAATATGACTTTGATAAAAAACAATAACTGCGTTTTTATCTCCGTTGCTAAAAATAAGACCTTTGCAGGGTGTTTTGTTTTAAGCATAATGAATTTTATACATAAAAATTTTGGAAATCTTCAAAAATGGGCAAAACAGAAACTAAAACTATATTTGATGATTTGGTCGAGTAAATTCCTAAAGAATATTAGTATTTGCCAGGCTCAGCCCTTCTTCTTGTTTGTGCCGCTCATCAAGACGTGAGAATTCATGATTCTCCACAACTTCTTCTATTTTGTGACCTTTTTCGTTTTTCGTTTCCTTAAAGCCTTGCTCACATGCTCCATTTATGCTATTCTCTGCATTCTTCTGTAAAACCACATCTTTATTGCTTCATCATCTGTGAGCATCCACTAGAGGATTGATATTACATTCAACATACTTTTCTTTGTTTCTAGCGAGATTTTCCTTTTTCTTAATACTTTGTTTAGCTTTTGGAAGGTATTTTATGCTATTCCAATGCACCTTCCGTGTGCGGTGTTACATTTTTCGGCGTCTGTTAAAACACTTCTCAGGTATTTAAACTGTTGTAACTGCTTAACGACACCTTCAGTTCGTAACACGAATCTTGGACTTTTTCACTTACCATCCATTATATCTTCTTACAATTGATTGTTAGTCCATTAAGCGCACTTGAAGTTTTCTTTCTCAGTTTCTCATCAGTACGGTGTCATTTGAGAATCTTATGTTTTTACGACTGTTCCTTCTAATATTAAATCTTGGTAGAACGTGCAATTCTCTTAAGATTGCCTTACATTATAGTTTGAATAAATCCGGAGCAGACACACCCTTGTCTTATTCCCCTTTCTATTTCTGTGTATTTACTTAATTCATTTAACATACAAGTAGTTTACTCCCAGTATAAATCCCGAATAAATCAAGTGTTTCTAGCTGTTTAAATAGGTCCTTGTGTCGTACATTGTCAAATGCTTTTTGTGCAGTTTATGAATCCTATACATATGCATCCGTTTTTATTGCTCACACTGATCACAAAACTACTGTATTTTTTTTTAGTGGCCGGCCTACATTTCTGGAGAGAGGTGGTCTTGAAGCCTGAACAAATATCGCAAATACCAACAATAAATTTGAGGATCCAACTGCCAACACGTAAACTATGAATAGATTCTAGCAATTTCAACGAGTCCATTTTAAAGTTTGACCAACAGGGGAATTTTGGAGGTCATATGAAATACATATGAGAGGCCAACGTATTCTCAAGCAAACATTAGCTACTTCAACACTTTGACTTAACAATCTATGACTATTTTAGTCGGATGAGGTTTCTGAAACATGTAATGAGGAAGGAGGGCCTAGAAAATTTCATACTCACAAGACGGAGAGACAGGGAAAAGCAGCGTGAAACCTACTTTCTAGGCTTGAGCAAATAGAATGCAGAGCTGGGTTTGGGATAGGTTCTAAGAAGAAGAATGTTGAGAGTGGCAAGAGACAGAGCCAAGTGGAAGTCTTTGATCGCTTATGTCCTGAAGAGACACGGCACATAAAGAAGGTCAGTATTAATCCTGCTGATTCAAATAACGCGGAACGTAAGTGGAAACACGTGTATTCATTAAAACAGCGTCTCACACCACAACAAGGACAAAAATCCATATCAACATATGTCATCAAACCCTTCGTTTTTGAGATTATTAAGTTTAAAGAAAGCTTACGGTAGATCGCGTGTTACTATGGAAGCTAGTTTACATTTGTCATACGTCTACATTTGTGGCTAATCTGCCTTCAATGTTTAACGTGTGTAGTAATCAGTTAACTGAGAGATGTTTCCTTTAACAATGGCAGGATATTCATATCGTGAGCAGCACGTCTTACAGGAGCGGTTTACATTAACTTTATTTCATGCACACATCCAGACCTGCTAGAGGATGTACCTCTGCTAATATGAAGATGCAAAATGGTTCATATATGATTGGGCTACAGCACATTTTAGTCACATTGTTCGAGATTCACGGGCTGACATCTAACATCTAACATGAAAGATAGGTAGGTATGGAAAAACAGGTTCGATGGCTTGCCTGTTCCTCCAACAACAATCCTTTGGACTTTTATCTGTAGGACCACCTAGAACAATTGACTTATGCAGTAGAGATTAATGACGCAGAAACGCTTCATAAACGTGTCATTGGGGTTTGTGAAGCCATCCGACATTGTGTAGAAGTATTTGAAAGGGTGTGCTTGTCAATACCAGCGTGTATAGAAGAAAGCAGAGGACATTTTAAACATTGTTATCAGTTGCTGTGTTGAGATAGAACGATGGCCTTTTAGACATATGTTTATGTAGACATTTTACATCGTTTTTTCAAATGGAACCCACCCATAAATTTGGTAAAAAGTATTTTGGGATTTTACATTTTACCCTGTCGACCATAAACTTTAAACTTAATAACTCAAAAAAGAAGGATTTGCGGATATACGTTTTTATGGACTCGTCCTTGTTTTGGTGTGAGGAATAGACCCCAAAGTAAATGTATTTTTGATACACCCTGTATATGAAGAGATACTAAGGTCAACATCGAGAGGAGTCTGTTTCATGCTCAAATACAATATTTAGGCATGAAGATTCTGCTCAGGCATGAAACAGACTGTCGCCTCTCGGTATTGACCTCAGTGTTCTTTTTTATATTTATGTTTTTATAGACGTTAATTCTGGTACATCCTGTGTGATGTGTGTGTATGCATGTACATATATATATATAAATCCAGGAGAAGAGGACCCAAGGTTTCACAATTTTGAGTTCATTTATTTTTCTATAAACAGTGTTCAATACAATAAATATTGTAGAACTTAATATAATTATATAATTATGAACTAAATGTACATTGCAACACAGAAATTTCTATGTTTCGAGATATAATCTCGTCATCAAGCAATGTTGGATGTTGGTTGTGAAAATGATTTATATTTAAATACAAAAAAACTATCGGTTTGCTATTTATGTATGTGGGAAGATATAAAATGTATGTGTGTGTTCCTTTTAACTAATCAGAGTAAAGATTCACTTACGAATTTGGCCAGTAGTTTCAACGGAATACATACTTACATTTTTTCTCCCTGACGGTCAAAGTGTCAACCTACTTTTAACCTAATTTTTTTTAATTATTTTTTTTTGTTGCTTCTCACTATATCGTATTACCTTTGATGTATTTATTCTAGTACCAAAATTGTCCTTTCTGCTTTCTCCATATTCTGACCTCTTCTCATAGAAAACAGAAAAGGTGTGAAGAAAGAAAATAACTTTTTATATTTTTGTTCAAACTTAAGGGGACTTTTGAGTAAATTTCCTCTTCTTATCAGTGCGTGTTTAATTCTAATTTTTCCAAACCTTTAATTTATAAATAACATTTGTATTTTTTATTCTAATTTGCTTCCTGCTATCATTATCCCATCTATTTATTATAAAAAATTTTTTATAAAAGATTTATATACCGATATATATATATATATATATATATATATATATATATATATATATATATATATATATATATTCCCCATTTATTTTAACATACCACCTGAAGAAGAACAGTATTGTTTTACTCTTATGTAGCCCCTGCGCATCAGTGGCGTTACCGCCTTGCTCGGAGTGATACGATTAAAAAAGATAAAGATTTATGAACATTTTTGTGTAGTGATATTATGCTTTTATAAACCATTGTAATAAGAAAATTATAATATATATATATATATATATATATATATATATATATATATATACATGGTAGTTATTGATGGAATAAAATTCCGTATCCAAAGAAACACAATTCTTTAAAAAGTGCTCAATACAAAGTAGAGGTAATAATATTTATTAAGAATTAATAGCATAAATTCTAGATAAATATTATTTAGAATTTATTACTTCTGTGGATTATCAATTGATGTGGCTTGTTTCGAGTTGACTCCTTCTTGAAACAAACCTCATCAGTTGATAAGACAGATAGTGTCGAAACAAAATGGCTACTTTTGTAGAGATATTTTAACATATTTAAGGTATAAATTCTATATAAATAAATATATATACCCGACATTACTCAATCATTATGTATATATTATAAACTAATTAGAGTTTATAATACGCACCTGATGATTGCGTAACATATGAAACTCCGAGTCGTGCTTTAAACATAGGATAATATGTATATTTATTTATATATACTTTTTAGTTCTGTTATATTACATTGGCCACATGTTCTATTAACACCAGATAATTATTTATATATCAGTGTATACCTGTGTGTATACCTGTGTGTATACCTGTGTGTATACACATATGTCTGCGTATTTACATCCATACATATATATTTTATATATTGTTTTTAAATCAAGCAATTAATGGATTATAAATATATATATATATATATTTGTAATGTGATCGATCCCGACTTGGCAGCTAGGACACAGTCGCTTTCTCACCGACGCAGTGTGGATTTCCTGTGTCTCTTCTACAAATACTTTCACGGCTTCTGCTCCGATGAACCTAGCTCACTGGTACTAGGTCGCACCCTTTTACTGTGAAACCAATAAATTGTAAACGCAAATTCTACTCCAACAGCTTCTTTTCTCGCACTTCCCGCCTGTGGAATTCTCTTCCGCATACTTGCTTTCCCGACAGTTACAATCTCCAAGAATTTAAATATAAAGTCAAAAGTTATCTCATGTCTTATTAACTTACATCCTCTCTCTCGCTCTCTCTCTCTCTCTCTCTCTCTCTCACACACATGCTTTTATCTCCGTCCACCCCACTTTCATCAGTATTCTCTTCTTTCTCCTACTCTCTTCCTGACACCCCCTGCAACCTCTCACTCCACATAGTATTCCTCCTATGTAACCCCCTGCACAACAGTGGCAGTAAAATGCCTTGCTCGGGGCGACAAGATTATGAAAAATTTAAAAAAATTAATAAATAAATATGATAGCAAAATATATACATATACACACAAGTACACGCACGTATATAAATATTTTACTGGTGTTAATAAAAAAGTGCTCAATGTAATATAATAGAGCTATGAAGTATATATTAATAAATATGCATATTATTCTACGTCTATAGCATGACTCGGAGTTTCATGCTCTATGCAATCATCAGGTATGTACATATGCACGTGATGATTGCAAAGCCTATGTAACTACGCCTCGTGCTATAGACGTAGGATAATATGCATATACATGTGTGTGTGTGTGTGTGTGTGTGTGTGTGTGTGTGTGTGTGACGTATAGGAGAAAAGTCAATGTTTACGAAGATTATATTTCTATATAATCCTAAAGCTCTGATCTTGTGTGTCTGTGCATTCCCGACATACAGATTAAACGATACTTAATATCCCAACTAATTTATAAACACGCCGTAACTTTAACCCCTCCCGATTTGCAGTGCCAAGTTTCACTAAAATTAGACGAGGAGTTCTTGAGCAAGGACACTTTTTCGGTTTTCCTGGCATTTTTAATAAGAAATTCACGATTTGTTTTCGATATGCGTCTATAAACAAACAATTGCATATTACATTCTAGTTATTATGTGTGTAAAAAATAATAAACATTTATAACAATATTATTAAATAAACTTAAATATCCATATCGCAACATATATTTATAGAACTCACTACACTACATAAGATTTGTTTTTATAAACAATTACTTGAAAAGTAAAGAGGTTGTGTGTGTCATGTAACTTGATGGTACGCTGGTTTACTTCCGTTAAGTATCTTGAATGAAATGCAAAGAAGAAATAAGTATTTATAATAAAACATGCACTTATTATTTTGAAAAAAGATTACACTTGTTTTAATTCGGGATTCAAATTCCATTTTATGCAATAAATTTCTCTTTTAATATAAATAAGTAAAACGTATATTTATTGATATCATAAAATAATTTATTTTCGAACTTAAATCAGGATATATTTGTTTCCTTTGCTTATAACTAGAATATTGTAATAGAAGATCATTTTCCTACTTGTTTTCTAAATAAATTAATGTTTTTTTTCTGTCTGATTTAGCGATTCATTACAAGTAAATGTGTCTTCCCAGTTTCTTTAGTCTAATCTATTTTCAGATAGACAAAGAAAATTCATAGTTACATAGTTACGTGTGAAATTCTTTTTCTATTTGAAAAAAACAAAACTCCTAAACAACACTTTTTGTTTTCGATCAAATTCGAAATGATTTTCGTTTTCATATTACTTACATTTAAAGTTAAGACTAATGATATTTGGTTTTAATTCTAAGAGCGAGTATTTTACAGATGCGTTTGGTTATTTTCTGCATTGTAATTATATTAGAGCCAAAATGGCCCAAAGCACTAACACCATGTAGTTGTAAGAGCAAGTTTATTAGTCAGGCTAGAATTAAAACCAAATATCATTTGATGATACGGCTTTCATGACGACATTGTTTCCTTCTTCAAGAGGACGTCATTCGAATCATCAAACAATCTCAATGAAATACGTTCCGATTCATACTGCGATAATCAGACTGACATTTCAAACTTTATTCTTTAAACTTTGTGAATATCAAAAGATAAAGGCTGATATAAGTTTTTATTCAATTGATCTTCACATAATCAAACATGAAAGATGCCGACTTCTTTTCAGTTGCTAATGACATACACTGTTTCTGTAAGGCCATTACATTTCATTATATATTCGATGGAATCCCTTGTTATTTGTGTTGTTGTTATTTTTATGGAAACTATAGAAAAATATGTTTCGATTCACCAACTTATTTTTTCAAATATACAAAGACTACTTTTCCACAAATTTGATAGTTTTTAACCCAACTGCCACTAAATTTTTGCCAAAATTAATCCGAATTTTTCCAAGAACAGTTATAGCAATACAAAGCTTATAGTTATTAAAGGGGAGATGTAGGGTGACATGTGCAGTGTTAAATACTAAATAGCACTTCATCAAGTAGTTTTGAAATTAAATGCTGAATGATTTTCGGTCCGATGACAAAGATATTTTCGTAAAAACCTGATGTTTGGTCATCTGATGCTTTTGAGAAACAAATTGGAACGAGAACCTTTCAGTCCACGCCCCTTTGTAGATAGACAGGTAGATTTGAGAATCAAAATGAACACATAAAACCTAATGCTTATTACTGAAATTCTCATGAAAATCTCGTATTAATACAAATGTATGTTGCACGGTTCGAAACGAAACTGACCAAAACAATATTAACAGCAACATATTTCCTACAGTTGCCAATAAATTCAATTCAATCTCAACAGGACACACGCACAAAAGAGAATGCGTCCGGATTCAAATGCGGAGTAAGTTGACCCTTCACACTTGAAAGATAAGCGCAGTACAATCGTAAGACTTCCAAATGACATTAAAAAGTAAATATAAAAAAAAATGAATAAAAATGTTTAAAAGTTATACAAATTCATTAATAATCGTACCGGTCACTTAATGATGCAAGTTTACTCATCAAAGTTTTTCAAACTATTTAAAATGTACTTTTATTCTACGACAAGCCACACAGATCATTAAGAGTAAATAAGTATGCATTTTCATAATTCCATTAAAATATACAAAAGCCAAAATACAAAATATAACATTTTCTGTTTTTATAAATCTACACGCTCTCCTTTTTGCTGCATGTCGCATTAAACCAGAATTTCCATGTCGTGAATCTTGTCACAAAGTCGTCTTATCGAGCTTAAGTTATTTATCTCAATATGGATGTATTTTCATTTTCAATAGACTTTGGCGAGCAACGATATCGCAAATGTTTTTCCTCCATTGTCATAGCCATTAGATATGGTTACAATACGTAAGAAAACAGCTTCAAAAACATAAAGTATTTATCAATGAATTGTCATGATTGATTTTAGTGGAATTTTTTAATTTTAATCTAAGATCGAGGACAAACAATTATGCACAACTTAAATTCTAAAATTGTCGAAGCAAAATGTGCTGAAAACATTCCTTTAACTCTAGATACATACAAAAAACAATTCATACATTAAGTTAAAAATAAAAATAAAACCATCCTTGATAACTGCTAAACGTATAGTCGAAGGCTCTTGGACATAATGAAAAACTAAGATAATTTCTAAATTATTTAACACCAAAAAGTTGTCCGTCGTTTTTAATTCAACTTATATATATATATATATATATATATATATATATATATATATATATATATATATATATATATGGGTAGTCCTCTCTCTTTTATGCAGGTTTCAGTAAAATGACATACAGAATATTAGGGTTAAGTTTTTATGTAATTTTTCATGTGATCATATGATTTTTTTTCTTTTAAGAACATAAATTATATAAGAATTGTCCGAATGTTTTGTTTATCCCAGCGCTTTCGGATATACTTTTATTGAGTATCGAGGATTTTACCTGTAACAGAATGTATGTAGTGTTATGTGTGTATGTAGAGTAGTTTGTATGTTTGTATGTTTTATGTTAGAAACACGGTAAGCACGTTGTTAATGTGTTCGTAGTTATTATTGAGTGTTGTGGGGTTTTTTTTTCCAATAGTTGTAGCCATGATATTTGTGTTGTTAACAAGTATGTTACGGATAGGGTTTGATAGATCTCAGAGATCGAATTAAACTATAATACCTTATAATAATGTTATTTTGAATGAAATCTGCATATATATATATATATATATATATATGAGAGAGACAGAGAGAGAGAGAGAGAGAGAGAGAGAACCGCAACCCGTGAAGACGGATCAGATAATCCAAAAGATTTTATCTAATTAATATAAATTATCAATTAGATGGAAATAGAGAGCTCAATAGATATTTTCCAGAGCAAATATATTGAGAAGAACACTAAACACATAATTAAACGGTTATAAATCCAGAATTTATTTCAGCAATGTAAAGAAAAATCTTTACAATTCCATCGTTCAGATCATTGATGAATAAATAAAAGTAAATTTCACTCAGAATATTTTTTTTAAAAAACTTTTATTACAGAGGGATTTTTAAACTGAAAATAAATTGAGAATAGATACATCAAATCACACACATAATACAATACAGAGAAAGGAATTAAATCACGCATACATAAAACAAAAAATATAAACACGCAAAAAAGAGGGAGGAGATTTATGCACAGACAGAATTAATCACACTAACCTTGTTTAGGAAGGAATATGAAATTTGCTTTTAGTTATCATCAACTTTTTGAATAAGGCAATTGTAAGGATTTTGCTTTACATTGTATGTATGTATGTATGTATGTATAAGCAGTGACATTTAACACGGCAAACGAAAGTTTAGACTGTCACAGAGATAGAATAGAAGATCAACTAACGAGAACAGAACTCACTTAACAAGTAAATTAGTCTGCGAAATTAATTTATTATTTATGAATTTACTAGCCATTACTATATGGCAAGTAAAAGAAACAAATAAAACTTTGCAAATCTGGTTAACTACGTCTGTCTGTTTCTCTCTCTCTCTCTCTCTCTCTCTCTCTCTCTCTCTCTCTCTCTCTCTCTTTATCTATGTATCTATCTCACGCTCGTATTAAACATAGATTATGGCATTATTTACTGATCTGCTTTGTAGACATTTCTGTAATAATGTTCATGTTGATGTAATTCTCTAGGGAACTTCAGTTCGTGAAAGGAATACTTCTTGTTACTTTGTCTTTGTGTTGCTTTCATTTTCTTCTCACTATATTTTATTTATATTTCTTCCCTTTCTTCCCCTTTCTTTCTTTTCTCTCACTCCCCTCTCTCTCTCTCTCTCTCTCTCTCTCTCTCTCTCTGTCACGTCTTATTTTGTCTCTATCTTCATTCCTATTTTATGTATTTCGAAGCAAATACAATCGGTCATCAAATCTAAACTTATAAATGGAACTTTGTCTGTGTGTGTGTGTGTGTATGTGTCAGTGTGTGTGTGTGTGTCCGTTACCTATAAACTCCGAAACGGCTGAACCGATTTTCTTGAAAATTTACACAGTTGTACTATAAGCGTCTGCGAGTGTTCTTAGTTAGGTTTTGTGTCGAGGTACCCCCGATAAATATCGAAAATCAATAATCGAAAAGATCGGGTTATAGAAGAAGTGGTCCGATTTTGATCAAATTTCATACACTCATAGACAAAGACATAAGAAACGATATTCAGACGTTTCAAGGTTGCAGTTCTTACAATAGCGCAGAAAATCCATAATATATATATATATATATATATATATATATAAAAGGCAAGATGTTTGTGTGTGTGTCTGTTTATCTGCCTGTATGTCTGTATTTTTTCAGCCCTTTTATTTTAGTTTTTGCTTCGGGTTTGGCTCTAAGTAGGTATAATTGTAGTTCTTCGTCTCAGCCATGATACCATTCACTCAGAGGACTTATTTAGCCTTCAAAATTCAGTTTACGACGAAATAAAACTTATTTGATATCGATACCAGGAAATCAAAATTTGACTTATATCCATTCATTTTTCTTTCAGTCTACGGTTTCGCTTTAACTGGAAACAACTACTGCTTTTTAGTCTTTCGTGCCAACGTCCAATGAGTCTGAGCTCCAGGACCATGGATTAGTTTTAAAGCTTTCATTACACCCGAGCAACGACGGGCTATACTGCTAGTTAATTACTAAAATGACTGTATCTTTCATATATAACAGGACACCGCCAACCGTGCCACGCAGATTTTTACGTTTGACCTTTCTGATAAACATTCTTAATTTGTCAACTCTATAAATGATAGTTGTCTGCATTAACAATAGTCACCTTTCGTAACAAGCAAACCAATTACCAAACACTTATCAGATTCAGTTAATTCATTTTAGCAACACAGATACATTTCTTTCTTTTTGTTGGCAACGGCAACAGAAGGGCCGCTTAACGTTCTACACTTTGAAGTGTTAACATAAAAGCCTAAATATCAGACAAAAATGGCTCGGGAGTAGACAAAATTATACAATTTTAGCCTGTTTCCTTACTGAACGTATTTTACAACCTTTAATGAGCCATATCAAGTTCACAATGTTATATTTAATGATGGGACCCAGTCGTTTATTTCTTCAAATGAGATTTTTCCCCTTTGATTTTCTTGTTTTCTACACTTCTTCAAGGAATACGTTAGTGTTCATTGCACTAAAATGAACCCTCCAGGACTTTTACATGATATACATGATATATTTATGATAGAATTGTACTCATAAACTAGACCACCATCATCAAGTAAAGAGAGCATGCATATATGTATATATATATATATATATATATATATGCTCTCTTTAATGGTGGTTTATTTGATTAAAAAGAATGGCCAAAACTCAATAAAAACAAAATTTTATCGTCAAAATCCTGATTCTATTGTTAAGTGGAAAGACCAAAGGATGTTTTGATTACTAAATTATTCATTTTTTTTAATCCTTTTTAATTTTTAGTATTTACAATATTTTGTTTAAACATATTGTTTTTCTTGCTTCAGCGGATGAACCGAAGATTCGTACAGGATATTTTAACGTCTTTTGGGGGTGAAAACACACACTGATTTGGAAATTCTTGCAAAAATCATATAAAAGTCGGATTTTAATGAATCTTTCAGGACGTATTCACAAATTAACTAAATTATTTTAGAAATGTTTCTTTTTTAGAAAATCTTGATAAAAATGGTTTTTCATTTGTTACTCTCAATAATTCAATTTTATGAAGTTCCGAGAAATTCATTTTTATACCGCTTAATGTTTATATTAGTTATACGCAAAATTCCTTGAAGAATTTAAATCATTATTTTTTAAACAAAACCACTAATTACCAAAAATCTGATTTGAATTGTAAAATAAAAAAAATGCAATAAAACTAAGACATTATTTAATTAGAAAATCTTTTAATTTCTTTTTAAAATAAGGCATATTATGAACATTATTGCCATAAGAAATTCTTTTTCCGATGAATAATGAATTTTTACAAGAATACTTTTCAAATTTTAATTAGAAAAAATTATAATGTTTTAACTCTTTTAAATTTCTGTATTAATTTATACCAGTTAGATCAGATTGTTATTAAGTAAAAACTATATTTACTAATCATACATGGAAAAACTTTTCAGTGACAACGAATATTTTAAAACGAACTTTTAATTTAATCTGTGTGTATAAACGTTTCGTTTTATGTAAATATACGACATTACTAGAAAATTAGAGGGGTAACTTGAAGCAATAGGGAGACGGTTAATGTTTATTGAATCGGCCTTGTGTCAAACATAACTGAACTCACTACAACTTAAAATTTATTCGTAATCATCAGAAGGTTGTCAGCAGGTTGGAATGTGTGGAAGAATGAAAGTATACATTTTGTATGTTTTAATAGAAATTTATTGATAGAAAAGGATAGCATGAATTTTAGAAGTTAATGTTCAATTAGAAACATTATTAAGAAATTAAGTGTAGTAGTAACTTGTTGGAATGACTTTATGTGTACGTATTTATGTATGAGCGTTTGTTAGATATTGGATATATCTAAGGCGTTCGACAGAGTTTGGCATGCTGGCCTTCTATGTAAACTGCGGAGCTATGGTATAACTGGACATTTGTTTGAACTAATCCAGTCATTCCTCTGAACCGCACAATGAAGGTGGTATTAAACGGACATGCCTCTCAGAACTACCATACAAACGCAGATGTCCCCCCAAGGCTCCATCTTAGGTCCTACACTCTTCCTGATATACATTAATGATCTCCCTGATTCCATAAGAGCCCAAATAGGTTTGTACGCCGATGACACTACAGTTTACTCTCGCCTCCTACAAAAATCTGGTGTGGGTGTCAAAACTAACCTCGCAGCCGAGATTGAAAAAGACCTCCAATCCATATTGGACTAGGGTAAGAAATGGCTAGTAAATTGTAATGCTTCTAAAACGAAGCTACTCTCAATTAACCATCATCGACAATCTCACCTACCTCTCATTAGCATGGACCAGGCTTGCCTCCCAGAGAGGAAAAAACACTACGCCTCCTTGGTCTCACACTTTCAGCGGACCTCAAATGGAATGACTATATCGAGTCCATTGCTAAATCCGCTGCTATGAAAGTCGGTTCTCTGTGTAGGGCCCGGAAGTTTTTTCCATCTAAATCTATCCTGCACATATATAAATCTACCATCCGCCCGTGCATTGAATACTGCTGCCATATCTGGTCGGGTGCCCCTGCTGTTCTCCTCGGGCTTCTCGATAAGGTTCAGAGGAGGGTCTGTAATGTGATAGATACCGACTTGGCAGACCACCTGCAGTCTCTCTCCCACCGGCGCGGCGTGGCTTCCCTGTGTCTCTTCTATAAATACTTTCACGGCTTCTGCTCCGATGAACTTAGATCACTGGTGCCCCCTAAATACGAATTTGAACGAGATACTAGATTAGCAACTAGATCCCACCCTTTTACAGTGAAACCGATAAAATGCAGCCGTAACTTCTACTCCAACAGTTTCTTTCCTCGCACTTCCCGACTGTGGAATTCTCTTCCACACGATTGCTTCCCTGACGGCTACAATCTCCAGGAGTTTAAATGTAAGGTCAATAGACATCTCCTAACACACTAACCTGCTCCCATTCTATCAAACACTCTTCCCATCTGCCCAACCCTCATTCTCGGTATCCTTACTCATCTGTCACCTTCCTCCTGACATTCCCTATGTCTAACCACTCCTTCTCTTTCCTTTCCCCTATGTAGCCCCATGCGCAATAGCGGCAGTAGAATGCCTTGCTTGGGGTGAGATGATTAAAAAAAAAATGAGTGCTTTTGAAGTATTCGCTCAGTTTTAAAGGGTTCCGTGCGGTTATCAAGTGGACTGGTGAACGATGAAGAAGAAGGAGGTGAGAGAGAAAGAGAGAGGCAATAATAATACGATCGCTTGACGTTTGTCAAGGGTACATGTTAACTACTCATTTCTTTGTGGCGAAGGTCGTATCGATTCGTCTTTTTATCTCGTTTGGGAATTTACTCCCGGATGTCATTCTGGCTTTTCCATTGGATGACAAACATTTCGCATCTTTGTGTGAAATTTCGCAAGTTTTGTGTGTGTTAAGCAACGTTTGTAAATTCGAGAAAATTCGTTTATTTCTAACAATGAGTCGGATATTTATTTTTGCAATATTTTTTAATGAAGAGAATTAGGTTGTGTTGACAAAGTTGTCAATATGGACGATTTTATCGATTTTACTAATGATCAGAAAAAATAATTCCAATACAATCAATTTAAATTTGGTTTGAAATACAGTAAAGTATTCTGTGTTTGGAAATATTAAGTTTAATCTACTAAGTTAAAAATAAAATAAATATAAAATAGAATCTTCAGGAAAAATTTTGGATTTTTTACACAAATAAGTTATATATCTTCTTTTTTTTTTTTGAATTACTTAATTTTGAAATTGTCGAATTGTTCAGAGTGAGAAATATAATAAAATTAGAAAAAATAATGAATAAAAATATTAAATATAAATCCTAGTTGTAGAATATAGGAAAATGTTTTGAAATTTGAAAACATGTCTACCTCTAAAATGAATTTTCTAAATCAGGAATTTTACATCAACCACTTGTGCAAGAGTAAATAAGCAAGAAGGCCGGAAATACAATTATATTTATGTAAATAGCAATGGGTACACAGAATTTACCTTGACATCATTCTAAAAAACACTGATTTATTTCTATTTCCTAGTTTAAGGATTTCTTTGTTTTCGAATGTATGTTCCTTTAAAAGAAATAGACTGTCGTTGACGTGATCTTTCATTATACTAGCTTTTTTTACTTGAAAATACTGATAGGAAATTAAAGAAAACAAAAGAAATTAACAATAACTCGTTGTTCTTTAAATCAAAGATTTACTAATTAAAAAGCAAGTATTATTTCCATCTGATGATGTATGCATGACAACAATTCTTAATGTTATCAATAACAGAAGTTACGATGTAACTGAATCAACGTGTTAAATATTCTGCAATACTTGTTCTTGCAAGTCACTCAATCTCCAAGCTTTGATAAATGTATTTTCCCTTTATTTGAGTTGCGGAGAAAAATCAAAGCTTCTTTTTAATGTGTTTTTTTTAACAATGTGAAATAATAGGGTAGGGTTGACGGTGTTTCCAAAACAAGGCGCTAATGAGAGAGTTTCCTAAATGAATCTCGTCTGTTGAAAACTGCAACACAATATCGAAGTTTGTTCCTTTACATTATACTGATTCTCTCGTTTAACGAAATTAAAGAGCTGACACACCATAACAATGATTATTCTCGTTAGGTTTCAACTGATGAAAACATTCTTTAAACGAATGGATTTCCTTTTTCAGAAGAAAATTCGTGCTTTCAGCTTTCACGTATTTTATTCGAACTGAAGCGTGGATACCGATATCTTTGACTATTTATTATCAAACTATAATCACTAAAGTTAACTGCTTCTTGATATGAATTATAGAAGAGAATAACAGACGAAGAAAAGAGAGAAAAACACAGACAGAAATACGCTGTATTTAGAAAAGGCAAGAGAAAAAGAACAAATGATGCATTTCTAAATATGTGTGCATTCACTCCAACAATCATATCATTATCCAAATGATCTATGTACATGTGTAGGCAAATTAAGAATTCAAAAAATGTCCTTACTTTTTTTTTTTGTTTTTTGTTTTTTTTTTGTCATCACGTTTCGCCTGAAAAATCGTTCCGTTTTTCTACCGCGTGAGCTGTACCACGACCTTCAAAGCTCGTGGCTGTACTCAGTAAGCTTTGATTATCTCAACCTATAAGTGTAAAAAGCAAAAGACTATATCGGCTGAAATATTAATGCAACAATGATGGGGATACTAAACCAAGTAATTTAAGAAATTATTTTTAAGTACATTTTAAAAACAACATTTGCGTTCAACATTTTTTACATTGTTCGGACTTTTGTTCTCATCTTTATTGCCTTGTTTACAAAGTTTCGGTCGTTGTACGCTCCAGCTTTCTTCATGTGCTTTTGAACTGAACTCTTTATTTTGATCACTGAGGTAGATTGTTCTCATTCCATGGGGGATGCCACTTCCAGATGCCATGTAGTTACTCCCTTTAACTCAACTCTCTAAGATTTTATTTTGTTCACTGCTGCTAGGAGTGGAATAAGAATGATATACCCCAGTGCTAGAAATAAAGAGTTTGGTTCAAAATACCTAGCACCTGAAGAAGGCCGGAGCGTGCAACGATCGAAACGCCATAAACATGACAATACAGCTGAGGACACCGGTCCGAAGAATGTAAGTAATGTAAATACTACCTCATCCTTGAAGTATAGACAAACATTTGCGTTCAAGATGTTCTTTTCAATAAAAGCTTCTCGATATTTCATCTTTGACGTATAATGTTTACGACAAGTTAAAATAAAACTTTTTTCCACCATGAAAGGATTCATTTACAAACATTACACTGTTATCATTTTGTATGTGTTTCTTTATTTTTGTTTTTGTTGCTTTTTATTAGACGATTTCGGTTGTGCACTCTCAGCTTTTCCTTGTCTGCCAGTTGCGTTATGTCGAAACTGCATTGAGAAGGCAGTTGTTCACATTTCTCCCCATATGCACGTCATATTCAGTACCCGTTGTTTTTATGAAGTTAAAGTTTTTGTCTTCTGACCTCTGTGCTACCCCGCCAGTTGACCTAATGGGATAGACAAAACAACAGATGAAAAGGAATTAGTCGGAACTAAGTTAAACATTATTAAAGAGCACACATTGATTATTCAGTCAGTCAGTTACACGCTTGGGCGATCATGTCTCGAAAGAGACATGACTGACTGGGCAGAAGATTATCCCACAGTAGGTTACCATTGCTTTCTGCGGTAGACTGGTTGCCAACCAAGGCTATAGAACCCAATCTGTCCTGTTATTTAACCCATAACTGGAGGGCATAGACGGATTAATACCTTTTCCAAGGGTATTTGCGCGTAAGTGAATACAAGGAATTCAACTGGAATTCGAACTCGGCTCTCCGATTTCTCGTTCTGAGTCGATATCCACTGCGCCACAACGCACATCCATTGATTATTATGTATACCAAAATTCACCGAATACATACCGTGAATACTGTGTTAAAATGGCTTTTCAAAATACATTTCGAGCGGCCATTATTTTTGTAACAACCTAATATTTAAACGAAATTAAACAGATCTAATAATGCATCTGGCTGCAGATATAAATCGAAATAAAATCCAGGAGGAAAACAATAATTTTTATGTTATCATCGCATCTTAGCAAATTATAAATTTTTCAGTTTAAATAACTGGTTATTGGAATTTTAATTATTGACATAATTTAATATTTGTATATTGGTATATTTCTCTTCTTAATTTTTCTCGAATAAATGCAGAATGGAATTGAAATACTTTGAATTATATTATTTTTATTAGCACAGATAAAGATTTCATATAATATTACAAAGAAACATGTTGACAGAGCGAAAATGACGCAAAATTATTTAAAACATTTGTGTTTTTGAATCTTGTTAAGAAAACTCATTTGGTCTCAAAAACAACTTTCCTTATACAAGTCAGTCTTGTACTTATGAATCGATTGAATTGCAAACAAACATGTCTGGAGGGATTTTCATTGAGAAAACGTTCGACAGTCACCTCGTGACTTGAACCACAGCCAAATATCTTATCAGCAGGGACGTTGGAAAAGAATTAAACATCTTCGTTAAAAGTTACACGCTAACCACCATGACGTCTATCATGTCAAGGATGAATCCAAGTTTTTCTACGCTTATTTGGCCTTGCGCCATACTTGGGACATGAGAGAAATCGATTTGTCTGCTCAAACCGCACTTGAAAGCCCACTAGTCACTCTGAGAGATGACGAATGGAAATCTATCTATTTAAGGCTATGTTCTGTAAAGATGTAGGTGAACATGACGCTTCATAGATTTGTGTTCTTTATTATTTATTCAGTGTCATAACATTTTCGGAAATTTAGTGAGATGGTTCTATACGGCATGGAATTCAGTCTAGCCATGCAAAGCTAAAGAAACCTGCTATTTAACATAAGAAATAAAAATGATGAGAATTAAAGTATCCTTATTAATAATAATAAAAATTGAAATACAATAAGAGCCACATTTTTGCACCCTAGAGTTACATTAAGTGTTGTCTGAAGGTAATTGGGTTCAAATTGATTATTTTGCGCCCCCCAAAATGGACGACTCGACAGTTGAGGTTGGGATTAAAAGAAGAAAAAGAAATCCTGTTTACTCGAGAACACGATTCTCTTTCCAGTATAGACACATAAATGTACTAATTTTAACGAATTTATTTTATTTGTCTTCTATGTACCGTGTACTTCAGGATGTTGGTGATCATGGCTTTCCTCAATTTCATATCCTTTGTAGCTCTTAACAGATTTTGTCTTTTTACTATCTTTCCTAAACCCTCTTCTTCCATCCATTTACACAAATTCTCTAGGTAGGCAATGCGCTGCTCTCCTCTTTCTCTTATGCCTTCAATCCGCCTTGTGAGTATTAACTTTTCTAAGCCTTCTTTCTTCATTATGTGCCTTAGAAATACCAACTATCTCTTTCTGATGTTCTGTATAAGTGTCTTTTTTTGTTTCCATTTTCTGTAAAACTTTGTCATTGCTCACATGTTTAGTCCATAGTATTCTCAGCCTCCTTCTGTAGAACACTATTTCTGTTATGTCAAGTCTTTTTGAGAAGATTGTCAAGTATCCACTATTACTAACGAAATGTTCCTGTTTATTAATATTTTGATTAGCTTTTGGAAGTCGTCTTTTACTATCCGAATTTCTGTGTCACACTCTACATCCTCAATTTAAACACTTCCAAGATATTTAAATTGTTTTACCAGTTTGTAATTTGTATGTTTTTATTACAACCCGATTCTTGCTCTCACGCAAAGAAACGAAAAAAAAAAATTAAAAGGATAATAATCTCACAAATATTAGCTTGTTTTGTTCCGAATTTAAAACCAGTTCAGATAACCTTTGAAGTAATGCAGTGTCTAACATGCAAAATTCTCAACACTTCAAATATAATTCAGGGTTGCTAAACTATATATTGGTACTGCGACTTCTCCATTCATTAGAGGAAGTGAATGGAATTTAAGTGCTCTTTATTCAAGCAATTAAAATCTTATAAAACCGGAAATACTTCATTCATTTCTACCAATAGACGATCATGAAAATCAAAACAAAAGCATCTTTATACAATTTGAGTGATTATTCATGTAATTATTTCCCTTTGTGTAAATCATTCAATTATCAGAAGTCATAAAACCATTAAAGACGAATATCAATTCGTCTAAAAGCTTTATTTCTTCTTTCTCTCTTTGACTATCTAAGGATGCTCCTATCTATCCATCTATCTAAGCACGCTCTTATGTATGTATGTATGTATGTATGTATGTATGTATGTATGTATGTATGTATGTATGTATGTATGTGTCTGTTCTATCTATCTATCTATCTATCTATCTATCTATCTATCTATCTATCTATCTATCTAATGCTTGTTTCATGACAGAATCCCTGCTCTGTTTTTTTCTAAGTTGACTTGCGATTTTTTTTAGTCGACTACACATGTCATCACTTAGATTTGATATGACACGACGTGTCACATTGTCTGCTTTCTTACAATGTCATTTTCGTTTCATTCATAATAGGAAGAAAAAACAGAACAACTAAAAATTATTTCCTGTAAATAACAAATTTCTATACGCATCATTTTAGTTTTTTCCATATAGAATTCAGCTTATTGAGAAATGAAATTTACCGCTTTTAGTGTCCTTGACCTACCAAGACCGGTTCTGTAATTCATTAGTTTCGTTTATTTTCTTCTTATTTAAGGAGATACAGAAAAGTTATCAACCCGACAAGGAGGTCCTGAAGAAAATTTAAAAAACAAAAAAACAAGCAAAAAAAACCCCGAAAACTTCAAAATAAAATGTTTAATTACTTGGTTAGAATTTAGGGAGTGGGTCCAACCAAAAACTGTCTCCCACTCCGTACAATATTTTTGTTATTTCTTATCCAAATAATTATTTTACACTGAACAGATTTTATTTTTCTTCTTTGAATGTTTATAAATCTTTGAATAAGTTTCAACAGGGAACATTCCTCTCATCTGCAATGGCAGGAAAATGCTATTAACTCACACGACTGGTTTTATACAGTAGGGGTTATGAAAAGTTCTTAGCTTGACCAAAAACAAAAATAAAAAATCGATTTTTGGTAAGATTTTGAGAAATTATTCGGGCCAGGAACTTTTCATAAGTGATGGAAGATCCTGTTGTAGATTTGTGATTATTATATTAATCTCGAAAGACATTGCTCGTGATTGATTAATTGATGCAATGGCAAATTTTGTCATAAACTGGACTGAATAAATATCTGCAAAGCCAGGGATCTTTTCAGAGATTCAATCAAAGAATGTAATGAAGAAGACGAACAAATACACTGATAATGAGTTTGTAATTTTCATGAGATTCTTTTTCTGGTGATGAATAGAAAATATTCTCGTTTAATCATAAATACTTTTAATTATTGTTATTCTTTTAAAATTCTTTCTTTTTAAAGAAAGAAAGGTGAACTCAAACATTTGAAAACTTTACACCACTACATCGCAATTTAGTTCATATCGGCAGAACTTTTACCAATCACGAAAATAATTTTGTCAAAGATAGAAACTGATTATAGATATTGCCTCATAGAGTCAAGAAAAAATAGCCAAAATTTCATCCGGTCGTAAAATCTATCAAAGAAAATACCATATAATTTGATATTAGTTTGCAGAATCGATATTGATTTTGTTTTCTGATATATCGGGATCGATGAAAACAAATGACCTTTACCAGCTTTGAAGATGACACAGGAAAAAATCACACACACATCTCGCATTTAGCCTGGACGATTTTAATGTGTGAGATATTTTCGGTTCCCCCACGTTGTGTTTCAGTATACGCATGAATATCGGTGAAGATCTGTCGAAGATCAGGGTTGACTCTTCTTTGTCTTGTCTATGCTTGAAACTTAATTAACGTCAATAACACTCATTAACAAGTGTAAAAATAACAAGTTTTATTTATGGTACTATGATTGATTAAGATCAGGAATACATAAACAAAAGAAATTTGAAGGAGTTTCCTTGTATAAGGAATTTTTAAGCTAGGAGGAAGAGATTGAATGGTGGTTGCAGTTATGTCTAAACAGCCGAGAGTCGTTCAACTATTTAAATGAAGGCAGCTGATCGAGGGAGTTCAAAAAGCGACGTGGAGAACAGGATTTTAACCGATCGCGGTACCACGGTCATCCACAGTCAGGGAAAGTGTTGGTCTACAAGCGGCGAGACCAATTTGATCTTATCTCTACTCTGATGGCAACTGATTTTATGGGGTGAAAATCCTAATTGCACTGCTCTGGTTGACCAGCCAATAATAATGCTTAACTAATGGTATTGACTAATCAATAATAATGCTTGACCAATGGTCTTGTGTCATACGCTTTGAAGAGGAGGAAGGAAACTCACCCAGAATGATTAGTCGTCCAATCAAAATAATGGCTTTGTGTCGTAAGTAACGAAGGTGAGAAGCGAGAAGTTCCATTCCCGCCCTTCTCTCGTGGGAAGGCTAATCAAAACTGTGGCCTTGCATTACTGATATTCACGTTCAATGAAATGCTTTCCATGTTACGGAATCCCACCCTAATTTGACTTGATTGTCACAGGTGTCATCGTTACCTCTGTCTGGAAGTGTCTTATATCACTGATCAAAACAAACTGAACTGTAAAGATTTTATTTGTGTCACTCATTTCAACGAACAGTTCCTTTATCAAATGAAAAAAAAAAGATACTTAAGTTAAACAGACCTAAGACTGTATCTAACGACTAATCCCACACAAGCTTATGATTTCACCTCTGACATTATACTCTATGTGACACTAACTAGAAAATTCATGACATCGCATTATTTTAACATGAAAAATATTTTTATTTCTTTAGAAATATAAGTTAAATCGCCAGTCAACCTTTAACACCAGTCATGGTGTTATACAATTTCAATATAATAATTTTCTATAGTCAAAATGACAGATTCTTGTTTTATTTCTTTAAGATTATTTGTAATAATGAATACAAAACATCTTTCTCGTTCAAAAATGATTACACATTAAAAATACATACGAATGGTATTTAATAAGCATCCATATGTAATAAGCATAAATAATCCCAGCAGCAAAATATAAAACGAAAATATTGAAATTTAACGTTTTAAAAGTAAATTTATTTCAAATGAATATTTTTAATACATCTATACTTTGTTCTTAACTGATTTCATATCAGCATCCGTTTATAAACACTGCGAGATTTTCAATATTATTTAACGACCTATCATTAAAGTATGATATTAAAATATTTAGAATCTTTAAAATTAAGATATTTATTCAAACAATATTTTTTATTATTATTAAATTTATTTTCGAGTCCCTAATTACTTTTTAGGTAAATTTTTAATAAATTTATCTTTCGTCAATTTTTACATTCAATATTTATCTTCCCTTGTATCACACACGCTAAATTTTGTATTCCATTTAATTCGAAACAACTGTCATTAACAGATGACTATGAATTAATCTGTATTCTACACTTTGGATTCTGTCTGTTGCAAGACTTTCATTGCAAAGATGGTAGTTGGTGATTATGGGACAAAGAATTCATGCTGGCAAATTCAAGATAGTTATCCATAAATCATTTTCTCGCCTCGTTCTCTTCTAACTGAAAAGCCAAGTATTTATATGACGTGACTTAAAATTTGTCAACTTTTATTTTATTCTCTCTTGTTGTAAATGTCGACTTCCTGTGGCGAAGGTTTTCTCAGCGATTTAAGATGGCGCCACTAGATACATTTAGTTGCTTTGGACAGCTTAACGAGAGACTGAGAGTAAAAATGAGAAAGTTGATTTTTTTTCTTGGTGTTTATTGTTCCTTCTAAAGCATTTCAAAAGGGTTAGGTGTCCCTATATTTTCAGAGAACAGTACTTTTTCATAATCGTTTAGTACTGTGATTCCGAACATGGGAGCAATTTAAATATTTAGTGTGTGTAGATATAAAAAAGTTTCGTAGTTGAGAACAGAGCCTTGTTAAGCCTTGAAGAATTCATTCTAAAAATCTTTATCTGGATACAGTTTCTGTTTGTAATGCTTCCTTTTTCTAAAACCTTTTCTCTAACAATAAACATTATTACCTTTGTTGTGTTCAGTTTCCACTAATAGCCTTAGAAAAAGCATGGATACATATCTTCTTTCTTGCCGTTCCCAGGTACGAGTTAAACCTTGGAATTGTTAGCCTTCGGTTAGCACCCGCTCAACATTTATATATATATATATATATCACCCCAAGCAAGACGAAAACGCCACTGATGCGCAGGGGGCTACGTAAGAGTGAAAAGATTAGAAGAGAAACCGAAAACCACAACCTAAACAGGAAACAAGGGATGAGCCTCTTCACCTGTTCAATAGACGTGGGTGGAATGTGAACCGGGCGATAGTTTAGACTATCTACTCCAATTGAAAAAAAAAATAAAAATAAAAAAAAGAGTGAAAAGATTCGAGAAGAGAAAAACCGGAAACCACAACCTGAATAGGAAACAAGGGATAAGCCTCTTCACCTGTTCAATAGACGTGGGTGGAGTGTGATTTTCACGGAGAAGAATAATTTACATTGTTGTTTGAAAAATTTCAGGGATTCCACCAAATTTCATGTTTCCCAGCACATAAGTAGTTCACTTGAATGGCTAGACATTATTATTATTATTATTTGGAATAAAACAAGGACTTGAAAAGAATGGATGAGATGACTTACAGTTGCGGTTACAAACTTCCAATATGGCGTCTTTTTTCTTTCTTTGTTTTTTTTTTTTTTTAATAACGCACGTGTCTGCTTCTTGATTCGTAAAAGCCGGTATGAATGAGATCTTGCAAGACTTTACAGCCGTTTTCCTGTTTATGTTCACTGTAATATTCACTGTAATATTCTCCGTTCATTTTTACCGCTGCCACCATGTTATGGTATTCGTTAGTACAAATATTATTAGAGAGCAGAGACAACGAGGAGACGAGTTAAGCTTACAAGGGAGACCTCCGTAAATATATATATAGAGAGAGAGAGAGACAGAGACAGACATACAGACAGACAGACAGACAGACAGAAACTGAAAGAGAGAATTAATACAAATTTGTCCCTTAGCTGTCATTTAGATCACTATATATATATATAAATAAACATACATATTGTCCTATGTTTTGCGCACGACTCGGAATTTCATGTATTTTTCAGCAATTATCGGGTGCTTATATCATATTGGCCTTTTCTCGATTTTAATTATTTATTAGCGCTTCTTTCTTAAAGTTTATTATGGGTATAAAATCGGATGTGCAAATATTTTTATCTATTAAATATATAAACAAGTTAGGTTAATAGCGAAATCTAAAAATAGAATAAAAACATGGTGGGGAAAAAAACAGAATTATAATTTAATTATAAATATAAATAAAGGCTCGTTAGGGTGAAAGTAACTAATTTGTTTACATTTACATTTCTGAGGGAAAAATATCGTTAAAGATACGGATACGCACAGATTTACGCATCCATCGATGTGCATATATTTATACATTCATACAAACCTAAAAGCTGATTGTTAAATTTGAATTATATTTAGGTATTATTACTGTGTTACATGTATAAATAAATAATTGATTATTAACCGGTTATGGTAAAGTAAAAATTAGGTTTAATAGTGTAAAAATTAAAGTAAAACTACTAGGATACTTAATATAATCCAGTTATATTTATTTAATTAAATCAATTTATTCAACTTGATAATTTATTTAATCTATTCACTTAAATAATCAATTAAAGTAGATAATTTATTCAATTAGATAATTAATTTAATTTATTTAATCAGATATTCAATTTATTTAATAAATCAATTTAATGATTAATCAATTTATGTCATTATATAATTCATTTTATAGAGTAAAATTCAAGTAAAAATTAATTAAGTTTAATAGTGAATAAAAAAGACGATAAAGGCGTATCGTTGACACAGTGATAAAAAATACAGTATACACATAATATATGAGAAATTTTAAAATTTGGCTGAATTGCAGTTCATTTCCGGTCAAAATTTAAAATTTCTCTCTCAGCCGTTTCCGTTGACTCTTCCCTCTCTACATTGTCTCACTTATTTTTCTCTTCACTTTCTATTTCTTCCGTATCTTTCTTTTTCCTCTTTCTTTTCCTTTTCTTGATTTCTCGTCTTATTTCTGATGTTTTCTCTCCTCTTTATTTCCCTCACCTTTTAAAAAATGTCTCTTTACTTCGTACGGAAAAAAAAAATTCCAAAAAGTGTTGTTCTGAAAAGATACATATTATCCTCCGCTTTACGCACAACTCGGAATTTCATGCATTTTTTAGCAATTATAGGGTGCTTATCATATCAAACAAGCCTTTTCTCAATCTTCATTATTTATTATATATATATATATATATATAATCATCCGCTGTATTTCAGCTTATCAGTATGGTTAGACATCTGATTGCTTCTAACCAGGATTGAAACCCGAACGAATTGACTTTCGGTGATTATAACCTCTAAGCTATAGGCGTTCGGTGGAGGAAGGCGTATTTTAGTGTGTTATATACACAATGTAAACACACGCCAGTAACCGAGAGTTACGCCAATCATCCAAATTAGAAAGACCTACATTGAAAACCAATATTCGAAATTCTTGCTATTTACCAGAACCCAAACACCGACAACAGAAGAAATACTAAACTGCATCTACTTCTTCAATGAAGAAAGTTAAACTAATTTTCCTATTGGAGAACAGATATCATTGTGACAGTGTTTTAGTAAATGCGATATGTCGTAAAACGTTCTGTGACTTTTTAAAACTTGTTTATTCGAAAGAAGGATTTTACCTTGATTCTCATTAAATTTACAATAAATATTATTATTAGAATTGTCTTTCTGTGATTTCGAATATTTAAAAAAAAAATTCGTGGAGTCGAGTAGAGTTAATTATCAGCAGATCTCTATATATAAAATTAATACACAAATTCACATGCAAATACACGTAAAATACCGAAACATTTTATAAAAATGTATCGTAATTTCTGTTTTGGTTGTATTTAGTTTCATTTAAAGCTTTATAAAGGGTGATATAATTCTTTGCTTCAAAATTTAATTTATAAAACAAACCAATCGTTTGTTTTAATTCACGCAGTAATATTTTGTTTTCAAACAAAATTTAAAATTAATTCTAAAAAGGAAATGATGTTTCGTCTTTTTTTCTTTGCATGTTGATATTTTTATATGCTTAACTCAGAATATTTTTATTTTATTTTATTGTTTTCTTGACTCACTTTAAATTACACTTGTACTCGCTTATTACAAGAATTTCGCGGCAGTGAAGTATTTTAGTTATTTTTTTCCGTAATTTTACCTAAAAAATTTTAAACGTTTTTGTCGTTGCTTTGTTTTCTAGACGCGATCATGCATGTATGTTACTCAAAATCCATTCTTTATTTTTACTTGAATATATTTTGCTTTTTAACTGATAATAAATAATGCCTGATTTCTCTTTAGTACTTTTGAATCTTTGCAAGAATCGGACCAATTTTCTTTGTTGTTGAAAATACACTTGTAAAAGAGCAGATTAAATAGGCAAGCCTCTATTAAAAGTAGCAATTAGTTATTTAAAACTATATTCAAAGAATTATTTTCTTTGCTTTTATGCGACTAATTCGTCCAGAATTGAGTCTTACCCAACATAATTTGAAAATGATTGAAACTGGCTGTTATATTTAATATCAATAAGTCTGGAACAAAATTTCAGTATTTGAGCACTCAGTGAGAAACAAATTCTCCATACTACGAGTAGTCCGCAAAACAATATTACGAACTATTGCTCCATGGCAGGCGGCATAAATATTACTTATACTAGAAATTTTCTAGGGTAGGTTGAAGGGCACTGCTATGCAGCACTCACTGAGGATCGAACTCATGAATGTGTCTACCATTCTTTCAAAGTGAAATAAACTGCCTTCAAAACAACTTTTTTAAAAAACTACGTACCAGCATCACATTGATCACCGAAGTGATACGTAACTAACTCACCAAGCTTATCTTATTCTGGCACAAGACCATAAGATTAGAGCACTCCATGAGGATCGAAATTACCAGAATAGTTCTTCGTCAACCAAGATTAATTCACTCATCATTGTTTCACAAGACGTGAACCAGATTAGTTATGACACCTGATTTATCATTAAGTCCTTAACACATGGCATCAAAAATTAAATAATAGTTTTAATCTGTGCAACTCTCCAAAGAAAGAAGTTAGTTTGTGTTGTCTGTGGGTTATATTCTATAAATCTCCCAAAAGGCAGTTCAAAATTAGTTTTAAAATTTGTGGGTATATTCGTAAATTAGGCAACTTTTTAGAATCTCTCTTTATTCACAGGCTGGGTGTGCGTTGTGGTGCAGTGGCTATCGGCTTGGAATGGGAAATCTGAGAACCGTGTTCGAATTTCATTTGAATTCTTTGCATTCACTTACGCACAAATAACCTTGGGAAATGTATTAATCCGTCTCTTCCCTCCAGCTATTGATCAAATAACAGGAAAGATTGGGTTCTATAGCCTTGGTTGGCAACCAGTCTACCGCAGAAACTAATGGCAACCTACTGCAGAAAAATCTTCTGCCCAGTCAGTCATGTCTCTTTCGCGTATGACACTTGACTGACTGAGTGACTTTATTCACGCAGCAATACTTTTGCTTTCGAACTTAGAAAAGTCGAAAATTATTTTGATTGATTTTAATTTTACGGCTTTTTCAGGTAAAATATTTTTAGAGTGTTAGAATGTTTTGAGATAATAATGATTTACGAATACAAGTTCTACTAATTAACCCATAACTGTGCGGATAAGAGGTGCATTCATATCTTTTCCAAAGGTATTTGCGCGTAAGTGAATATAAAAAAACCAGCTGGAATTGGAACTCGGCTTTCCGATTTCCAATTCTAATGCTTTATCGATTACAACCGAACATCCAAGCTTACAGCATCTGGTATCAAGTGATCACCAATCTAGGTATTGACCATGTTTAACGTTGCTTAACTTCGGTGGTTTTATGAAAACCAGTGTTTCAATGTGATATGACCGTAAGTCTGAAATTAATTAGAAATTATTAATAAGAAAACTAAGTAAAAATAAATGGACTGTCGCATTTATATATATATATATATATATATATATATATATATATATATATATATATATATATATATTTCTTTTAATGTTTAAACGTCAATTTGATGATCAACCAATTCTGTAACTTCGAATTCCCGTTAGTAAAGCAAGTATGGCATTGCTTACTTTGGGAATTTCCTAAAGGAATTAAGAAAATATAACTGACAGAGTTATTTATTGTTTTGTAAATATTGCATCATTAAATGTTTTGCATCACTGACTTGACAAATCGGATTAATCCATTAACGAATGCACAACTTTGCTGAAAAGTCAAAAAATCGTGAATCCATACATTTAGAATTAAACTGTCACGAGAGAGAAAAAAAAGAAGACTTTGATAAAATTTAATTCGAGAAATGTCGATAATTACTTAATATTTGATGACATTATTTTCTTTTCTTCCAAAATCAAGCGGCATTAGGAAGGAAATCAACATTCAGAACATTTGTACCAGATCTCAAACATTGGATACTGGGGAATACGCAACTATCTCAACACTGAAGAATCCCCAACTCTTTTTTCTTTTAATAAGCGCAATTTAATCTAGTGCAAAAAACACAGTAGTAGCACACCTGGTGAGGATCGAACTTGCTTTCAAATTGATCTGCAGGACAAAACTGCCCTCAAAACCATTATACATTTTCTTTTACAATTTAAATATCTGGAAAGTGTTTTTAAAAAGGACGGAAAGTGCGACACTGAAATCCGAAAACGTTTTCCATAGCGAAATATACCTTTGAGAAACTAAACAAAGTATTAAGAACTAAAAAAATTTGTAAGAAACAAAGAAAATAGTACTAAACTATTATATAATATCTGCTCTCACATATGCCAGTAATTGCTAGATAATCTCTTCACAGATGATGAAGAGACTTGAAGCAACAGAAATGTGCTTCTACAGAAGGATGCTGAGAATACCATGAACCGAACATTTGTGCAACGACAAAGCTTTAGAGAAAATGGAAACAAAAGGATAGGATGATGACGACATTGCAGGGCTTAAGAGAGATTACAAAAGAATAGAAATTATTAAGAGCTACAAAGAACAGGACATTGCGGAGAGCCATGATCGCTAAAGTCTCGAAAGGACACGGTACATAGAAAAAGAGTAAAACGCTTTTGAAGAAGAAAGATCAAATACATTTCAATGTTAATCGGACAACCTTAATAAATTGGATGTAAGAATAAAAAGTAGGAAAATGATTAGGAAAAGATAGAAAATTAATTTAATAGAAAATTGTTGCATTACTTATATTGTTTGGACTGCTACCTTCATCTTTATTACCATGTTTACAACGTTTCAGTGGTTGTACGCTTCGGCCTTCTTCGGTCGCTAGGAATTTTGAACCGGGGCCACATCTGTGTTCCTCTCGGCCCGAAGGCAGGGAGTCCAACATAGTGAACGACTGACGCATGCAGTCAATCCACTCAAACTGTCAATGACACTCTGATGTATCAAACACTTCCCCACATTGGGCAGATGGCTGAGGTAGATACAGCACAAGACCATTTCAGTGGGAATCGAGTCCTTAAACTCAGACAAAAATTCTTGTCTGCTTTTCGCCAGACGAGACACTGTCCTTCAGCGGAGCTTCATCTGGGTTCCTCTCCGCCTGAAGGTAGAAAGTCTGACAAAGTGAACGACTGACACACGCAGTCGATCCACTCAGACTGTCAATGACACTCCGGATATTTATTTGCAAAAAATACAAAATTTGGCACATGGCCGAAGTGGGGGTGGAGTGAGGTTGGTTGACATTGTCTATCCTATACCTAGCTAATCACATTCACGACCCAATCACTTTTAACAATTATTTCATTTACCACTGAAACACGTCCATCATCATACAATCTTACATATGCCATAACACAACATATTCACAAGAGTACCTAAAGGAGTAACAAACCCATGAGATAAAAATTTGTTTACATACAATAATTTTATAAAATATATCTAAAAAAGATATACAAAATGATACAAAAATGAGAATAACCCAAAAAACAAAATGAAATATAAACAAATATTCAAACTAAAATTAAACAGTGGCTACTGTATTCCGACAAAAGGCGAAAGCCGAGTTCGAATTCCAGCTGAATACATTGCCTTCACCTACGCGCAAATATCCTTGGTAAATGTATTAATCCGTCTATTCCTTCCAGTTGTGGGTTAAATAACAGGACAGATTGGGTTCTATAGTTTGGTCGGCAACAAGTCTACCGCAGAAAGCAATGGTAACCTACTGCGGGATAATCTTCTGCTCAGTCAGTCATGTCCCTTTCGAGACATGATCGCCCAAGCGTGTATCACGTATGGCACTTAACTTACTGACTGACTCGCTGAGA
This sequence comes from Ascarosepion bandense, assembly GCA_037127315.1. NCBI lineage: Eukaryota > Metazoa > Mollusca > Cephalopoda > Sepiida > Sepiidae > Ascarosepion > Ascarosepion bandense. Next base: position 8,311,086 of record JBBBDQ010000663.1, on the reverse strand, counting down.
GGGAAAATAAAATAAATAATGGACTGGGAAAATCAAAGACTGACCTAGTCAAGATAAAAAGTGGAACCAAAACAAGCTGGGAAAGTTGGAAATTTGGAAGTGGATCATAACAAAAGAGAATCTCGGTAACAGGCTAGCAACAACGTTTACCCACATTAACTAGATACACAAAAGAAGGCTAACTTAACCAGGGGAGGATTTGCAGGAAAGCGCCCCGTTTTTGACATAAGGGACTTTTAAAAAATCAAGACTGGCCCCATTCACGACCTGCTACATTTAGCCACCTTTTGCTGAAATCTATCGATATCAAATGCTTTCTACCAGATCTGATCTTCATCTTGAACTGATACTCAGGGAATCTAATCTGATGCTTCATATCGCAAGATTCCCTCTGTCGGCGTCGACCAAATCACCATTCGGCCAGTAACATCAGAACGACCATCCATTTCACCCCAGAATACGGGGGCGACACATTATCACCCGCGTACGCGTGATCGATAGACACGAGCTGTTCGGGAGCGAAACGAGCCGTAAAATCGCCGACACGGTCCCAGAAAGGGTCCACCTGAGGAAAATATTAGAAGGCGTGCGCAGCCGTTTTTTATCTAAACCAAGATCAAACCGATGACAGTCGGGCAAATCCGTCCCGCCCCATCTGAAGACCATGTCATTGAGAGATAACACGTTCCGAGTCAATCGCCAGATATGTAAAAACTCGGGGTTACTGAGGTAATTCGCCGCTATCTCTCAAAACCAAAAAGTAGCCCGACTCGGTCGTCAACAAGCCAAGCTGATCACATAGAGTGTACATCGTCGCGACCTCCTCCACTAATATATGATACAAGTGCCTCCGGGGCCGAGAAAAGTCAGTAGACCGATGTATGACTCGCAAGGATTTTCGACACTCGAGCAAGAAATTCGATTAATTTCGGGGCCTACGTCGGCGCTCAACTCTCGAGGAGTGATGATAAGGCTAGGGAAGACGTCCCTAACACTACCCGCCAAAATGGAATTCTCTGTCAACACGCAGCATAGGAAAGCCAACCTCAAGGCGTGTCAATGACTCACCACGTGCGGCATTTCCAACCCGCACCAGTGACACGGACTTTTGGAGCAGACATCTCTATTGACCTCATGTTTGAGTCCAACACACAAGAGGGTGGACAACAAGCGCTTGATCTCCTTCACATGGTTATCACAGATAGGATGTACCGACAGCCGGTAAAGGATAATGTGAAAGACGTATGTAACACACGCCTCAGCCCTCCCCTTCACGGACAACCGCCGTCGAAGCCAAGTCTGGATGGACGCTCTAACCTTTGCCAATACCTCCAACCCATTCTTCTCCAGCTGCAGTTCTATCCCGAACCACATTCCAAGAATGCGGACGGGTCTGTCAGTCCACTTGACGGGCCCGGCAAACGTGACCCCTTCTAGGCACCTAACGCAAGCCGGAAGACCTGTTGCAATTAATTTTGGCTCCCGTCACGTTTTCGTACCGTTCAAGCGCCTTCTGTACCACTTGAATGTTGTCTTGGGGTGACACGAAAAATGGATACGTCATCTGCGTACGCAGAAAACCTTGCTCGAGCCCCACCAGTGCTTTCGCGTAGGACCAGACTGCAAGCCCTGTCCCTTAGCTGGTGAAGGAGGTGCTCCAACGCTAAAGCGTAAAATAGGGGCGACAGCGGGCAACCTTGACGAATCGACCGTATACCGTTGACTTGAACCACAGCACTGGAGGAGCGATAGAGCAGTTGCAGAAGTTGAGTTTGAATCCAGCGGCCTTCAGGACAGCAGCCAGATAGCGATGGTACACCTATCAAATGCTTTTGACTTGATTAAAATTGACCTTCGCGGCGTGTACGTCGGCTTTTACGCCCTCTATGATTGTGTGGATCAGATGCGGGTTGCTCTGAATTGTTCAGCCCTTCGCAGCACAAGTCTTCTCAGCTTCCAACAAAATCTCCGTCAGGACCTTAGCCAAATTTTTTACTGTGAGTTTAGCAGAGTTATGGGTCTGTAATCATCTAAGTCCCTCCAAATGTCTTTGACATTTTTCAAGAGCGTGATCACATGCCTGGAAATCAGATAGGGGACGGACACCTGCCGGAACCAGTTGTTGGACACACCGTCAAAATCGGTAGAAAGATGTGCGATAGCCTCAAGTACAATTCATAGGCTAGACCATCAAGTCCTGGAGACTTGCCACTACCAATCTTTTTCAATGACAAGGGAACTTCGGGCTCCGTGATCTCTCCCTCGCAGCTAGCTGCTTCAGCGCAAAGTCAGCCAATAGCTGCAAAACTCATTTTCACAGAGACCAGGCTCCCAGGTAAAGCGGCTCTCGAAATGTCGCCGAAACGCCTCACAAATATCGTCGGTCAACCTCATAGTACGCCCCTCCGGGGTTTTGACCTCTCGACGGAACTCTTCCTTGCGCAATTCTGCGCCCATGTTCACTGCTTTGTTCGACATCTTGTTTAACCTATGCCTAATTTCCTGAATCCGGTAACGCTTGCTAGCCAAACATTCCAGGCAGGGCCTGCTTGGCTAATGCTATCTTTAAGTGTTGTTAGCCTTAGATAGGGTGAGTCGACGGCTATGGTCAGCAGTGATACTCTTTATAAACGCTCCACTAATTCCCGCTGCACTAGTTTAGTTAGCTGCTGCTGGAAGTCCAGTTTGTTCAATAAAGACACGTTGAACTTCCAGTGTCTAGCCAGTCTAGTCCTTCTATCTAACGCCACCCGGCCACAAATGAGTTTGATGGTCCGAAAAGCCTAACCAGTGAAACGTCTGACAATCTAGTAAATATAGATCGAACCTTCTCACTAATATTCTATCCAAGTAGCTAACCACTTGGGTAGACAGTTAATCAAGTGTTCATGTCCACGTCGACTTCTACCCATAAGAGTGATCGACCAGGTATCTATCGACGAGACCGAACTCGTCGATTAGATCAACCAGGCTACTATTACCGATCTCTCGTTAGCTCCCCACCTCCTATCTAGTTTGGGGTCCAGGATAACATCCCAGTTTCCCATTAAGACTAGGCGCGAAGAATTCACCAAGAACGGCCCCAATTGACGGAAAAACGAAACGCTCTTCCATCGTTGGGCGCGTTAACCACAACGATCCGAAACGAACTTTGTTCACGGCAATATCGGCCACCCGCGACGACATGGACAAGGTCTACCCTCGCTTTTACCTTCTCAGGTTCCCCCTTAATTGTGTCATGGCCAGGCACATCTGTCAATCATCTTGCCGGCTATTGCCTTTCGAGCCGTCAATCACACTTTTGTCGATCACTGTTTATATTTTCTGTCTTTGATGTTCATCATACTTTTGTCGGTCTTGTTTGTGTTTTCTGCCTTTGAAGTTAATCATACATTTGTCGGTCACTGCTTTTGATATTAATCATATTTTAATATTTCTCACGGAAATATATTACAGTAGCCCATGCTTTAAAGAAATACAAAAAATTGTACTCACATGTACAGCTTACACATTATGTAAACTGGGTGTGGATCTTAAGTTTCTTCTCTTTAAAAACTGAGTTGGTGATGAGGTTAGATGACGCAAGCTTTTGCCTACAACATTGTCGACCCATGTGATGTCACTAACTATACAGAGTGCGATGTGTAAATTGTCACCTTTTATGTTTTTAATTTCGCACATTTGCATTGCTTTTTGTTTTATTTTGTTTTTTTTTTTAATTTTGTGCACTGCACAGTATAGTAGGGTCAGTTGCCCCTGTAAAAAAAAACAGAGCACTATTGTGTAATTCCCTCCGCAAAGATTTGGAAATGGCATGCTGTAATACTTAAGTTTCGTGCCGTAAGCTTCGATACAAACATTTCAGAGTGTTTGAGTGTAAATCTGAAAAGGGTGCACAGGATTTGGAAAGAGTTAGATGATATATCCAGTCAATATCATGGTGTTTGGAGTCATCACTAGCGATTGCGACGTTATGCTTTCATTCATCTTACCACAAGGACTGAAACTCAATACGGAGGCCTATATCATCCGCCTTGAAGAGTTAGTGCTGCCCTGGGTCAAGAGAGTGGCTGCTAGAAGACCCTAGGTCTTGCAACAGGACTCTACACCATGCCACGCAAGTAGGAAAACCCAGTCATGGCTGTCAGACAATTTCCGCGACCACATTACCCTCTATATCCGACCACCTGATTCTCTAGATTGCAACCATCTTGATTATTATATGTGGGGCGCAGTTGAGCGAGAGACCAAAAAAACTCCATGTGAAACCAATGATGGAGGCAAAGATTATGGTAGCATTCACCAACTTAAACAAGAAGACCGTTAAAAAGAGCGCAGGAGTTTCCCATATTGTCTGGAGGCTCTGGTTGAAGTCAACCGCGATTTTATTCCATAAATGTACTCTTTATTATTTCAAGATATTTTCATGTAATTTTGGTAAATATATCCTGTCAAAATGAGATATCAGTGTTATTTTCATTTTTGCGTCATTTAGACAACAATTCATCCATAGCACCCAGAAGCTGTACGAATTTATAAATTTTTCAAACTAGGAATAACTTATTAATAGTTCTGCACTTCTCTCAGTATTCTTACACGCTTCATTTCGGATTTCATATTGATCGAATTCTTTTAAGGTCTTTGGAACCGTTTCAGGTGTTCCATTAATCATTGAAAAAATGATCACTTTCGTCTTGCAGTTTGTTTTTTTGGGGGTTTTTTTTTGGTTTTTTCTTATTAGTTCTCTGATAAAATCTTGATATTTATCAAGTTTTACATTCTTTCCCGGTTTCACTTTGTCATCTGCAAGAAACAACGACACCAGACTCTGATAATCCTTATGTTTTTCTTTCAATTTTTTTTTTTTTTTTTTTTTTTTTTTTTGCATCCAATGAACACTGGCCTGGATTGAGTTATCTGTCTGAATTCCAAAAGAATTCCAATTATTTTCGATCTCTCTGTTTTTTATTTACTTTTTTTTACTCTTTACAGGCGAATTAATTGCACAATATTGGATTATCATCTCTAACTTGTCTTTTGTTTATTCTATTTTAATTTGAATGCGTTTTTTAGTTCCAATACTCTTGCTTAAATTGTGTATTACTAATAATTGTTTCGTTTTTCTAATGTTCTTTAGCCAACGATATCCTGGTCATTTTATCTGCAATTCCTTTTGTCGGCTCAATTCTCTATAGACTCCTCCCCTTCTTTTTTGTGTCTCACTTTTTTAGTTTTCTAATCCGACTAATATTATCCTTTATTGTTTTGCAATTTCTCGCTGAGTTGATTATACCTTTTTTATTCTACCATAAACAATCCGATTGTCTTTTAATCAACACAGTCATTATTTAGAATTTTTCGTCATTATCATTTTTTGGCTTTTCTATTATCGTCATCATCATCATCATCATCATCATCATCATCTCTTTGAAGAAGAATTTTTTGTTTAATACTGTTTAGCTTCGTCCAAATTTTCTTTATTATCTTGATAAATTATTTTCTTATGTTTTATTTTATTTCCTTCTACTTTGAGCAAAAATTATGTACATTTTTATCTGCAATAAAAACGTTAGGAAAATTAACGACAAAATGAAAAGAAAAATCAGTTGACACGTTTTGTCTTTTAGTACTTCATCGCATTGAAGAGATGTTTACGTTGATGTAACTAGACACAAAAGGAAAAGAACACTGAAATTTTAAACGTTTAAATTTAACCACGCTTCAGTCGTTGCATGCTCCGGCCTTCTTTAGGTAATATTTGTTGGAATTTCGAATCAAGCTATTTATATAGTCCACAGGGATAAATTGTTCTAATTCCACATACCATACCTATGGATATCTCACTTTTAGTTAATCAGCTTCGACAACTTTCTTAGTTTTTGGTATGTTTTACCTAAAAAAGAACGGAGTATACAACAGCTGAAACATCGTGGATGTGACATTAAAGATAAGGACAACAATCCGAACAATGTAAACAGTGTACAATACCACATCTCAGAAATATACACAGTTCTAAATAATTAGAATAAATTCTGCCTTCAAGATTTAGCTTATTATTATTTTGTTTTGTATAAAGCCTTCTATTATTTTAGCAGTTTTTATGTTAGATAAATTCTTTTCAAATGTAGTTGCGAGATATTTGGTGGGTAGAAAGATTTTTTGAATGGTTGGGTTTATTAGAATAGTCTACTCTTCTATTTTGAAATATTTTAAGTGATTTTTTTTTTCGCGTTGAATATGAAATAAAAAGTATTTCCATGGTATTTCTTTTCTTCATATATATTAAAGGCGACAAATTCTAAGTGGTCTTAAATAGAATCCAATGATTATTACGGATTTTATTTGGTTGTTATGGTAAGATTAAGACATTTATGAGCTCATTTTTATTAGTTCATTTGACATGGCCGATTAGTTATTCTCTTTATATCATATAAAAGTCGAATGACAAGAAATATTTATATATTGTTTATTTAGTTGACATAAGAGGGCAAAATAAATTTTCGAAAAACTCACAAAATTTCCATTTGTTCCTGCAGCCTTCAGCAGTGTTTAATACTGAAATTTTATCATTATATATATATATATATATATATATATATATATATATATAAAGTTTTAAGGTATACAATATTTATGGATTAAAGTGGTCAATATCATATATATATATATATATATATATATATATATATAAAGTGGATATTGAGGTCATCACTCAGATTGTTTCAAACTTAAAAGCAATCGTCACCGGAAAGATTGCATTTAAGCATGAAACAAACTGTCGCTGCTAGGTGTTCAATGTCCACTTTTATATATATACATATATAGCTTTCACTTCATGTTTTATATATATATATATATATATATATATATATATATATATATATATAAAGCAAGAAGTGAAAGATTTTGAAGCTGGAATTTTTATCATCACTCGGTACCTTTTTCAACGGTCTGTCCGAAAATTCCAACTGTAAAATATTTTATTTTAAACTTTTTGTCGTCGAATTTCATTAACCGGCCTATTAAATCTACATTCTTTTCAAAAACATAAAATAAACTACGTTACAGTTAAAGATAAAATAACAACATTGGTAAAATAACATCTTTAAAAATGGAGATATTGAAGTGGCTGAAGCGCTTGGAAAGTTGAAAATTATGGAACATCTTTACATTCCTATCTCTAGCAAAAAGGAAACATGTAAGAATACTGGAAAAAATTAAATCAAAAATTAATAAAATCTTCCCTGTCGGTCGTTTTTAACGAAACATATTTGAAAGAAGATTGCTGCCTAAATATACATTAATTATATTATAAGAAGCACACCTGGGCCGTTTTTCGTTATATATATATCGTTATTGTCTCTGATTGTTGTATATAATTTTACTGCAGTTATGTTAGCCCTGTTAGCGGGGTGACTGTCACATGGTGGTACTTGACCAGTAATCATGTCAACTATATTTATTATGTGCGAAGAAACAAACATCTAATAGAGATTAACCCCTCTTCTATTTCTCTTACTTCTTCTTCTTCTCCTCTTTTAACTTCCTCACCTCTGCCCGCCTCCTGATGTGGTATGTGCCCATTTAGAAAATGGTGATGAGTACAGCCCGAAATGCAAAGAAAAGTGATTGTTAAATATTGCTTGGGATACTTGAAAGAAAAAACGCGTAACAGGAAGTGGCCAATGAGATGGAAACTGTTTTGGGCTCTTTAAGAAAAATAAGCTACAATAAAACTGAGAATCAAAATTTGCATGGTTAAAAATATTTCTCCAGCAGACAAGGATAGAAAGGGAAGGATGAAAACAACTTTTTAAAAAAATAACTTACTTGATAAATAAGTAAAAGATTATTTATTGCGAATGAATACCAAAATATAAATCAAATATATTATAATTTAGTAATTAATTTGATTACTTCTAATTATGATATTTAGCGTTTCTTTTGTTTATTGGATCAAAAATGATGCAAACAATTAGAATATTATCTCTGAATCAGTTAAGTGCCATGCGTGATACACGCTTGGGCGATCATGCCTCGAAAGAGACATGACTAACTGGGCAGAAGATTATCCCACAGTAGGTTGCCATTACTTTCTGCCATTACTATCTCTGAATAATTCGTGAAATTCATTGGATATTCAACAATTTTTACTTTATCTGGTACCAGATTGTAAATACTAGATTCTTAATTTGGATAAAATTCGCTATTGAAATGAAACTGGATTGTCCATCAGTTATTGGGACCACTGAAAAGTTCCCAATAATAACAATATTTCAAGTCGTTTTGAAAAAATACGAGGGAATAAATTCCAAACAAAATTTAAAGATGTCATTAACGTGACTTCATTAGATTAAAAATATAATGCTTTTCAAAAGATGCATTCGTGAAATAAATAATTAAAAAAACTTGACTTGATTTGTATAAAGAAATAAACGGAATTTAATGTTAAGGGTTGAAAAGGCACATCTACCTCAGACTGATTATTAACAAGTTAGTTTTTCAATCTTTTAAGTTTATTGCGGACTTCCCGGCATAGTCATAAATGAGGTAAGTAAAAGGAAACCATTATTTACATGTAAACATGACAATAAAGAGGTCAATAATGTAAATAATGTAAATACTACCTAATCTTAGAAGTATAGACAATTACTAAAAGGAAATCATATTTGAACGGAGTTTTTTTAATTGCTAAAACTTGACAGGCTTGAAATAAATTATGGCATTCTCACTTTATTATGAGAAAATCGAAGCATTTTTTCTTTTGCTTATAAAAGAACAATCATTTTGAGTGTAGCGCACGAAATTCACAAATTACTGATATTTTCCTATTTTAGTGTGTGTCTGGAGATTAAGCATGGTGTAGGTTTGTTATTGATTAACCGTATTTTAATTTACTTTGAATTAGTTACCTCCAATAAATCGCGGAAAAAAAACTGCATAGTATGAATAAAAAAGACCCCAACTTAATAAAAACGAACTTTTTCCATCAAAATGTTTATGTTACTATTAAGAGGAAATATCTTAGTATTTTTAATTATTAAAAAAATGTTAATCCCTTCTAACACGTTCAAAATTTTGGTAAGAAATCTTGTTTTGATTTGAGTTAGCAGGTAACCAAATTGTTACGAGATTTTACAATGGAAAACGTAATATTACATAACTCAGCTTTTGTTTTTTGTTTTTTTCCACTGACAAGCACATTTATTTCAGAATTCTTGCAAAAAATCAAATAATTGTCGGATTTTAATGAAACCTTCAGGACTTATTCAAAAATGAATGAAATTATTTTTGAAATTATTATTTTAAAAACCTTAGTAAAATTTGTTTATATATATATGTTATCCGCCTCCACGTAAATTCATGAAATTTTAAGAAATTCAATTTGTTGGGAAAATTGGTTTTACTAGTTAAACGCAAGATTTATTGGGGAATGTAAATCATCTATTTTTTTTTCTAACATTTTACCTCTATTTCCGAAAATCTGCTCCCAATAGTAAAATAAAAAATGCAATATAACTATGACATTATCTAATTTGATAAACTTTTAATTACTTTAATAAATAATATAAATAAGGACATTACCGTCTGAAGAATTTCTTTTCGATAAATGATGAAATTTTAAGAGAATTGTTTTCATTTTTTTATTATAAAAACTTATAACGTTTCAAAAATATTTTAGAATACTTCAAAAGTTTGTTTGGGTTAGTTTATAAACTTATTAAGCAAAGATTATATCTACTAATCGAAATTTAATACAGATCGTATGCTTTCCTATATTTATTTTATTCTTTTTTTGTGTGAGTTTGAAGTTTATTTTTGGATGGTAATTTCTACGTTTAGATTAAAATGTCATGTATTTCAGAGTTTTTTCCCCTCATAAGAAAACATTTTGTACAATTATGTCACTTGCACTTGTGGTTGCCATACACGTATTTTATCTTATCGCGGATCTGTCAGCACATATGGTGGAAAAGGTTAGAAAGTAGAACTCTGTCTTTAAGAAACAGTCTTATTCTAAATTTTATGCTATAATTTATACTTGTGTAAATCAGATTAATTTAACTTTAATTTGCTAATCTTCCAAAAAATAATGTGTCACAGATGTATATTTTTTTTTATTTTTGCAAAATTTATAAAAGCAAAAATTAACTTTTGTTCACAAATGCGTCAATCGTTTAAAAATGGCCAAAAATTTGGAAGATTAAAAAAAATTGAAAAGATTTTATATTCCAATCACTATTATTTCTGTTTGAAATACACCAGAGTATATGCTTACTGGAAATAGTTTAGTTTCATTTAACTTTCAATTAAAAACTAGAATAAAAGTTTCAAGAATTCCTTTTAATTTAAAAATTCAATTTAAAAGTTAGTTATTGAAAATGAGTGGAGGTACCTACTTTGAATGTGATGTCTTCTTTCTAATGCTATTCTTATAAAGCTGCCGCTCATTTCCCTTGAAAATCAGACGTTACAGAATCTTAATTCTAAATGAGTTTGTCGACCTGTCAGTTGTAATACATCAAATGCATTTAGTAAGTGATCCAGGTGTTAAAAGCAGATGGGTCTTGAACAAACCTTGACAAAAACAACGTGTAAAACGTTTCTGGAATGTTCAAGGGTTACAAGGGGGGGTTCGAGGGCTACAATTTTTCCCACGATGGTATTATATTTTACAAGTATATCAACGAACAACAAAGAAAGTTTTCAGTATTTTAAAAGCACGTTACTCTCTTAAAATGTGGCTATTAGTGTTCATTTTGAAGAAGTAAATAAACAAAACTGAATATTGAAAATATTTACATGGTTTAAATGCCATCTTTCTCTTCTTCTTCTACTCTCTCTCTCTCTCTCTCTCTCTCTCTCTCTCTCTCTCTCTCTCTCTGGTTGGATTTCTTATATGCCTATCAATATGACTAGTTTAACATCATAGTGTAACTGGCCAACCCTTCATTATGCAGACGATGAAAATTCCATCAATGCCATTTTAAGCAATAAATGAGATTTACGGATAGAATATTTTTATCACAACCAATATTCATCCGTACGCAATTTTTTTTCCCAACGACGATAAAATACGAGAGTTGAAGTAATAGTCAAAAGCACGACTGTAATGAGTTCAATTCTCAGTGATGGCTTAAACATGTGACATTCTATTAGATTAAGTTAACAAAATAATTTCAAGAAATTGTTGTGCAAAGCTGTTAAAAATACAAGAATATTTCATCTAGAAAAACAAGAAAAGAAGAGATTTAAATAAAAAACGAAACAAAGATACAAACCACCTGGTGAGAATCGAATATTAATAGTGAGAATTGTATTCTCTGTATTAATTTGCAAGATAACTAGTACTTGACGGGGAATGGTGTGGATAATCCGGTAGAAGAAACAAACGATATCATTTAAAATCTTAAATGGCACTTCCAGTGACGTTGGAAGTGATAGAGAGAAATAGAAATGCTTGTGTTAATTGGCAACACGGGAAGACATAAACGTGATGTTCGCACCTGTTATGTTGTCTGGCATCGGCAAACTTGAATGGGTCGAGGCTCGTTTCCAATTGTATTTCTTCCAAGTGTTCTTGTTAGTTCATTGGCTTTTATTTTCGAACCTTCAGACATCAAAGAAAAGATAGTGTATTCGTGTGAGTTGGGTGATCGCAGAAACTTATGACAACAAAAGGTTGCAAAAGTAGCGAAAACTGAAACAAAATATCACTTTTCTTTCAAACTGATTGTGGCGAAACTCTTAAAAGCACTGATCGATTTCTCAAGTGTGTGTAAGTCAATCAGTGAAGTGCCATACGTGATACACGCTTTGAGCGATCATGTCTCGAAAGAGACATGACTGACTGATTATCCCGCAGTAGGTTTCCATTGCTTTCTGTGGTAGACTGGTTGCTAGCCAAGGCTATAGAACCCAATTTATACTATTATTTAACTCTAACTGGAGGAAAGAGACGGAGTAATACCTTTCCCAAGGGTATTTTTGCGTAAGTGAACGCCGTGAATTTAACTGGAATTCGAACTCGACTCCCCGATTTGTCGTTCCGAATTGATATCCACTGCAACACAACGCACATCTTTTGTACTTACTAACATGCGCGTAAGTACAATCGCCAATTGATAAAAATATTTGTAACATTTAAAATTATTATGAGTTTTGTATCCAATTTAGCTAAATAGTCAGTCTTGTTCTTTTTTGATATAATATATAAATTATATATCTATAATAATATAATATATAAATTAACTCCGTTATACGACAACAAGCATTGCTATTAGAAAATATGACGTCATTAGCCAATATTTAATCTATACAGCACCACATCTCTCTATCTCTTTCTGTCTTTCTGTTTGTCTCTCTTTCTCTCTCTCATACTCTCTCTCTCTCTCTCTCTCTCTCTCTCTCTCTCTCTCGCTTGTAATATATTAGTTGACTTGCAGTAACGAAAATCTTAGTACACCTTTGAATGGTAGTAGCATATGGACCTCCATTGGAGATTGTTCCAAGTTTAAATACATTCTATTCTGTAACCTTTTCGTTACTTAACCCTTAGTTTCTCCCTCCATATTTGTTCTACTTAGATTCGGCGGGAAACTTAGCAAACGTACATACGGTTAATAGATATCATCCAATTTTATAACTGAACAGCTACAATTATTGTACTGGTATATTTAATAAAATTCACACAAGTAAACAAAAGTAAGAAGACATGAAATGATAATAGATATAATGAATAATAATAATAAATGTAATTCTAAAAATAATGAAAAACATTTACTTTATACCAGTTATGAAATGCATCTATATGAAAGCGAAAATAATGAAGAAAAAAAATTGGTTAAATAAATCTATTAGTTAATAAAATATATAAATTACTTTTAAAGATGTATATATATATATATATATATATATATATATATATATATATATTGCGGTTCGCATTATTAGCTGCTTTTCCCCATTTTTCGAAAACTAAAGAATAGATTTTTAAAAACATTTGCACATATTTCAGATATGTATAAATTTACAGTTGAGTACATGCCACGCTTACGCTGCGATAAGTTTTATAAATTTTACCAGAGTCACCAAACCTGTACATTATTAGCAAGCTTAGTGAAAATTCAAGAAACTTTTTGTTGCAATCAAAAATAATCATTACAGAATGTGCATTACATTAACGAAGATATGATTTTTTTAAAATGTTATAACGACGACATGAATACGAAATACGTGCTGCATATTTTGCAATTAGTTTTCCAAGTCAATTATCCCTTGATTTCGTGAGCTGTTGTATTTCTTCATATAAAACGGGCCACACAGCATCCAGAATAATATTCATATTTACTCGTACATGACCGTCCATCAACATAAACTTTTGTCTTCAGAATGTTCCATCATTTTTACCAAGTTTGTTGTCGTACTAGAGAACCGACTTCGTCAAAAACATGTCTTTGAAAAGCATTTTATTCAGATATTCATTGTTTTGTGACACGATAACTAGGCGTATATTAAGGTGCTTTGTAAAATATGTATTTTATTATAATAGATTAAAATAGAAAATGGTTAAGAATAGAAAATAGTTTAAAAACATATTTAACAAAAGTGAAAAAGAAGAGGAAAAAATAAATAAATAAACGCTTTTTCTTTTATGAGGAAAATTGTGGAAGAGACCAAGGGTATCCGATTACTGTTTTAAATCCTACCATTCTTCCGGTAAATATTTGACTCAGTGATTTAATGTGATAAAGAGATAAGTTCAGGAGATAAAGTTCAGGAGGTGGGTTTTCGAATGACCAGGTCAAAGGCTGTCTTTTACTGGATCTTGACCACACATTAAGAATTTTCCGGCGGAAGCTTTATTAAGATAAAAAAAAAAGATAACTGAAATTTCAGACTTACAGTCGCCAATGTTTATCACCGGTGGTCTAAAGCATTTCCGGATTTTCGGATTTCCGGATTCATTTTAAATAAATAGAAGTTAGTTAGTGAGTTTCAAGTTAGTTCCGCCGGGCGTGTGCTTGAAGTAGGAACATCCGTTCGTCTTGTTTCGGTCAGTTCGGATTTGTTGATCTCCATTAATTAGAGTTAGAACTGTGTGTCACATTCGCTTGCCCCAACCGAAAAGGCTAACTCTAAACGAAATAAAGCATCCTTTCAACTCATCCAAGTTGTGGAAGTTCGTTCCTTATAGTTTAATCTTGTACCCCCCCCCCCCCCCAGCTTGAGGCTCCGACATTTTCAACAAACTCCCGGCAAGCATCACAGCGTGGAGAACGGCCGCCGGAGAAATTGTTCGGACGGGTCCGTTAGAGTGTTACAGTTTTTTTTGTTTTTTTTTTTTGTTTTTTTTTGTTGTTTTTTTTTTTTTTTTTTCTCGACGAATATCATGCGCATAAAAATCATTTTACGGGAAGAAAAAAAAACTATGATTCAGTGAGTGTGAAACAAGGTTTGTCGGTGAAATGTTCAGCATTCAAGAATTACGTTGCTCATTTCATTCGATTTTTTGTGGCTGTCTTTTAAACGAGGCCTCGAAATCGGTTTTACACCGACAGCCTTCATAGAATAAAAAATCAATAAAAACTAATATCGATAAATAAATTTTCTCTTCCCCCATGCTGCGTAACATTCCCAGGAACAGCATACAACATTTGTCCGATTAGCTGGCGACCTTACGCGGATAAACCGTCCTTGCTACATTAAAAACAACTATACCTTCCTTCACTACGTGGTCAAACAGCTAATACAGTTGGCCACGTGCACACATAAACATAAACATTTACTTCCTTTTGGAGTTTTTTCTCTGTCTACTCCAAATTTTTTACGCTTGAACTCTTGAAACTTCAACTTTCACCTTATTCTTCTGCCTTATTATATGGTGGCATATAGTGATTTATTTCATATTTTTCAATATGTTCCTTTAATAGCTGCACAAGGCTAATATACACCCAAATCTATTATACCGATATATGGTGGGAACGGAAGTTATTGTAAGATAAATAGTCAGTCAGTTAAGTGCTATACGTGATACTAACTGGGCAGAAGATTTTCCCGCAGCAGGTTGCTTTCTGCGTTAGAAAGTTCCATAGCTATAGACTGGGTTCTGTAACCTTGCCACCCAAGGTTATAGAGCACAATCAACCCTTCTATTTAACCCATAGCTGGAGGGAGAAACGACAGATTCAGGCGTAAGTGAATGCGAGAAATTCAACTGAAATTCGAACTCGGCTCTCTCATTTTTCGTTCCGAGCCGATATCCACTGCACCGTAACGCACATCCAAGGTAAACTACGCGTCTATAACTGATAAACCTCGTAACCAATATGACTATTAAAAATTGGCAATTTCTTGCTTAAAACTTCAATTGTATATAAAGCTTTTACCATCGACAGTACTTGCGAAAACCAAAATCAGGAATTATTGCCTCTGGACGTTGATAGTTATAATATATGTATAAGTTTGCTTTGTTTGTTTTATTTTGAATTTTTAAGTGATATTGATATATGTATATCGATCTGGGTAAGCAATATGGAATTCAGAATTGAACGCTTTATTTAATCTACGAGGATCGACTGTTCTCGTTTCACTGCTCATGTCTAGGGATATCCTCCTTAGTTCTTATTTTATCTAATACGATTCATTTATTACTCGCCCGACACAGTGTTTGAACCCACAACTGACAAACCAGCAAATTTACAAGCCAATGCTTTCACCCACTAAGGTAAAAAGTAAATTTATAGTTTTAAGCCTAACCTTGCTGCTGATTAAGTTGCCACTGCTTCTACTGCTGTCATGTTTTAACTGTTACTGCCTATGTTTTGATTACTGCTGCTGCGGTTGAAGACTTACCATATTGTATTCATTCCTATGATAGGTCTACTAAGCAGGAGTTTATAGTTTAACATATGCGCTGATTATTTCAGACGTCTAACGTTCCAGTGTTCTTCCTTTTCAGAATTTTCGCTTCATTCCACAGGAGCTGATGAGTACCCCTTTCCCTCTATACATGACCAGCTAACTGCGGCTTTTCGATGTTCCTCAAGCCCTACGGCTTGTTTCATTCAGATATACATCTAAGGAAGTCCGGAGAGCCAAAACGTAGTAAAAACATCAAAGAACCAGACAAAATAATGTAATATAAATATGTTCTCTCCAAGAAACCAAAATCAAAGAAGGAATTGTTATTAAAATTGGATTTACACAGCACAATTTAATGACATGTCAAACATGGTAAATATTATGGAAATATTTTCCATCAATACCAAAAGAAAGAACGATGCAGCGTTGTCCAATGTTATTTTCATTTACTTCGTTCTTCTCTTGACTAATAACAATGTCCTAACTATCTTTAAAACGAAATCTATAATTTATTTATTTATTTAAAGCTCAGTGCGAAGCAGACTATACAGGTGGAACCATTGTACTTGTTGAGAGGAGAATTACTGTATGTTTCAACGTCCTTCAGAAATGGGATCAACTACATAATTTGCATACGTATATCGTTACATCCATGTCTGAAATTGCAGGGAACCTCATATAAAATTGTGAGTGTTATTCGATTTATCGAGAGGACACGTTCTCAGTTCTGTGCAGGTTACATTCAGATTATCATGTAAAGGTCCTAAAACAATTTTGATTAAGCCAAGGTAACTTTCTTTCTGTACACAAAAGAATTGGTTGCTTGGAGTCATCATTATTTATCTTTAACTATACATCTGTTTTCAGTATATCATTGATGGAATGTATTTCATGTTTTATTTTAGTAAGCTGTGCCCAAAAAAATTATTTACATCGATCGAGTTCTGATGAATGAGGAACGATAACCGGTTACGTTACACGTTTTTTTGTAAGGCGAACGCAAATTTACTGCCTTTTGTTACGGATCTTTTTAGCAGCACCCTTTGGAAGCCTTTATATTCAATGTGAAAATTGCAAACCCAACAAACTGAATTCTGGTGTTACTTGCAGTTCAACTTTGATTTGTCGATTTTCCTCTCTATTCGAAATTTCATAATTTTAAGAAGTTTTTTTTTTCCAGTTTTTAAATAAATGTTTAGTATTAATCAGAACACAACACATTTTTATAATGCAATGCTTCAAAGATGTCAACAAAGATGAGCGTTTTGAAAGGCTGATATCAAACTAGACACTGAAAAATATCAACAAATCGTGTGCGATTATCCATGCAGATCGTAGACAAACTATTCATCTAAGATCTTAGGATTATCGGACGGGATGGATCAACACAATTTAGCAGTCATTATGAGAGACATTGCTAAAAAAATTGTGCAAAGACTTCTGAGTGACATTCAGAATTATTGTGATAATGTCTTCAAGGAACTTAGAACAAACCAGACACTAGCCGACACCCACCCAACAACTTCATCACCAAGATGAGGAATCCAGATTTGTGGTTCTACTACACTAAGACTAAGTAGGGGACATCGCGGAGCGTAAGTTACCAAAAACCCTACAGTTAAGAAAAGTATCAAATCAATGTTTATTCTTATTTTTATATATATTTTTTCTCTTTAATTTTTTATTGGCATCCATGGTATTATTTAAAGAAATCTAACGAAAGACAAAATTGCCTTCCTCGTGGTCTGCCGAAGAAAAATTACAGAGAATTGATAGCACAAAAAGAAATCCTATGAGTATCAAAATCTATGCTAATTTTCTCCCCCCCCTCTCCGTGTTTGGCTTGGCTAATCAAAAAAAATCGCTCGTTGAATAAAGATTGATGTTTTTGCTTACTGGGGTGGGTAGAGATAATTTTTTGAGCTTTGGGAGAGAATGTACGATTTTTGAGCTTGGTTTTCGCTGTTGCGTGGTGAAGTTTAGATGATTGAACTTAGTTTTAGCACACGAATTTGCTTTCTATTTTTATTAGAAAAATTATTTTTATTGTGACACTTTGTTGAGGCTACGAGAAAAAATTCAGCACAAAAGTCCAGACAAGTGTGTGAAGGATAACACATCCGCTCGAAGATTAATTATTCTTCGACAGTTCTTGGCATACATACAATAATTCCTCATTTCCCATTTTGCGATATTTCTGTGGAGACAGAATGAGATTGACACCATTGCCTTTAAGAAATTGCATTCAATTACTAGAAGCTTGGAAAAACAGTAGAAGATTACTTCGATGGAAATGGTAGAAATTAGGTATTGGAATATGGATCAAGCTTAACAGATACTAAGAACATTTTGGAGATAAACGGAATAGGTTGGATAGATAAGTGAATAAAAATAAATCAAAACAAATGGAGCTTGTTATATTCATATAAACAAAAATAGGCACTGAAAACATTTTCAAATATATTTTTCTATTTCAGTAAGTTTTATTTCCATTATAAACTCAATCTAAATTTAAACGGAAGCAGCTTGTTGGGGAGTAAAATCCTATTTGCAGTAAGTTAATCAATATGCATTAAGAAACTGGTTGCGCCTTAAGTAAGCGTTTCTCTTTATTTTGAAAAAGTTGTTTAGTTATTGGCTACATTCCAGATGTTACCTGACTATATTGACATTAACCCATGTCTCATCCCAAATTCATTTGAATGCTGTTTAAAAAAAATATTGAACTTTGATGAACCTGTAACTTAACATTCAAAATAAGTGAAAAATATTTTAGTACTCCTTCTACTACACCTGCAAATTAATCCGAATTCTTACTTTTCTATGAGTAATTTATAAGGCGAAAGTTTATAGATAAGTCTAACGACAACATCGTTTGACATAATCATACTTGGAATACACTTTAGAAAAAAGGCGGTGAAATAAAAACTATGGAATAAAGATTCCGAATCGAATAGAAGACAAAGAACAAAATTTCGTTAATTACAAATGAAAGGACAACTTTCAAGAATGACAATTTTTTTTTTAATCATATCACCCCAAGCAAGGCGAAAACGCCACTGATGCGCAGGGGGCTACGTAAGAGTGAAAAGATTGGAAAAGAGAAAAACCGGAAACCACAACCTAAACAGGAAACAATGGATGAGCCGCTTCACCTGTTCAATAGACGTGGGTGGAGTGTGAACCGGGTGATAGTTTAGTCTATCTACTCCAATTGAAAAAATAAAATAAAATAAAAAAAAGAGTGAAAAGATTGGAAAAGAGAAAAACTGGAAACCACAACCTAAACAGGAAACAAGGGATGAGCCTCTTCACCTGTTCAATAGACGTGGGTGGAGTGTGAACCGGGCGATAGTTTAGAATTGCAATATGAAAATAAAATGTACATATGCAATATTTATTTAGCTCTTTGTCCTATTTTACGGTTATTGAAATTGTTTCGGTACATTTTTATGTGCAGCAATAACAGTCAATTTGATATAGAAAAACGTTCGATGATATTTGTGAGAGAAGGATACATTAATCGAAATAGATTAATTGTAGCGATCGCTTAACTGACAGCTTGAATATGCTCAATTCAACACTGTCTAGTAAATACATTTGGAATTCGAAGAGTCTTTCGATTTAGATGTGACCCTCAGCTTAGAACCAAGATTATTTTCATTTATCCCCGCCATTGTAAATTAAAACTGATATTTTTGAACGAAGGTTAAAATAAAAAGAGACTAATTACAAGAGTCAACATTTCCATAAGTCATTTAAGAGGAAATTATATACGTAAATCTGATTCAGTAGATTTTTTTTGCTTGCATCAAGTGGAAATCACACATTAATGGGATGAACATAACCAACTTAAGCCATAAGTGCTCATTATTTACACGTAATGTTTTCTTTTGATCACTATCAAACTTCTCTTGTCGAGTGTGCAGCATCAGTGAAAAATATACAGAACGGAATTTCGAAAACCACATTTATCACCTTTGGTCATTCACAGTATGTTCCCAATTGTTGTAAACCCTATACTAATATGAAGACGAAAATAAAACTTGAACCCAAAATTTGTTATCTTCTCGGTGACAAAATGACCATATTCTTCTAATAGAATGACGACTGTAACATGTATATGTAAATACATGTATACAACATTTTCTTTATTCGCTTCTTGGTGACATTGGTTGTGGTGTAGGAGGTAGTCGGGTCTGCACACACGCACATACGAGGGAGCCAGCCAGCTGAACTGAGCCCGATTTCTCTCTCTCTCTCTCTCTCTCTCTCTCTCTCTCTCTCTCTCTCTATCTATCTATCTATCTATCTATCTCTTCCGATCTCAACTGCTGCCAACTCAACTGTCTTCTGATCTATATCGCGAATCTCGTTTTGCACGCGTCATGTTTCAGGTACATTGTTTACAAAACAATTTTAAGGTTTACATTATCTGACCTTGGCTACACTGTTTTATATCAAAACAAATTTTCTATAAATACATTTGTCTCTACATCTCCTGAACTGGGAAATTTTGCTCGTCACCTGGCGTCAGCATTTCTTAACTTTTTACAACAATATTTATTATGAAAACAATATTTGTTTTCTTTTGTCAGCCAGCTTGCATTTTTGCTGGTTCATAAAAATACACTTCTGCTCGAAATTACGCACGAGATCAGATAATATATAACATAAATAAGCTGAATAAATTTTATTTTTTAGACAAATTTTATCTTTCTTCAAAAAATATATTGCTTATTTTCTTCCATTTTTAATGTTTGAATCAATAAACAAAAAATACAGCAAATGAATAATAAAATACACAACGATACTACATTTGTTACATTAAAATGAAAAACGATCGTTTTAAATGAAGTTCAAACTAAACACCCCTAATGACATCTAACAGCAAAAACAAGAAGGATATTTCGGCTACCCACTCGAAGAGTCAATATGTTTTGTCTGGATCAAAATCTTTGCAAAAAAACTTTAATTTCGAAGCCGTTTATTTTAATAGCATTTGCTTTAGAAATTGAATAATGTAAATGACAACAAATAAAAAATTTATTTATATCAATAAATATCATATTTATCAAATTAAATTAAATAATTTAATAGGAGTAAATATTTTCACCTACCACCATGTTTGCAACCCTTCCTCGTCTTTTGAACTGGAGTAGAGGTTTATACCTTGTTGGGTTTTCAGTTCCTTCAATTAAAATCTTGTCATTCTTTTTCACTCTCACCTTGTGTCTTAGTAGATTATCGCCTTGCTTGGGATGATTTTTTTTAATAAAGAAAAATGATGTTAATACATAAAGAAATATTAACAAACAATTTTTTCAGGCTCAAACTTTACCCTTATCTATTCTGATCAAAATCTTGTCATTCTTTTTCACTCTCACCTTGTGTCTTAGTAGATTATCGCCTAGCTTGGATGATTTTTTTAAATAAAGAAAAATGATGTTAAGTTGTCTCTACATCTCCTGAAATAATATCATAAAGAAATGATATTAACAAACAATTTTTTCAGGCTCCAATTTAACCCTTATCTATTCTGATTTTGGCATGTAGCCAAATGATTGAGACGACCTGTGTGGGTCAAACTCACTAAATTAGTGAATGATTTAACGGTACTAAGTTATTAAGTTATTAAATATCAGTCTAGGCCAGAATTCCAGATTAAAATTTTCTTGGCATTTGTATAATGAATTGAACTCGTCAAGAGTAGAGACTGTAAACGATGAGATTTATCTTTACAGTGGAAGAGACCAACGTTCTCTCAACGGCAAAACTTACAGCGTCGTTGATAAGATGAAGACACGAAATGAAAATATTGATAGGAAATAATTACTCATTAGTAGAAACAATAGTCTCGAAAGCGCAGTGATTTTATTTATTTTCTGCTATTTTTTCTTTTCTTCATTGCAGAAAATCAGTTTGATATAGTTTGTTGGGAAATTCCTTTTGCTCGCAGCTATCGACACGATTCTAATGAATGATCGCGAAAGAAAATGATATAAACGAAGAAACATTAAAGAAAAGAGGACATCAGCTTCTATGATTTATTTAAACACAATTTATCTCTCTCTCTCTCTCTCTCTCTCTCTCTCTCTCTCCCCCTCTATCTATCTATCTATCTATCTATCTATCTATCTATCTATCTATCTATCTATCTATGTCCACTTTCTCCCTCACTTTTCTATCTAACACTCTTCTTCCACTTTCACTTCCATTTCTCCTCACTATTCTTTCCCTGTGTCTTTTCTTTCACTCAGTCATTCTCTCTTCCACACTGCCACCTTTTCTGTCTTATCTCTGGCTACATTTGGACCCATTTCAGTCCCAGAACTCATTTAATCAGTATTTAACAAATAATTTGGTTTTGATTTTCTTTCAAAATTCTTGTAGTGCTGTTGACAAAATAAACTTTAAAAATATCGAGTGAACCATTGATTAATATTAATTCAAGATTTAACAATGCCTCTCAAGTTCTTATTGAAATATAAAAACAATAAATTAATGTAGAAATGATTTTAATTTCCCTGACGTTACATTGTTCTCGTACTTTCGTAAACTCACGTCAAATCAAACAAAGTAAAATCTTTAAGGAGCTTTCTTTTTTGCTTTTTTTTTTTTTAATTTAACCAACCCTATGAAAAAGACAACACCTCCTTTACAAATCTATTTACAATAACCGGACTCAAAGTGATGCAGCCCCATTACATTTTGCGGAGACGCCTCGTCATTGGTTAACAAAGGTAGTCTGTTTGGCCATTACTACTTAATTGGGAATTTCATCCTCACTGGGCGCCCCATACAAAATTCGACTTAAAAATTATACCAAGAAGTGTTAATATGTTGTAAATTCTTCGAAATTAAGCTAACAGCCAAATATCATATACATTAATACTTTTTTACTCTTTAAGTTCAAATCAATGTTCGATATTAGATAAAATTATTTATAAACTTTCAGAAACAGACAAACATTTATTTATCAACAGCCATTTTGTCAATGCTTTAAAGAACTCAACTCTCTTGCCAAAGTTTTTGTCTAATATATTACCTTAATCTGGCAAAAATATTATTAAAATCAAAGGCAGAAAACACAAGGCGATAACAAAGGCTTGAAAGGCAGTGGCCGACAAAGATGTGATGGACGTCAGTTGAACGGCAGCCCGAAGGAACAGGGATGAGTAGGATTTTTTGGTTATATAAGTTAGGATTTCAGAGAGAAAAAAGAGAGCACAGAGAGAGAAACAGAGAGAGAGAGAGAGAACAGATAGAGAGAACAGAGAATTTCTACTGGTTAACGTTTCTGTCGGCTCCCTCGTATGTGCGCGATATCTCTCCAGCTGCCCATTACTTAACACCAGTGTCATTGCCGTTGATGATAAGACGATCGTTCGTTGATTGCCAGGTTATATAGCATTACAGACATAGAAACTAATGGAGGCTAATGAAAACACACACACACACACATACATACATATATATATATATATAATTTAATCGCTTAAATGATATTCTTTTCAGCATCCTGATTCCAGAGTTTCGTAGGCTGATCTAACCCTCCCACTCCTCAAGGGTTATCAGCAATTTATTATAAATATTTTCTAATTTTTTTATTTTTATATTGTTCTTGTAAGTTTTTTCTGTATATTTTTGTGTTCGTGTGTGTGTTTATGCAGGTGCAGCTATGAGAACGTGTTTGTGGATGAGTGCTTGTGTGCGTACTTGATGTTTTCGCAGACGTGCGTACGTGTAGGGTGACATGGTCATTTGTCTTTTTGCTTTGCGCTTGCGTTTTAGCTTTTTTTTGTTTTGTTTTCTTTTTCCTCTTTCAGAATTTTCCATGTTTGAGTTATTGTTGCAGTTCTTAGATGTGTCACTGTTTTTAATGATTTAATGTTAAGTACTTATGGATATACGTAGATATACACATGTACACACACATGCATACACAGTTATCTGTATGCATACATGCACACACTCAAACATACACATCACACACAGGTGTTTATGTGTCTTCGCTAGGTTATTATTTCTTTTTTTTTATTTGGTTTCGTGGTCTTATAAGAATTATAGCTATAAATTATAGAAACTTAGATTTATAATTAAATTTTTATTTATTATTATTTAGATTTATATGTATATGTTTGTAGTACTTAGATAGCAAAGTAAATATTTATTTACATGCCTACTACTATTTCATTTTTCTTGCTTATTTTTGTTTTTAGAACTAATTATTGACATTTTTCCTCTAGGTACAGTTTTGAATTTTTACTGTTAGTATTGTGTAGGGCTGCTTCCTTTATACTTTACCATTTGATTTCAGTGGAGATATAATTTTCTTTTTGGCTCCATATCTATTTTGATAACGTTTTATTGTTTGTTTATTTTTTCGTTTTGAGTAATTGGTGAATGTAGGCATATAAAATATATAGTATTGTGTAGGGCTGCTTCCTTTATACTTTACCATTTGATTTCAGTGGAGATATAATTTTCTTTTTGGCTCCATATCTATTTTGATAACGTTTTATTGTTTGTTTATTTTTTCGTTTTGAGTAATTGGTGAATGTAGGCATATAAAATAAATACTTTGCCACCTAAGCACTAAGAAACGTATAAATAAAATGAATATAATATAAACTTTAAATAATTAATAAGTAAATATATAACAAACCACAAACACACACACCTAAACCTAAACAATAATGAATAACAATTTAATTATAAATCTAACTTTCTACAATTTATACTTATAATTAATGAAATACCACCAAACCAAATAAAGAAATAATAAATTAGCAAAGATACATAAACATGTGCGTGTGTACGTATGTGTATGTGTGCGTGGGTACAATTACGCATACACATACGCGTGTATGTGTGTGTACATGTGTGTATGTATATACATAATGATTTAACGTTCAAACATTAAAAACGTTGACACGTCTAAAAACTACAGCAATAACTCAATATATGGAAAATTGGGAAAGAAGAAAACGAAAAAAGAAAACAGAGAAGCTAAAAGGTGAACGCAGCCCAAAACAAAAGAAATGACGATGACACCCTATAAGTACGTACATTTGTGAAAACAGGAAGTACGCGCATGTGTCCACATCCACACAGAAGAACACATTGTTGCATCTGCGTAAACGCACGCATCAATTCAAAACAATACAACTTACACCAACGATAAAAAAAACAAAACAAATCTAAAATATTAGTAGTAAATTGCTGATAACCCCTGATGAGTGGATGGATAGATCCTCCTAATAAATTCTGGCGTCGGGATGCTGAAGATAGTATCAATCAGTGAAGTGAAAATCTTTCACTTATGTGCGTTGTGGTGCAGTGGATATCGACTCGCAACGACATATCAGGGAGCCGAGTTCAAATTCCAGTTGAACTCATAGCATTCACTTACACATAAATAACCTTGGGAAAGGTATTACACCGTCTCTTTCCTCCAATTAAGTCTAAATAATAGGACAGATTGGGTTCTATAGCCTTTGCTGGCAACCAGTCTACCGCAGAAAGCAATGGCAACCTTCTGCCCAGTCAGTCATGTCTCTTTCGAGACATCATCTCTCAAAGTATGTATCACGTATGGCGCTTAACTAACTGAATAAATTCTTTTAATGCAGTAACTTTGATATCAAGCACTTTATTACAAAGTCTGCTTGCTTTAAATGCCTTTCTTATTAGTATTCCACTGTAAACAATTTGGGCTTCACACAGTCTTCCAATGTGTGTGTGTGTGTGTGTGTGTGTGTGTGTGTGCTCGTGTTTCACTCTCGACAAAAAGAAAACTGCCAACCAATATATTACTGGAGTTTTAAAACAAGCATTTTATTTTTATTTTTATTTTTATTTTTATTTTTTTTCAACTTCTCTATATTAACAATATTAACAATAAAGCATTAATAGTTGACAAATAAGACAAAAAGTTCAAAACATTATCTTCAGGCGTTGTAGATTTAATCCGCTCATCAGTAGATTAAATAATTAAATTGAATGTGTGTATGAGAAGATTAAATCTGTAGTACATAGATAATTCAATTGAATTTTCTAGCATATATCTGCAACATATTTAATTGAATAATCTAATCCACTGATGAGTGTATTTATCTTAAAATCTTGACGATAAAACAGGAGGTAAATATTTGATTTTTTAATTTTATTTAATATATATTTACACACACACACAAACACACACACACAAACATATATATATATAGTCATAAATCCGAAAAAATGGGTTGGAGGTAAATTCCAAATGATCCTATTAATATTGAATATTAACGCTGATCCTGCCAGTAGTATGAAGCTAAAATTGCTGACTCTCAATGAGATGCTAAGAGAAAATGAATGCATCGCAAGTAGTCTTTAAAATAATATGTGTGTGGGTCTGACTGATTAATTATTTATAGTAAGTACCCAGTTAACTTTGACATAATTTAGATTTTTAGATGTGCATGAATTAAAACATTTTTATGTGTAAACCCAAACAAACAAGGACTTTATTCAAGACGAGTATGTCATAATCAAAATAGTACAATATTTTTTAAATATGTAGGCTATAATAATCATATTATCAAATTGCAACATTTAAATTGTCATCAGCAGTCATAGGAAACGTAAAAGATTCACTTGAAACGTTTCAATGACTTTCTACAGATATTTATATTTGTAAAGTTGGATGAACAATTAAAGTAATATAACGGAAATTAAACATGACAGTTATGTGATAGAATAATTAAACAACAATGACAAGTTAATAACTAAAAGTTAAGAAAATAATTTAATTCTTTCCACTTCTCTTCCTGGAAACACGAAATTCTATCAATTCTCCTTGATATTGTCGATCATCACAACTCTTTCCTCTTAGCTATTCGGATCTAGTTGTAGTATCTGTTGATATATCTATTGTGTTGTCTGTTAGATGGGAACCAGTTATCCACAAAACTTCTTTCTGTTATCATCGTATTGATTGCAATTTTCGTAACTTTCTTCGAGACGGCCTTTGAATTGATATACTTAACCCCACTATTGAGGATTTTGCTACAGAGGTTTTTTTTTTAGGCATCAAAGCATTCGTAACTTCTAGAAAATATCAGGTGAAACCACAATCTTCTCCTTCGTTCACGTCGGCCTGTTCAGCTGCTATAGCTCAATCACTTTTTCCGGTGGTAGCTGCTTGATAATTCCGATCATAACTGTGTCTTCTCGTAATAAGTGTAAATATGTCCTTAGAGAGACCAAGTCTTTGCTGATAGAAACAGAATGCGGCACCGTATAGCCTCTTTGGCCCTTGTGACTACTAGCGACTCTGTAACAGTGTGTTAAGTAAATGTAGATATTCTATCCCTGCTATCTTTACTCAATTTAAGGTGTTAACATATTCTGCTGATAAAGCGGAATGTATTGCTTGTAGATCCTTTTCAAATTTTACTTTTCTACCACTTAGAATTGAGTTTCTATTGAATGATATGCATATAACTCCGCGCATGAATTCTACGATCTTTTCTAAAGTGGATCCTCACAAAGCATGTGAACTTGATTGTATCCCTGCAATAGTCCTTAAAGAAATGCGCACCTGAAATGCCATCTGTTCTCTCAACATTCCACAATAAATTCTGTACTTCTTATTACTTTCTTGCTAGTTGGAAATCCTCTTCTGTAGTTTCAGTCTTTAAGAACCCAGCCGAACCGTCTGATCCTTCTAACTCTCCGGCTATTAACATTCTGCCCCCCACTTTTTTTGGCAAATTACCAGAATCCCTAATCAACTCTGAATTTGTTAAGCATATCATCTCACCTTAGCTAAGCAATATCATTTTTGTTTCTCTATACCAATTGCTGACGTATTAACGATTATTGCTGAAAGAGTTTATCAAGCTTTAAATATGAATGGTGAAGCTAAATTTGTTGCTTTGGATATCGAAGGCATTTGACAGGGTTTGCTATCCTGGTTTCTCTTCATAAGTTAAAAATTATGGTATTTTTGGACAGGATTTTGAACAGATTCAATCTTTCTTAGTAAATCACGAAAAGTAAGTCGTATTGAACGGCCACTTTTCTAGATCATTTTGTATTCATGCGGGCGTTCCCATAGTTTTTTCCTTCGTCCTACTGTATTTCTAATTTTCATCTACGACTTTTCTGATGTCATCATTTTTCAACTCAGTATCTATACTCATAACACAATTATTTATTCCTGACTTGACAGTAAGTCTGATAGGTACGATACGGTTAGATGTGCAACTGATTTCCAAAATGCGCTGCAATTTGTTGTTAACTGAGTCAAGAAATGACATATTTTAAAAAAATGCTCTCTTTTAATCGTCTAAGAGAACCCTTTTTGCCTTTCATCAACATGGCTGATGCTAACCTCAAGGAGAGTGAGTCATTGCGCCTTCTTGGGCTAACAATAACATGAAATGGAAATATTATATTAAATTAATTGCAAGATTTGCTCGGAAAATTGGTTCACTATGTTGTGACTGACATTTTTTCTCACCAAAATCTATCTTAGTTGTCTATAAATCTACCATTTGTGCATACTTTGAATAAATGCTACCACATCTGGTATTGCGCTTCTGCTATATATTTAGAGATTCTTAATGAAATAAAAGAAAAGAACCTGCAATTGTTATTGGTCCTGAAATGGTATCTTGCCTCCAGTCACTTTCCCACAGCCGTAATGCATTTTCCCTGTTAATATTTTTATGGTAATTGTCTTAATTAACTTTCCTCTATGGTACCTAGACTTTATTGATTTAAGTGTAATAATTGATTGACAAGTGTCATCATTTTACATTTGAATTGCCAAGATGTAAGTTCTATTCTAACAGTTTCTTTTATCACACTTCTCCCTTCTGAAACTCTCTTCTGGTTTTGTGCTTTCCGATCAACATTGATCTTCAAATATTTCAATGCAATGTCAGTTGTTGTCTTCTGTCTTAATTCATGATCTTTTTTGTTCTCTCGCCTTAATAGTCTTTTTTCTAATATTTTCTCATACTCAGTAACAATGAAAGAGTTACAGTGGCTAATCGTAAACGTTCCCGCTGGAAAAGAACGTGACTCTGAGACCTGCCAGATCTGCTTAAAAACAGGCCTCCCGTAACGACCACAGCAACTACTGACCAAAGGGCCATCTGCCAACACACACCGTTACCATTCCCAGGTTTCACTAATTTGGTCAGACTCTTCACACATCAAAGCTATACCTAATCCCTCATCGCCACTGCTGTCACCTCGGCAAACAAGCACCCTACCACGAATCAGCCTACCACCATGACCTCGATTGATTAACACATTTTGAACTCAAATTATGACTAAATCTACTCTGGATCTATCTTGTGACCTCGGTCGGTTTGACCCATGAAATTGCTCAACTCCTGTAAAGAAATGTTTTACTGCGAGGGCATGCTTGTAGCGAATAAAGTTGCCAAGGTATTGGCGATGGCGATGAGAAAGGCTTTGCAGCTGGGTGGTGACAAAACTGAGATGTTGTAAATCACAGCGGTTGGCGCCTTGTTGTTGCGGAGTTGTAACTGAATTGTTAACCACATTTGATATGTGTGTGTGTGTGTGTGTGTGTGTGTGTGTGTGTGTGTGTGTGTGTGTGTGTGTGTGTGTGTGTGTGCAATCCACCTCCTGACGATCAGCAAACAAACCGACATTATCTCCAATTTTCTAACAAGTGTAAATATATCATGTATATTAAACTGTGTTCGAAAATCTAATCCTTGTTGTTCCTTTCACAACCAAACGCCCGTTATAAAAAAAGACTTTGCAAGCTTTTAGAAGAGTGAAAGGAAGACTTCGATAAGCGTACAAAGTATCATGGAGAATACTTTCGAGGAGTTTAAAGCATCATTGTTCCGAAATATTAAATTTTCTAGGTAGATCTTATCTACCCACACACTCGCTCGCGCATACGCGCGCGCGCGCGCACACACACACACACACACACACACATACATTGTAATTAATGTCTATTGATCAGTGGACCTGGTTTATCAATAGACATTGCCATCGGAAGTAACAGGTCTTTAACAGTTTTTTATAAGAATCATTAAAATGTTACACTGTAAATGTCACTTTTGGAGCTTATCATATGCACCAAATCACAAATATGGAAATATCTAAAACGTAAAACAAGTTACATCACAAAAAAAAAAAAAAAAGAAAGGAATAAAAACGATGAATAGACTAGAAGTGTTATGATAAGCACTTTTAAATGAGCTTCACTGCTGTGGCTTCAAGACAAAAATGTGAAGAAAGTTAACAACTCAATAGGAAATATCACTGAAATGTCATTTATCCAAGATCCGAAAAATACTTATGGCTAATCTGAATGTTGTTTTCACGGAAATAATTGATTAGTTTTTAAATAAATTTTTCTTACAACTTTCATTAAATGTAATTAATTATATTTTCTGCACCAAACAATATTATTTTTAACCCTTTCAAGAAATAATTAATTTTTATTAATATCATTTTTAAAGTGTACAACAAAATATAGTAATTTTTGCTGATAATAAACGTCTAATAATTTTAGCTGACAATAAATGCTTAATAACTTGGGCTGATAATAAATGTTTAATTTTGGATGGTAATAAATCTAATACGTTTTGCTGATAATAAGTGTCTGATAATTTTGGCTCATAATAAATGTTGTATAATCAGGCAAATTTGCTCAACTTTTTCAGATCAGGAATGATTATACATTTTGCTATTTCAAGTTGCACTTTCATCCTCATTGTTATATTCATGTCAACTAAGATGAACTTGCTGATTTAAATAGCAAAATGTATATTAATAACCAATTTTAATTTTGATTCATAATCATTTTATTTTTTGTAACAGACAAGATTTCAAAAGTAAGTTTTGCATTTAAAATGACATAAATATTCTTGCTCTTATCTTTCTTATATTTGCAGTAATAAAATCAATTTATAATAAAATTGTGTTTTTTTATCTCAAAAAAATTATGTATCTTTTATGATGATTATACCTGTTGACATACTTCATCATGTCTATTTCATTGAGTTTAAAAAGAAATCATATTTTGATCTCAAGCAAAAAAGAAAAAAAGAATATTTTTGACACAATTTTGCTCACAAAAAAAACAAAAAACAAATAAACCTATAATCTACAATCTGTAAGATAATCTTTATACTTTGTAATTACTTTTGCTCTATAAAAATAGAATGATAATATCAACAATGTTGGCTATTGTCATTTCATTTAGGGTAAAGCCAGATGTACTTGCAACATAAAACATAGCCACCACCCCTTAATAATCTAAAAATGTATTTTTTATTAATTTATTCAACAGACAGAATACCCTATTAATTTTATTCATTCATATTTATCTTTAGGAAAGCGATAGCAATTTAATTTTTTTTTTCAATTAAAAATTACAGTGTTTAATTTGCTGGCAAAAAAAAATTTAATTGAAAATCAAATATTATAAGCAATTAAAATTTCAACAAAATTATTTTTATACTTGAAAGAGTCTCTGATGAATTATTTCAATGGTTTCTATTCAAAATTTAAAACTTGAATCATAAAATCTTTAATGTGTTGTTTGCTATGAAGAATATTTATTCATATTAATTACTTGACTTACTGATAAATATAAGAGTAGGAAGATTGTGTTGCAGCAGACATCTACATAGATTTAGAACCATAATTATACATCTACATAAATTTAGAGCCATAATTATACATCTACAGAGATTTAGAGCCATAATTATACATCTACAGAGATTTAGAGCCATAATTATACATCTACATAGATTTAGAGCCATAATTATACATCTACATAGATTTAGAGCCATACCTGACTTGAAAATCAGGATTTGAAAAATCTTGACTTTTACTTTGGATTAAACATTTACAAAAGCCAGAAGAAAACATGTGATTACCTAATTTACAAAACTTTATTTAAAATTCATAATTTAATGAATACAATTTTAATTTCAGTAATTGAAAACAACATAGATGCAAATAACAGTCAAATAATTTATGATAAAATAACCTGTCATATTTGATGGTATATAAAACTACATGTTTACCCTAAATATCGATTGAAAAAGCCTCTGCATACTGTATTTGTAGTTGATGGATCTATTAGATTAATGTTTACCCAGGTACCATGATACTTTCATGTTAATTATAAATACTGGTGGTTGGGGTACTAATTTACATGGTAATTGTATAATTATGTAGTTCAATTCAACTTAATTTTTATTGAAAACTAATTAATTGGAATGGAAATCTCTTTGGTATGTAATCAGATTTGAAATTTTTTCCTATTTCTGATTACATATAAGGCACACGCTTTTGTTTTTTGTTTTACCTTTCATGTATAAATGTGTAGGATAATATTAAGTAAAAAAATACATAATTAAGAAACGATTCATATACACTTACCACGCAGGTTAATGCGTCTAACACCAAGCTGTTATCTGTCAACCATCACAGGCAACCTCTCCTGCCTCCCATAAGCATGGACCAATTGAGTCTCCCTGAGAGCAATACACTGCGCCTCCTCGGCCTTACCCTCTTTTCAGATCTCAAATGGAACCACTATATCGAATCCATAGATAAATCCACTGCTAAGAAGGTTGGGTCATTATGTCGATCTAGGATGTTTTTTCTGCCTGAATCCATCCTGCATATATACAAGTCAACCATCCGTCCGTACATGGAGTACTGCTGCCATTTATGGTCAGGCACCCCTGCCGTTCACCTCAGTGTTCTCGAAAGGCTCCAAAGGAGAGTCTGTAATGTGATAGGTACTGACTTGGCAGCTCGACTGCAGCCACTTCCCCACCAACGAAATGTGGCCTCCCTTTGTCTGTTCTATAAATACTTTCATGGCTTCTGCCCGGACAAACTTAACTTACTGGTGCCTCCTCAACAGATGTTTACTCGTGCAACCAGATTGGCAACTGGGTCCCACCCATTCACAGTTAGGTTAGCCAAATGCAGGCGACAATTCTACTCCTGCAGCTTCTTCTCTCGCACCTCCCGCCTGTGGAACTCTCTCCCATATTCTTGCTTTCCTGATGGCTACAACCTCCAAGAATTTAAATGCAATGCCAATACTCATCTATTAACCACTTGACTCTATCTCTCTCCCCATCCCGTATATCCTTCCTTTTCCCTCCACCTATGTAACTGTCATCACACCTACATTCTCATCTTTCTATTGCTCTTTTCTAACTGGTTTGTGCTCCTCACTCTCTTCTAATTAATCTTTTTACAGTTATGTAGCCCCTTGCACATCAGTGGCATTTCCACCTTGCTTGGGGTGAAATGATTAAAAAAAAAAAGAAGTGAATATTTTCTTGAATATTCTCTACTGAAATTACTGCACATACTATATAATACATATTATATCACCATTCACCATAGATGCTATAAAATACATTAAATTCTAGACACATTTATTTACAAAATTCTACAAAGAATAACATTGCTGAATGTCAGATTTTATTATGCAAATCAATGCTTTCACAATAAAATTGTTATTGATTGCGTGATTATTTGTTTTCATCAACTCTGTCATTTATTTAATGCTGAAAAGTCTTTTTAAACATATAGCTTGTAAAAAGTCCCATAGGTTTTAAATTTCTAATAAATGAAGATTGCCATGATATAATCTCAAAATAGAAACAAGATATTGTAAACACAATTTTGGAAATAGCAAGATATTGTGAACACAATTTTGGAAATAGCAAAATTATTAAATAGATATCATAGGACTATCAAAAAAGAAACTAAAAACTGTTAAGATATAAAGAAAAAAGCTTAACTTAGAAGATAGTAAGAAGGAAATTAAATAATATTTTTAATTAGTATTATAGATACAACATTATACATCTTTAAAGTTAATGATAGCATTCTAAATTTTCAGACAGAACATTTTTTGAGTGGTACATATTGCAATCAAGAATCTTTAAACTAAAGATGATAATTACACAAGATATTGCTCTTTCATATTAAAAAGGATATCTCTGAAAATAGAGGACAATATTCGATCAAAAATCACTGAGATCTGAGAAGCAATAAAAACTAAAATTAATGTTAAAATAAATAGATTAGAAAACTTAACAAAATCATTTGAAAAATGACAAAGGTTGTAGAATGTAAAAGAGCCCAAATTAATAAAACAAACAGTAAAATAATTTAGTCATATATATGGGATATTGTGTTCATCAAAGATGTTTCTAAAACTTTTAGATTTAATTATAGGCAAAAAAAGTGATGTTACATTTAGGCTGTTTGCATAATAAAATCTAACAGCCTCAAAACAAATTATTATCAGTAATTTTTATTCAGAATAAATATTTACACAATCTATTACTCATATAAATATAAGTGCATTCTTAAAATTTTACCAAAATCATCTGACTAATACTATTTTTTTTTTAAAAACACTGACTTCTCTAATAACATCTATCTAAAATACATTTAGTCCATACATAATATTTAGAAATTTTTGTAGATTTTTTTATAGTTTTTCATGATTAAAAATTATATGTCTGTTAAATATTAGTGCTACAGAGCAGATTAATATCTCTTGACCTGTTTTGTTTAAACTACAAGCAATGTGGCAGTTAATTGTAAATTAAAAAACTAGCAAAATAAGTAGTTAATCCTTTTTATTTGTAAGGTATATTTAGGAGTTTCATTTTGAAGATATAAATTTCATTTTCACTGAATTAATAATTAAATAAATGAATAAACTTTATTTCCTCTCCCTCTTATTTCTCTCTTTCTCTTTTTTTTTTTTTCGTTTTCCTAATTTTCATTTTCTTCCTCTTTCTCTATTTGACTTTTTCTTTTTTCATCTCTATTTTCCTACTTGGTTCTTATCATCTTTACTTTATCCCTCTCCCTTTTCCCAACCATATTTTCTTTCTTCCCTGAGCATATTTTCCAAATAACTACAAACAGTAAATTTTGTTTTCTTTTAGTATTTTAAAATATTCATTGAAAATATAAAAAAGACCAATTTCCTTTGATAGGGTTGTGTACTGATTAAACTTTCTCCTGATCTATACCATTTTATTGTTGATAGACTTCTTATTTATTTAAAAAAAAAAAAAAAAAAAGAAAATGCTATTATTGCTTAAATCCTAAGCTAAGGATTTTATTAAACTGTGAATAAAATATTTCCAATGAAGATAATAAATTTATAGCATTTACAATACAAAAAAAGAAAGTTAATTTTAATGAAAAAATATATTCATTTCTCCTTTTTGTAAAATGACAGAATTTCCAATAAAATGCCTAAAGGCAAGAATATGGATAGTTATCCATTATTTTTCCTTAATTTTATACTTGGATTTATTGTGATATTTTGCAAAAGTGAAACATTTTTATTTAATAATTTCAGGATTTTGCATTTCACTTTGAAATAGATTAAGTAGAATTAAATTTGAATAAAATTTTAGAATTTTATTTAAGATTTCATCTATTCAATTTCACTAAAAAATTGAGTAAATAAATGCTGATATACTTTCAGTTTGAATGCATAGAAAAATAGATTTAGTGTCATGCTGTTATTTTAACCTGAAATCTAAGATTCTTACTAGCTTCTCTGTCTTTCTCTTCTCTTTTTTTTTTTAAAACAAATGTATCATGTCATTTCTTCTTCTTTTATTATGTTTAATTAATGATCAGATTAAATGCTGATTAGAAAAATCTAATTTACCAGAAAGGGTTTTAATGAACATGAAAATTAATTTTAAATTCAGACAATATTTAATTAACTTGATTATTTTTTTTGTCTTTTTGTTTTTAAGTCATTGTAAATAATATTTTCCAGATAAATTTACTTGAAATTAGCTGAAAAATGCAACAAGAAACAAAAGTAACCAAAACTTTGATTATTAATTTAACTGATATTTTATAAATGTAAAACATAGTTTATAATATATTCCATTCTAAAATATTTATTTTTTTCTCCTAAAATAACTTCTTGTTTATTTATTTTAAAGTATTTATTTGAAATTTATGGAAGAAGTCATTAAGATAATTTTTTTCAGAAATAACTAGATAAGAATT
Organism: Ascarosepion bandense; assembly: GCA_037127315.1. Taxonomy (NCBI): domain Eukaryota; kingdom Metazoa; phylum Mollusca; class Cephalopoda; order Sepiida; family Sepiidae; genus Ascarosepion; species Ascarosepion bandense. The sequence goes on along the minus strand of JBBBDQ010000663.1, from coordinate 8,275,137 downwards.
ATTTATATCAAATAATCAAAACTAAGTGTGAAAACAGAATGGAAAACAAATGTTTCTTGCCTGTCTCACTGAAAATGAAAATTGAAGTCATTCAAGTATGAAGCAGATGATGATTCATCCCTGTTCTGATACCTGTTACTCAGTCTCTGGCAAAGATGTGTCCTTCTACAAAACCAACTCTTTATCCGGTTCCCCTACCAACTCTCTATTTGGATTATCTTCTTTACCCTTACATTTTTTATCACTCAATGCTACCAGCACTTTTACATCCTCCCTTTTTGCTACCACCACTGCTACTACTACTATTACAATCTCCAATGCATCTTACTATAAACACCTGCTGAAACATTTTATGTTATACTGTTAAGCTTTGCTTTGCCTTATATCATGCTTGACAAAATATTTTTACTATTTCTATTTCACTATTTACATAATTCTTGGTATATAAAAAGAATACCATAAGAGAAACTTAAATAGCTGAAATATATTTCAAAATATTGAATTCACTCAGTATCCAAAAACTCTTTTTAGCATTGATAAAAAAATTTTTAAAGAATCTGTGAAGCCGTTTTTCCATAAGGAGTTCATAATTTATAAGTTAATCCTCCAAACCAGATGTTCGTTTTTGCAAACTTGATTAAACTCTTTCTTTTTAAGAATTATCATCTTCAAAATGTTTACTGAAAATATAAGAAATAAACATAAAAGTCCTTTAAAAATTTCATTCATTTTTGATGCTGCATTTTACACATTGTACCAATCTTTAAACTTAAAGATTTTGGACTGATTTCACTGTAAATAAAAAAAAGAATTGCTAAAACAAATAATTTTCATTCTTTTCACCTTTGAACAGAACATTCATACTATTCAACAGAAGATTGTACAATGTAAATCCTTCTTAAACTGAAGATTTTAAGCAATTTTCTATAATATTTCATAATTTCATTTTACATAATAGCAAAAAATTTGAGTAAAATTAATATTTTTTCTTCAAATCTATAATTTACTGGCATTCAGAACATATGTAAATATTTTTTTGATTAAAAGTAGATGAATAGTTAAAGAAATTTTCAAGCATTACAATTAAAAACTTATTAACAGATAATTAATTTTTGATTTACTCCAAATAAATCTTTTAGTGTTCCCTTCAGTTTTTACATGTTCAGATAGATTTAATATAACATGAAAACAAAGATGAGTTTAGTTAAATGCAATTTTAAAAAATCCTTCTAACTTCTTTTTATAAGCAGACCAATGAATGAAATAAGAAGCAGACATTTTTTTTAATTTATTTTCTTTAATCTTTTTGATTGGAGAAAAATAACTTTTTTCCAGATATGTAATTATAAATCCTGTATATAACCTATTAGGAAAAAATTTCTGGTTAATAAAATTAATGAAACATTATAAAAATTAATAATAGTAATAATAATTATAATAAAAATATGAAGAATGTCTGAGGAAAATTGTATTTCTTATTATGATAAGAACAAACTACTGACCACAACTGATTTACTTAGAAATTCCAGGAAAATTCAGTTTTTTCAAAATCCTAATTATTCTTGCTGCCTATTAATTCTTCCTTATTGTTCTTGCTTCATTATTAGATTTGTTCATTATCACCAAGCAGAATAAATATTGAATATTTATAAAATTCATGTCTTTTTAGACAGTAAATTATTATATCAGGGTCAACAAATAAAATGTATTTGTTGCCTAAGTATTTTTATTTATGCAGTCCTAGATTTTCATTGTTTATCATAGCGATTTATATTCTTTTCATCTTAAAAATTATTCTTGTAAATGGCTAAAGGATGGGAAGACAAATTTCAAAATTTAATACACAAAAATTTGTGAATAGTAAGTGCTTTTTTAATATTTAATTTGTAAATATATTACTTTTTTCTATCTTTTTAAATACGCATGCTTGTGTGTGTATGCTTGTGTGTGTATGCTTGTGTGTGTATGCTTGCAGAGAGAAATATAAAAATAGAATTGAAAATCATTTAATTCTAAGAAATATGTTCCCAGATGAACAAATTCTTTTAAAATCCAATGGGATTAACTTTTTAAATTAATTTTTTAAAATTAAATAGTAATCCTTTTAATTACTAAATTAATGCTAATAAAGAAGACATTTATGAATATCTGTGTTATAAAAGAAAGAAATTCATAAAAAATAATTGATAATCTGATCACTAATTTCCAGAATATATAAATGATTGCTTTGCATTTTGTTAGTGTAAATAAAATTTCCAGACTAAACTCTTGTTGGCTATATGTTGCAGCTGCACAATAAGAACCCATTCTATTGTGACAGGTACTAATGATTTTTTTCTATCATCTGACATCTTAAAATAATGAATTAGGAGAAAAAAATCCTTCTTCATAATCTATTTTTCTTGCATCTATTCTCAAAATTATAGCTGCTATTAAATAATTGTATTTCAGAATTTTGCCTCTTTCATTTTTCTCCTCCTCAAAATACCTTTTTACTTTTTTGTGCTTCATTTTGTCGCGATGGTTAACAAACTGGATGATGATTCTTAGTAGTGAGTTTGATCAATAATTGGTGCCCCATATTATATCAGAACTAATCTATTCTTAGCAAACAACAATACAGCTAAATGTTAATTAGGGATGAGATACATGAAACAGTAGGGAGCCAAATGACTGAGAAAAGTGGTTAAGAATTAAAAAATTCAAGCACTGTTTTAACATTTCTCTATGCTTTGCTATTGTGTAATGGCTAAAAATAATTCTATTTAAATATACAAGCTGGAATTGATTGTTTTATCAGGAGACAAGCAATATACTTATGAAATATTTAAAATAAGAAAAGATATGGTTTGATGTTTAAGGATTGTTGCTCGTGTTTATATCCAATTCCTAAATATGTAAATTCAAAAATAATGTGCAAATGTATTATTAAACAGGAGATAGGCATGGAGTATGTTATGAGAAAGAGAATATGCCATAATAATATGAAAGAGAATATGTTAAATAATATGAAAGAGAATGGGTCATCATAATATAAAAGAGAATATGTTATAATAACTTTAGAGAAAGGAGTGTGTCTTAATAGTATACAGAAAGAAAGAAATGTTTAAAAGAGTTTTGCAGATCATATTTGAGTTAGGAAATAAAACAAGGATTTTCATTAAAAACAAAGAGTAAATGGTAGAAATTTCATTTTTTCTTGTCTAAATTGTTATTTTCTGTTATCCAGTTGTTTTTATTAATTTTGTTAATGTTTTTTAAAATATTATTATTGTGATTTTTTTATAATTTTTTTTAGATTGTTCATATAGCTGTAACTTAATTTAATAGTGTTTTTATTAAAGATCTTACTTAGTGGGTTTTTTTCCGGAAAATGTTTCTGGAAAAATGTATGCGTATATATATATATATATATATATATATATATATATATATATATACAGACTGCAATGAATAAATTGTCTTCTAATTTAAGCAAAAAGAAAAAACACTGACATCTCATTTTAACAGATATATTTACCAAAATTATACAAAAATATGTTGAACTAAATTTATTTAATAAAATCACCATTGGCTTCAAACATGAATTTTAGATGACTTCAGAATCCTCTGCATCTTTTCTGGTCTCCTTGTTTAAGTTGGTGAATGCTGTTTTTAGTTCATCTTTGGTGTTACAAAGGATTTTGTTATTCTCTCACTCAACTGCCCCCCACTCACATAATAATCAAGAGGTTTGTAATCTGGGGTGTTAGATGGCTAGATGTATAGAGTGATGTGGTCGCAGAAATTGCCTGACAGCCATGACTGAGTTCTCTTGCTTGTGTGGCATGATACAGAGTTCTGTTGCCAGACATAGGATCTTCCAGTAGCAACCCTCCTGACACAGATAGCATTACCTCCCTAAGGCACTTGATATAGATCTTCATATTGAGTCTGAGACCCTGTGGGAAGTTGAATGGAGGCATAACTGCTATCACTAGTGATTCCCTCCAAACACCATGATGCTGACTGGATATATCTTCCATCTCTTTCCAAATCCTCCGCACTGTCCTCAGATTGATATCCAAATACTCTGAAATGTTCGTATTGAAGTTCTGGCATGAATAGCAAGCAGGATAGCATACCACTTCTAAATTTCTGGCAGAGTGAATTGGGTCATGGGGCTCTTTTTGTCACAGATGGTTCCCAACTGACCCTATACTGTGCAGTCAAAAAAACCAATATGCATGTGTCAAATTAAAAATATAAAATGGCAACAATTTACCCATTGCAGCCTGTATATTTAAAAATCAAAAGTAAAGAAACAAAAGAGAAATAAAAAAACATTAAACCCTAAAAAAAAAAAATAAGGAAATAATGAAAATTAATAATATCAATAAAAAATAATATTAAAAAGTATATCAATATATACAGAGGATATACTTCCCCAAAAATCAATCAGGTTCAGCTTTTTTCAGTAGATGCATATTTTTATGCATATATGTGATCATTAATGATGAATTTAAAATGGTAAAATAATTATAACAGTTTATCTATGCGTGTTTTTAAAAAATCACCATCCCAGTGAAATACACATTTTTTCCACAGTTACAATAATTTTGTCTTTGGAATTCAACACTGATGATGATCTTGGTGGCGACTGAAAGTACTTGGGTAGGATAAACTATGCCTCCTTCCTTGATGAATTCATCTTAAAATCATGTAAGCACATCATATTAAATATAAGCACATTATATTAAATATGGAAAGTCTTTGTTAGAGTAATTATTTATTTCATGGTCTAATTCTCCAAACTTTTGTATCTCATCTTAATGAAGACTATTTTTATTTTATTAAAATCATTTTATTTTATGAACATAATTCTAGAGCAGGGAAGACTCACTTTTTGCTATGAGACATATAAATGCACTGATTTTAAAAATACATGCTCTATTTTATTGTTTTTCTTTGATTTCATATTTGTCTGTAAATTGCTTTTCATTTACAGGAAAAAAAGCTTCATGAACTTAAAGTGTCAAGTGTGTGATTGTTAATTCTTTCTATGTGATAACAATTTGCTTTAATATAAATGTTAAACTAAAAGAACAAAAGCACACAACTGACTTATACAGAAACTGATTGATTTGGGAATTTCTTTCACACAAACTAAAAATATATGTATCCATTGTTTACACTGTTTAAGGAAAACAGATAAATGTATTGAAATAAGGTATTAGGAAAAATTATTTGTTAGAAAAGGAGTTCCTATTTACAAAGTAATTTTCTATTTTGAAAAAACAAATTTGTTTTAACAAAAAATATATCTGAAAATATAGAACTAAAAATAATAATTAAGAATAAAGAAAAGTAAATAAATAAAAAATAAATAAAAATCAGTCTAAGTGTTTTATTTTTTCTCTCTAAAAGAAGGAAATTAAAAATTAGAAAGATAAATTCTTGCTGATATCATTCAATATTTATATTAAATACTTATGGTTATTCATTTAAAATAATTTAAAATATTTAAAATAATTCACTACTATATTAATACAGAACATTTCTTTTTGCCCTTACTATCTAAGCAAATTTTATCTAAAATTCACTCAACAACACAAAATAATTCTAGAAGTTTTATCCAGTTCTATTTTTAAGTTTTATAATAAAACTAATTTTGTATCAACAAACTTTGGATTATTGTGAGAATTTTAGATATTTTCTATAATCATAGTAATTATTCTTACATGTGCACATGCACACACACATGCACACACACACACACATATATATATTTATACAGTTAATATTTTATGTAATATAAAGTATTACCTGTTTTTAATAATATCTTTATGAAACAAAATATCACCTCAAAAAATATTTACTTTTTAGTGGCATTTTACATGAATACTTATTTAAATGCTTTCATAAACAGTTTTAACATTTGAACTTTGGTATTCTATTTTTTTAAATGATTTTGACATTGTTGTATTTTTATAAAAAATACTTAAATTCAGAGACCAAAAAAGTGTGCAAATAATTTTACAAAAATGTATTTAAAATTATTTGTTAGAAAATTATTGTTATGAAGTGTTGCAAAGCAAAAAGATCCCAAGTACCATCTTTACATTTGTATACACTTTGTAATATTTCAATTTGCAAGGTATTGTATGAATGTGATTAGAATAAAATTTACTCATTCAGAATTGTTGGAAAAAATGCCAATTATATCAGAAAATATGTTCCTAATGCACCTATGATACAAAATCTAATATATTATAATGTATAAAATCATAAAATATCATATAACCAGCAAAATATTATTATGATAAATTACATGTAAGTAATGATTATTGTATGTAGGTAGAATAATGCGTATTGGTGGGGAAAACGAAATTGGTAATCTGAGTTCAAATTCCATCCTAATTCCATCCTAAGCTGTGCATTTACTTTCACACTAATAAAAGTTAAGAATCCATTTCTTCTCTCTCCAGCAATGTGTTAAGCTGCAGAGCTGACTGGGTTTTCTAGCCTTGGGTGGCAACCAGTCTATGAGAAAAACAACTCTGAATTTTAATACTCAAAACATACTTCCCAGGAAGTTATGTTAATTCAATGATCAGAAGAAAAGGAATCTGTGGAGAGTCGTAAACACCTAAGATCTAAAGGGACATTGCATATAAAATATTGTTATTATTAGGATTATTATTAGGATTATTAGTTATTGCTTTAATTTATTTCTTTCAGCCATCATTTGAATCAAATAGAAATAGTGGAAAAATTACTTTTAATAAAACAGGAAATATTCAATTAGAAAGTTACACAGTTTCTTAAAAAAAAAAGAAACACCAAAATGAAACCAGATAGTTTAAAGGAATTAAATTTATATGTACAAATAGTGGCTCAAAATTGATGTTATAAGAAAATGGAATAATTTACAAAATGTGATTTGCTTGGATAGTGATTCTTTGTTTTTTAATCAATAGGACAGAAATTATATGACCCCTAAGGAATTGGTTGGGATCTATTTAAACTAGCCTATTCAGTTAGTACTGGGTAACTTTGTCTATGAAAACAGAGAAGAATAGACTACAATCAGACAAAAAAAGGTTGTGATCTGTGATGAGGAAAACTGCTTGTAATGCTGTTGAAGAAGAATAATCTACATTTGATATAAATGTCATCTAAATGTATGAGTTTTAATTCATATATGAATACCTTTTTTAAACATGAGTTTATTTCATTTGAATATCTTTTGTAAAGCTGTGAGAGTTTATCTCATATCTGAGTTTATCTCATGCCTGTTCCAAAAACCTGAATTGTTTAAAGAGCCCAGAGAAGCAGCTTCACCTGAAATAGATTGTCTTTACCCAAGTTACCTTGACTGTTCAAATTTTTAAGTTTTTTTTAATTAAGTAAAGTGCTTTTGTTGTTAAGATAGAAATTTGGTTTACATGAACTGTTGTTCTATAAGAAGTAAGCAAAATTACTTCATTGCTAAGGAAAAGATTATTTTTAATGAACTGTTGTTTACTAAAAGAACACAGATTTGTATTTAAAATGCAAAAGGGAAATTTTGTACAAGGCCAATATTGTATTTTGTACAATTTGTATATTATATAAATAATTTTTAATTATTTCAATGTTTACTTCTTTACAACATCCACTTTGAGTAAGAGCTTTGAGGTTTTTGTTGGCATCTTTATAAGTACTTGTAAAAGGAGAGATTCTAGATGTTCTTTTCAAATATCTTATGCATTCTTCAATATTTTTGCTCAAACAAAACTGTTCTGAGCTGTTGCTGTTTTCAAAATGTCATCAGCTTACATTTGATGACACATCTTCTTTATATAAACCACAAATGTTTATTTAAAGTTGTGGCATCTCAAAATTCATGTAAAACAGAACAATTCTAAATTTCAACATTGTTATTTGTAAACAAGTAAATGAATGACTCTACTCCCCACTGGCCACTACTTTTCATATTTTGCCTTTTGCAGCAGAAAAGAACTTCAAAATAATTTAAATATTTTACATTTTTAATTGTTATGTGAATTACATTTAAAGGATGCTACTTTTACCTGATTCTATAACCATAAACCCTTCAGTTTTAATGTGTAGTATTTTTTTAAAACTTGGATGAAATTAAATTAACTTTTCTAAAGTAACCATGACAACTGATAATAAAATGCTGAGCAATCGTTCTTGCATTTTCTAAATGAAAACTGTTTGTTTAACTTTTTGGTTATTCTTTTTCTATATTTTCTTAAATTCTTTAAACATGCTCGTTACAATTTAAAAAAAATATTTGGTAAATTAATTTTGTTCTTCATTTTGAATGTTTACCTAAATTGAACATTCACCCTGATCAGTTGCAGGTGTTGCAATCCCAGAATCTTTAACTCATTTTGCCTTAGGAATTAATCTGCCTCTCGTTGGAGAAAAAAAAAACTTTGAATATTTTATCATCAAGTTAAGATCCTTAAAGGGCAGGGTGGGTAAGAAATTATCTATGCACAAAGTTCCAGCAAGATTTTCATAATAAAATATGAAATTCAATTAACAATGATCTTTATAAAATTGGATGAAATTTTGCTTGTAGTTTTGTCAGAAATTAATTACTTGTGTTTCTATGAATTTATATGAGTTTTGCAAGTAAATATATATTTAATAAAAGTTTATTTTTTTTTAGCTAATTGTTCAATCAATACAGGGCCCATGATTGAATCAAAATAGAGGATTACTTAATCAGATTGTTGCCTGTGAAGAGAAAGAGAAATGCAGTTTAAGAGTATATGTAATAGATAAATGTTAATCCTAGACTTGAAGATGTTAAAATTGTAGTGATTGAAGAAGAATCCTCTCAAGAGACTGTTTCACAAAGTAGCTGTCCAAATAGAACATCCTTCTTATTAATGGAATACAGAGAGAATGTGGATGGTTCATCTCCAGTGTACAAGTCATGGCAGATGTTTTAGGAGTGAAGATCAGAACTGTAACAAAGAAATTGTCTCATTAGAATATTTACCATGGAAATAGAAATAAAGTAGTAAAACGCTTGAAATGTTTCATTTCTGAGAAAGGTTTTGTAGAGTTGAAAAATAATCCATTTCCCATAAAACCACGTAAATGCATATGAACCCTAACAAGGCTGGAAAGTGAAAATTTGGCATATTCAGCAATATTCTATTTTTCTGTCTTTCTAGCTCTTGTAAAAAGAGGAACAGATCCATACTTACTGTAGCAGTGCAAAGAACCAATCGTCCTGGGTATGATGATAAACTACATCTGGCAGCAAGGCCTCTGATCAGGAGATTGGAGGTTTTGATGTGCGTGTTGTTCCTAGGTTTACCCTGACCAGGGATAGTAGCACTTTTTAGGTTTTAAGCTATTGGCAAATAGTGACCCCTGCAAAAAAAAAAAAAGAAAAAAAAACACTATGAAAGTATAAAATTAAGTTTTTATAGTAAAAACGTCAGCAATAAATCTTTATATAAAAAATTAACAACATGCAACTAACCAAGTGTAGTGGCTTCACCCAAATGTGTTTAAAATGCTACCAAACAACCAACATACAAGAACTTTCATGACATTAATCCATATAATATCCAATAATTTTTTAAATCAAACTGTACTAAAATATAACTTCAACAAAACTACAACACAAAATTCTCATTACCACATCTAATCATGTCCATACAGACATATATATGCACAAAAGCTGAGTATCATCTACCATGTATTCAACTGTGAAAGTAGAATAACATATATCATTTTTATTGCTTTTTCCCTAAAAAAAATTTAATTTCAGTATTAAATGACATATAAGGTGTTGATATTCTATTAAACAGAGAAATCAATCAAATCAACAAAGAACCAAGTATTTGTACAGCATCTTTCATTTATAGATGAGTACCACTTGAGAGCTGCAGTGAACTTGTCTATACTTTCATTGCAAAAAGTCTCTTTAAAAGCTTGGAAACTTCAATTGCCAATTTTAATGCTGATAAATTATCAAATTATATTTAGGATTATTCTTAAACTGTCAATCTTATCATAGATAAACTTTTGAAAAATAATATGAATTTGAGTATGCTTATAGAATTTAAAAAGAAAAAAAGAAAAAAGTTAAGATTTGTATATTAGTGACTATGTATGCATGGTTTAATAGACTTTACTAATTACATTATTGACATATTCTATATGAAAATGTGCTGAAAAGTTGTTGCCTGACAAGTAGTCCTATCCCCAGAATCTGATGTTTGGTCCAATTTTAAAAAGTGGGCCAGGCCAATAATTTTTATCACCACCTTATATATATATAATGTATATTAGTTCTCCCTGTGATAAGTAAATATCTCATTTGAATGATGCATTGTAACAGAATATGAAGTCAGACAGTGTTTTTGCCCTTTGTTGCAAATTTGATACAACAAACAATGATGAAGCTGGAATAAAAAAAACTTCTTAAAAATGCAATGTTTTGCTCCTTGTTCATTTAGTACTTTGAAAATTTCGAGAGACTGAAAAGAAATTGCTGAATAATTTGTCAAAACAAAGGTCTATGTAAGTACAAAATTTAGCTAAAAATGGCAATATATCATAGAAAAAATTGCTTAATAATGATCAGGATGGTTTAATCTAGCCTTGGTTGGCAGCTAACAAGAATTATAAGAAAGTTTTATTTTCCAAACACAGGCAGCACACTGTGACTGTATATATATATATATATATATATATATATATATATATATATATGATGCAATAAACTCTTTGAACACACTAGTAAGGGGAAGTGGTTTTTTTGAAAATTGAAATTTCAATGAGGACATAATATTGGGACAATATTTTGGCAAAGATCATGACATCTGTCACCGCAGATTTATTGAATTATATACAAACGCCTTTGTTCTTTTGGAAATTAAATATTCCTCCTATCTCCAAAAGTATTCCAGTATATCTGCATTTTAAATTTCGGTAAAAACAGCCAGAGGACATTTTGTGTTAGAAGCACACATTTATTTATGTACATACGCTCTTTATATATTTGCTTGGATTTTCATTTACTTTTGAAAATGATCACAGGCATTTACTTTGAGCACATTCAGCTAGCAAGATTCTCATCAAACAGCTGACCATCAAGTTTAGCCAAATATCCTTTTTGTATTTTTTATTACTTGTTTGTACAAACCGTCCATGCAACCTCCTCTATAAAAGACCACACATCTATTGGGAATATTATCTCTCTCTCTCTTACTCTCCCTCCCCCTCTCACACACACTTCTGTCATTCCTTTTCATTAATACATTCATTTACAGAAATAAGGTAACCAAGCCCTGCAGTAAAAGGAATGTTTGAATAACAAAGTAGTCTCTCGCTTTGTCTCCTCTGGAAAATGTATGATTTCTCTCTTCTTTGCCAATATTATATTCCCCACTTCTCTCTCTCTCACTCTCTCTCTCTCTTTCTTTCTTTCTTTCTTTCTTTCTCTTTCTCTCTCTCTCTCTCTCCATTTCTCTCTCTATCTCTTTCTGTATCTCTCTCTCTCTTTATCACTCTCTGTCTCTCTCTCCTTCTCTCATTATATTCCAGTCTTTTAGACTTGCTTTCTTTTCTCCAGACTCACTCATTCTTTCCTTCCGTCTCAATCCTTATCGGACCTTTACACCTGCCCCCGCCCATTTTCTTTCTATATTTACATCTAAATATCTTCATATCTCTTAGAAAAAGTGGACACTGAAGTCAACACCGTGGATTGAACGTAATTATTGATATTAAACACTTTAAAGCGTAAATATACCATACCTTAAAACTGTATTTTTATCAGTTATATACATTTATATAAGGAGAGAGAAAACGAAGATCACATTGCAGCATGTACTGAGAGTTGCCATGTATTGTTGATTTTTATGTCCACACAGTCTATAATTAGAAACGCTTTATCTAAGATACTGAGCATTCTTTTCTTATAAATATACTAAACTGTATATATAAGTCCGTGAACAAGACGAGACTTTAAGTTGGGAAACATTGGGCGGTGATCTGACCAAAGGAGGAATGAGCTCCATCAGGTCATATTTACCGAAATCACGCCACGCATGAATTAATACGTCTCCGTTTTGTTTTTAACTCAGATATCTTGGGGAAATTGGTCAATTGCTCAGGTGCACGGCGACCTTACGGCCACACCCGGTAATGAAATTGTTCATAATGACGTATACAGATGTGCGCGCGAAGACACATATACGAACGCATACGTGCCCCCACATTGCTGTATGCGTGCCTAATTCTAGTCATTGGTCATTTTTAAAACAGTGAAAGTAACTTTGAAACATTGAGTATAATAATATGAACTATCAATCCTACACTTGCCACACCTGTAGGCATCCGGGATTTTTGCCCGCCACTGATGTCGATTTAGAATTCGTATCATCGTGGTATATAAGTTCCTACTGTAGGCTGATGAAAACGTTGTTCATTTGTCATCTTAGACATAAAGTTACTCGTGCTTTTGGATCCCAAAAAGCCTTTTGCAATTATTGTTGAATCTTGTCCGTCTTCAACTTATACTACAGCTACAATACCTCTTTACCTATTACTTCATATACGTATTCTCCCGGTTGAGTTTATTTCTACAAGTGGGGATGAAATAGCGAAACCAACTAGTCTGCTACTGTCTTTATTTTCTTTTCTCACTTGTTGATATTCCATATCCCCCACTTCTATTTCATCGACCCTTTGGGTTTCCCTCTTTTCTACAATACTTATAAAGCATAAATCTCAGTTGTACTTTCTCCAGTTTATTTTTGTCTATAATTTTTCCCACATTCTAACATTCTATCCCTCCGTTATCTTTTCTTTTTTTACTGACAATGCACATTCTCTCTCTCTCTCTCTCTCTCTCTCATTATCTATCTGTCTATCTATCTATCTATCTATCTATGTATCTCACCCTCTCTCACCCTTGTGCTCAATAGAACTGTGTTGTTCGTTTCCCTAGTCCTTTGAGGGTTTGTCAAGTGGGCAGATCAAAGGCACAATGGAAGCAAACGTTACTTGTTATTTTCATCAATGAATAGGAATGCCCGTCAGTTGTGTGGCTTTTATGGTCACTTTTCATTATTCTTTTTGATTACCACTGAGTTTGAACTCCTCGTCTGCAGTCAATAATGCAATGAGCAAAGTGAGATGCAGTCACGCACACGGACCATCAACTTATTTCTAAATTTCAAAGAAACGAATTCAAAAAAAGAATTTTTTTCTTTTCTTAAAAAGTAGCAAAAATGAGCAAGATTCTTTCTTAAAAGGCTTCCATAATTGATCTATAGCGTGAAAAAAAAAACGTACACATTTCATCAGTGGAAAATAATTTGTATTCATTCAAACGGAATATGGTACACGGCCTTGTTTAAAGTGGAATTTGTATACGTACATGAAATTTGGGATAAAGTTTGCTAAGAATTAACACAAAAGGGAGTAATGTTTAGATAACAAGCCTGGTTGACCATAACTATTGATTAGTGAACTCTATCCTCACTAAGTTCTTCCTGCTTGTGACTTTGTGTCAAACTATGCGTTAATGACAACAAATATTGCTCAATTCCCCTCCCCATCACATTCATGTTGGGATGCCTAAAGAATCAATAACTGATCATGGCCACCTCCATTCTCCGACACTTTAACTACAGTTGAATATGAATTCATTTTGACCTCGATTTGGAATGTAAAACCTTCATGAATGAATTTTTTATTTCCATATAATTTGAAAAACTGGAAATGATCATCAGAAAAAAAGAGGATACCAAAATATCAACGAAAAGTCGGAGCTATTAAAATCAAACAGGTACAGAAATTTAAATACCTGGGAAGCATTCTGACAGAGGATGGAGAGTGAAAGGCCGAGATCCGAAAGCATTTTTGCTAGTCAAAGACACATTTCAAAGCCTAAGCAGAGTATTGAGAGACAGAAAGATTTCGTTGAAGACAAAGAAAAGAGTACTGGACTGTTATGTAATATCTGTTCTCCTATATGGCAGCGAACGCTGAAAAATCTCCTCGAAGATGAAGGAGAAACTCGAAGCAACATAAATTTGGTTCTACAGAAGGATGCTGAGGATACCATGGACCGAACATGTGAAAAACGACGAGATTTTGGAAAGAATGCAAACGAAAAGAAACTTATACTTGGCATCAGGAAGAGACAGCTTAGGTTCCTTGGACACGTAATAAGGAAGGAGGGCTTAAAGAACCTAATACTCATAGGAGGAATAGAGGAAAAGAGAGACAGAGGAAAGCAGCGTGTGATGGGTTTGAGCAGGTGAATGGCGGAGAGGCGTTTGGGAGAGATACAAAGAGGAAAAATATTAAGAGCGACAACAGACAGGGGTAAGTGAAAATCCATGGTCGTCTTCGTCCTGAAAGGACACGGCACATAAAGAAGAAGACATATTAAATTTGCAATGAAAAGATTAAGTATTAATACACAGCAAGCATTATAACGAACTGTGAACTTTATTTCCTATCAATGTATACCGCTTAATGGACACACGCATTATCTGCAGTATTAAATGAAACACGTTTTACTTACAAGCTCATGAAAAATTTGGTTTTTTGGTTCAATGAATAAATAAATAAATAAATGAAAATTAATTTTAACATTGATCTGATCAATTCAGTTACTTTTTCAAATAAAAACTAAATTCACATCTTTAAATTTTTTTAAAAATATTTACTAAAATAACGCATATCAATTGCTGACCAATCATTTTATACCGTCAAATAATTTTTCCATCAAACAATTTGTATTAACATAAACTTTTAAAAATATTTATTTAATTTTTTTTTTATTTCAGTGATTAATTAATCGACACCATCCGCAAACTTATTGATCAGCAAGTTTCTTTTTATGCATATTTTAATGGACCTCAACAGACGAAAAAAGATAGCGTCAAAGGCGGAAACACTTTCATGATTACCAAGAGACCAAAAACACATTATCAAAGACTGACTCTTTAAAAGTAAAAATATAACACACCAAAAAATATATATACTGAATCGATATTAAGTTTCGCTTGGCTGAGCGTGTGTTTATTAGTATCACAAGATATAGTCTCCTTTGCGCGGTTGGATTAATATCTATACCATCATAGACAAAGAGAGGAGGAATAGAAATACTTTATTATCATAGATGCATAATTATAAAAAAATAAAAATAAAAAAATAAAAAAACTCTTCAAATCAACATTTTAGTAAATATAGTGAGTAGATTCCCAGCTTAATCGATATTTACAAAATGCAGCGTAGACTGCAATAGGGAAGAAGCTAGTAATGACTGTGCGCCGCACTAACACTGCCACTGGGTGATCGCTCTTCTGACTGTCAGTCTCACTTCCGCTGCCTAAGTGTGCGCCAGGTGGAGAGCGAATCACCGCGCATCGTTATTTGTGGGCACATGATCGAGAGGTTAAAATGTTAGCATTCCTACCATGAAACACGGGTTCGAATCTCACTATGGTACATTTGTTATACTCTCAGATAATATCGGTTGGGTGTGGGGTGGAGACGATCACAAAGCGTGGCACCATTTGAATGTCTCTGAAAAAACATGGCACCGGTTGATCTGTGCCAGAATAAAGTCACAAGTCATCGTGACCGAGGGTTTGAACGCGCTGTTTTTCTTCATTTCTTTCTTCAAACCACATCAGACTACGTGTTCACTTTCAGAAATCATTTAATTTTCATAACGAATAATTAAATTTTCAAAAATATATGTGGAAATGTGCAATTAAAATTTTTGTGAAAAAATGTGTATTTCTGAGTAATTATAGTGCACAGGTATTGTACATTTTACTGTCAATAGATATTAAATGTAAATTCAAAATGTTATAAACGAATTTTTTTAAATTTTAATTAATTAGTTGATATTTTTACGTAGTTTACTGAACAATTTACACATTAACAGATAGTTGTAAATGAACAATAGAAATTGCATGCAGTCCATTATATTAAGAACAATCGTTTGTCGTCACTGGAGGATTGTTTAAATTTGCTGATAATTGCTTCTGCATCCAATTCTTCAAACAATTCTTTTTCAACGGATAGCAACATGTATGTTTCCAAATTCTCCTCAGACAGCGAATTTCTTAAGCTTGTTTTTATTATCTTTAGCTTTTAAAAATATTCTCTCACATTGAACATGAGTAATTTATAGTACGCAGATCTAAACTTATTTATAAATGGAACTTTGTCTCTGTGTGTGTGTGTGTGTGTGTGTGTGTGTGTGTGTGTGTGTGTGTCCGTTACCTATAGACTCCGAAACGGCTGAACTGATTTTCTTGAAAATTTACACAGTTGTACTATATGCGTCTACAAGTGTTCTAAGCTAGGTTTTGTGTCGAGGTACCCCCGATAAATATCGAAAATCAATAATCGAAAAAATCAGGTTATAGAAGGAGTGGTCAGATTTTAATCAAATTTGTATCAAATTTGATTAAAATATATTCATATATATTTGTCTATGAGTGTATCACTCATAGACAAAGTTATAAGAAACGATATTCAGAAGTTTCAAGGTTGCAGTTCTTACAATAGTGCAGAAAATCGATAATATATATATATATATATATATATATATATATATATATATATATATATATATAAAAGGCAAGATGGTTGTGTGTGTGTCTGTTTATCTGCCTGTATGTCTGTATTTTTTTCAGCCCTTTTATTTTAGTTTTTGCTTCGGGTTTGGCTCTAAGTAGGTATAATTGTAGTTCTTAGTCTCAGCCATGATACCATTTACTCAGAGAACTTATTTAGCCTTCAAAATTCAGTTTACGACGAAAAAAACTTATTTGATATCGATACCAGGAAATCAAAATTTGACTTACATCCATTCATTTTTCTTTCAGTCTACGGTTTCGCTTTAACTGCAAACAACTGTTGCTTTTTAGTCTTTCGTGCCAACGTCCAACGAGTCTGAGCTCCAGGACCATGGATTAGTTTTAAAGCTTTCATTACACCCGAACAACGCCGGGCTATACTGCTAGTCATTTTATAAAGTTCTCATTACTTTTTATTACTAAAGCAGTTGTCTGAGTGCTTACTTCTTAATTGCTTTTTATTTTATATAACTATCTGGGGGTGGGGCACCTCACCAGGTCTACTTGACATCAACCAACCTAACACTGTTTGATAATATTATTGCAACTGAGCTGAACCGAAGTTTTTTAGTATCACTTCATGTACATAGTGGGTGGGTTGTTGATGGGTTATTTCTTTTTTCCTTTTTTTTTTTACTGTTTATCAACCAGTTATTCAAAGACAAAATATAGTTTTGTCTTGAAAAAAAAATTCTATTTTTTCCGACTGAATATTGCATTAACAGATTTTAAGAATAATAATGATTTTTCAACTTACAAGGCCTACTATTAACAAATAGCTCGGGAAAATAAATGGCTTCATGCCTTTTCCAAGGGTGTTTGCGATTAAGTGAATATAATAAACCCAACTGGAGTTCGAACTCGGCTCTCCGATTCCTCATTTCAAGCCACTATCCATCAAATATGGAGGGTAGTGAAGAAAGAAAGAAAGAAAGAAAGAAAGAAAGAAAGAAAGAATCCAAAACATTTTAAGTAAACTAAACTGAAGTGCCAAAAATTAAAAGATATTTATCTAATATCGGATAGCTAATTTCTTTACCTGAATCACGATTGTTACAGGACATTGTATGGAGTTTTTCAGATATGGTAATCATTGTGTTGGCATATCTATCCCGAAATATTCTGCAACTGTTCTTAACTGGGTTACATCTTTTGGAGATGCAGAGATGTCTACAACATTTCCCATATAAGATGATTCGGGTTTGAATCTGGCAAGCCAGCGTTTAGTAGAGTACATTGAAAGATAGCAATGTGTTCCTGGAATTAGTTTCATATCACCCGCATAAGTTGGGTGATGAAGCAAAGCATCACTGCTGGGAAACATGACAGTATGTGAATGCAAACTGTCTGCAATGGTTTTTCATCTTCCTATCAAGATAGACACGCATGGTTCTTGGGAATTCAAACAGGACAGGCCCACAACCTCCAAATAATCGAAATGTTGCTAGCCTCTCGCTACTCTATCGCTATTTTCATCATCCCCGCCAGTTTTACCAATCCCCACCCAAAAAGTTATTCAGTTAGAAACCACTATGGCACGTACTTACGGTTCTCATTCTCTTCGTAATCTACTTATAAGGAGGCAGTTATTTTATGAAATAGTCTCCCAAGAGAACCCTTCCGCAATCATTATGATCTGCAAGTATATGATCAGCCATTATCTGCCTCAGATATCCACATATGTACTTCTTAATTTCTTCTTTTACAACCTTACAACAATCTAATTCAATAACACTCTTTCTTGAGTCCTTCTTGTGCCTTCTATTAGGTGAACAATCTGGCAAAAAGAGAGAATCTGAATGAGACTCAAGCAGTCTATGCTGCGCACAAACCGGCTGTCTTCCCGAAAGATATGAGAATGTGATTTTCTTTGATCAAGTGACACGGTTCCAATATTTTGCGGTCTCATAATGATATTCCTTAGCCGAGAAACCCCATGCAACGCAACGATTTTTGTACAGTTTTTTGACTGATCGTCGCTTGAAAGGCAAAAATGTTGAATTGCTATGTGGTTTCAGGCAATCTTTCTTTTCATTTGATGGTTACATCTTTGTCAGTCATCATTATACAATTACCTTTGGATGCCGGCAGTTTTCTCGTTCCAGGTAAGACTCAGGCACAAGAAAAATGTGTAACAGCTGCCACCCTAGAAAAAGAGTGCCTTATCTTTCTGCTGCCCCGACTCATCCACAATACTTTAGCACTGACACAACCACACTACCTCTTTATAATAATTTTTTCAATATAGTGGGTTTAATATTGATTGATGGGAGAGTAGCATGATTGTATGCATCACGGATAATGATATTGGAAGCCATCTACATTAAATTCAAACAACCCACACTTAATAAAATCACGTTTAAATCTGGTCATAACACATTACATTGCATTTAAATATATGGTTCTGTTATCATTTCGAGCTATCACGCGGTGTGACGTCATAGAACCGCATTACAAATTTGCGAACTGCGTTTGCTATTTTTGATAACTGTTGCCGTTGCTTAGAGAAGTTTTATGTTAACACAAGATAAAATCGTCGTTGATGGTGGATGTTTTTATGTTAACGTCCTTGTAACCTCTTTGAAGATGGCTCATGTGAGCCGAAAGCTTAGAACCAACTTAATAAAAAATTATATAAATTTTGGAGAATTTATGTCTTTATTTTCAACTAAAATTAAAGCCAAAATACAATGTTTAGAACGGCTCATGATTAAACATAATAGACATTCATTGTCTCTTATATTCAACAGTATATGTTTAGAAAATTATCTGCTGCTTCGATATACACTATATATATATATATATATATATATATATATATATATTTCTACATTTCGGGGAGATGGAACTATCCAGGTAACTATTGTCTCTAATTTCTTAGCACTTTTCTTTCCACGAACATTGAACATGTTACTGCGCACCAGCAAGGTGTCCTGCAGTAAAATTGAACTCATAACCTTATGTTTAGTTTAGGAAGATTAGTTTGGTAGCTATTACTCTACAGCAAACGCCAATGTTTTCGTGTGTATCTGGAGGCACACTCGTATTTTTTTAAATATACGTTTTATTAATGCTTGTGTTCGTAAGCAAGGACGCACGCAATTCTGAAGGAATATGGTAACATAAATACAAAGAAAATTAAGCCACGTTATATAAAATCAGTAACAAATTGGTAACCATTATTTCAGAATATTAAATACTGTAGTTATAAACAGAAACAAGACTTTCGTTTAAGCGATTATGATTTGAATGAGGGAAAACATAATAGTCACTGAAAATGGAAAGGACTTGTAATCTTGCTATTTAGACACGTCATTGATAGAGTTCTTCCGTATGGCATTCACTAAACTGGCATCATTGGACTTATAGACTTTAGTTGCCAGCAAGTATTTAAATGTCTTTAACACGCAAAAACATATATTGACATCTTTAAACCATGTTAAAATAGGTATTTTTCTATTTTTCGTTAGCAATTTAGTTTTTTACTTTCTAATTGGGAGATGTACAATATGGCGTTATAATGACGTCATCTTGATGTTATGCTAAACATCGGTTTTTAAAGCAATAATGATAACAAATCTAAAATAATATATTTGTAAGTAAAATATATAAAATGCTGTATAAAATATATTTTCAAAGGAGACCGAATCTTTCGTGTGATGCCTATTAATTCCTCCAGCCGCAGTGCCGTATTATTTGCCCGAAACCGGAAAATTATTCCTTGTGCCATTTACCTTCCCTGTAGTTTTAACTGTCATCAGATTTTGAAAAGATATAATTTGCGAATATACATCTGAGTAATTTCTAAAAGGTCAATAGTTGCACGCACATGCACACACAGACATACAGTATATATATATATATATATATATATATATATATATATATGGATAAATTGTCGTCTAAATTACGCAAAAATGAAAATAACATTGACAACTCATTTTAACAGATTGACCAAAATTACACAAAATGTCTTGAAATACTTAAGAGGAAATGAATCACGACCCCAGACGACTTCCCTGCAACCCTTCTGAACGGTATTTGTGTTTAAGTTGGTGTTAGAAAGTGTTTTGTTGGTCTCTCGATCAACTGCTCTCTATACATAATGATCAAAGGAGTTGCAGTCCGAGGAGTTAGGTGATCAGATCTAAAGGGTGAGGTGGTCGCAGGAATTTTCAGACAGCCATGACTGGGTTCTTCTGCTTGTGTGGCATATGGCAGAGTCCTGTTGCCAGACATAAGGTCTTCCAGCAACCAACTTCTTAACCCAGGATAGCACTAACTCCTCAAGGCACTTGATGTAGGCCCCTACTTTTGGAGTCTGAGGCCTTGTGGGAAGATGAATGAAGCATAACCACACCATCACTTCTAATCACTCCAAATACCTTCGTAATAACCATTAGACTAATGCAACCCTTTCCGAATCCTCTGCACTGTCCTCAGATTGACACCCAAACACTCTGAAATGCTCGAATTGGAGTTTCCGACGCGAATACCAAGCAGTACAATATGCTGTTTCCAAATGTTTGGCGGGGTGAAGTGTGACATGGTGGTCTTTTTCTCACAAATGGTGCCCAACTGATCAAACTATATAGTCAACAAAATCAAAAGCAAGCAACGCGCATGCGCGAAATTAAAGTATAAAATGAGGATAATTTAAACGTTGCACCATATATATATATATATATATATATATATATATATATATATTCTAACATCAACTTTCTGTTTTCTCCTTCAGATCTTTACTTCATCGATTTCAATGTAGATTCATAAAGGCTAGTATTGGCAAAGAGCATATTTCACAAAAGGTAGTGGCTAAAATCGTTACTGCATGGATGTTCCATAATACCCTCGTGAAATATCAAATTATAGACAATTTATTCAGGTGTACTGAATTTTATGGAAGATAACAACGCACAAAGTACATATTATAAAATATATCGAAAAATCAATTTTATATGTTCAGCTTATGTGAGTTTTGCGGTGATAGTATCCCCCCGTCGATAAGATTTTATTCATAGTAGGAGCAGACAAACTGAATATTTTATGTTATTTGTTGCTATTAACGCTTTATCTCTTTTTATTTAGCACTTTAATGACAAAGTCTGCTCGCTTTAAAAGTTTTATCTCCAAGAAATACTCTGATCAGTCGACCGTCTTTAGCAAAGTACAATTTATAGAACATATACAAGTTTCATTATTTTATATTTAAATTTTCCAATCTTCCCGGAGGTTTTACAGATTTTGCTTACTTTTCAAAAAGTCATTAAGTATGGCAATCATTTTTATGTGTACTTTGAAACAGACCTCATGATCTGGCGACTAATGTTAAATGTCAGTTGTCAAGAAAAGAAAAATTTTGTATCATTATTCAATTAGAAATTATATTGCATCAACGTCTACACGTGTAACTATAATATATTACAGGACATCACAGTAAATCTGTCTATAAAATTTAGTGACAAAAGTCTTAAATGTTTTATTGCTGGATACGTTGACATGCAGATAAACTATCATAAAATATTATATTTATAGTTGCTGTTATTTAAATAAAGGTTCTTAAAAATAAAATTGCAGTTATTTTATGGATTCGTACAGGATGTAGGTATTTATCTGCACACACTCACTCGAATCTAGTATGGCACAGGATGCTGTGTTTAAAATGAAAATCCCACGCACTTATGAAAAGAATAATAGAAATTACTCAGTCTCCTTTGACCCTTTTTCTTTTGCGACCCCCCCTTCTGTCATCAAGGATTGACCCTGATTCTCCTAGTGCAATTGAGGATGTGCTGCTTCAGGGGACGTCTTTCTGGGCCTGAATATATTAAACAGATTTACCCTGATTAGGGTGTCTTAGAAGTATGACGTAAATAAAATGAAAGATCTTATCTAGTACATACAGAGTTAAATGAGAATATGTTGGTTAGATATAATGGAAAGATATAATAATTAACCGGAAAACAGGAAATTAAAAAATGCCAATTCTCTTTCTGAACGATCAGAATGCCAGTTCGTATTTTACAGCTACCATAAATGAAATACTTGTCTTGCTTGAAGCTGTTTTTCTAGACTTTGTAAATTGAAAAGCTAATTCTTTGGAACGACTTAGAGAGTACATCAAACTGTGATAAGTATTTCAATAGGGAAAAAAAACTCAACAAATAAAAAGACACCTGACAGGATGTTAAATCGCTATGTGACGGATGTCATTTTTTATTAAGTATTTTGATGAAATAAAAAATATGATTAAGGTAATGAAGATCATTCATAACGAGAGATCAGTGTAGAATTGACTTGTTATAAACAGATCGCTTAAAAAACCGTTTAAAAATCTTTTTTCAGATATTTGCTCTGGATCCCTCGAGATTAAAACTGAAGTATAATGTCTTTTAAATGTAGGTCGAGGCGAGCTCTCGAAAACCCGATACTAAAAAACTAGTCTGCTCAAGTTCACCAGCAAAAATGAAACCCGAACTGCAATTGAACTGCTTAGTAGAAAGAGACGGAGATGCACATATAAGAATGACCTGTAGATCCAAGAGAAATCACCTTTGCTAGAGGGCGATGTTCGTTGACATAAACGCCAAGTCTATGCATATGGACATTGTAGTACTTGCTAAAGAAGGAAAGGTAAACAGGGATATAGAAATCAGAGGGAGGGATAGAAGGGTCATAGATGGGTCACAGACAGCTAAGAAGTCAGGTGAGTTTACGTGGAGGAAGGATTCAACGCTACAAAAGTTGGTACAGACACCACAGATGTTCGAGAAAGAGAGCTAACAGGTTTAGGTGATTTTTGTTTAGCTGATTTAGTTTTATTTCTTACTTTGTGTGAAGTCATAATTAGAAATTTTTTGGTAAGGAGAGGCCTAGCGTAGTAGTATCTGTCGGTCATCAAATGCAGCATGTGTAGGAAGGAAACCGGCACAGACTGCAGCATTATGTGACCTCAGGGTTACCCACCGGAGGCACTTGCAGAAACACTCATTCATGCGCGACATGGCACAACAAGAAACCCCAATATTATTCAACTGTTTATCAAAGCAGCCTCTCAAGACGCTACGCAAGAGTTCGGGATCCTAACTACCAGTCGGAAGCAGGAAACTGCCAACCTGGTACCCTCAGAATGAAGAGATGTTGCCACCATCCGCACACATTATAAAAAACTGCAACAGCACTACTAAGACCCGAGGAGAGAAAAAAACCGGGAACCCCCTCCCTAAATAGAAAACAATGGATGAGCCTCTACTCCTGCTCAAAAGAAGAGGGAGGAGTATGAACCGGACAATAGTAGGATTTATCTATTCCAATTTTTTTAAAAATTAAGGAAAAAAGTTTACTAAGTCTTAATTAGTTAAAGTCAGGGCATCCCTTAATAGTCACTACAAGAGAATTTTTTAAGATACCTTTCCTCAGAAATTCAAAAGAAAATTTTAAAAATCAGCCATTGCTGCAAGAACGACTGCAAACAATTTTCTAGTGCTAATTGAAATCTTAACTAACACAAGTATATTTGAAAATTATCCAACATTTTATGCAAAATAAATAAATAAATAAATTAATTAATTAATTAATTAAATTTTTGAAAATTAAGCGTTCAGAAAAATAGAGACAACTCAAGCTTACAAGAGACGAAGTCTGCTGCCATCAGAATATTAACAGAGTTGAGTGAAACTTAAAATTCATCATGGTGAATTCTATTTTACTTTTTAATCAGTTGTTATTAATTCAGTCGGCGAGTAGCTTCATTGACCATAAGATATTATATCCAAAAGATTATAAGATTTAAGATTATAAGATTATAAGATTATTATATCCATAAGATATTATATCCAAAAGATTATAAGATTATTATATCCATAAGATATTATATCCAAAAGATTATAAGATTTAAGATTATAAGATTATTATATCCATAAGATATTATATCCAAAAGATTATAAGATTATAAGATTATTATATCCATAAGATATTATATCCAAAAGATTATAAGATTTAAGATTATAAGATTATAAGATTATTATATCCATAAGATATTATATCCAAAAGATTATAAGATTATAAGATTATTATATCCATAAGATATTATATCCAAAAGATTATAAGATTATAAGATTATTATATCCATAAGATATTATATCCAAAAAATATACACACAAGAGGAAGAGAGGTGGGTGTAGGTTGTCAAGGAAAATAAATTCAGCCTTTGCTGCCAGAACGACTACAAACATTTATCTAGAGATAAGTGAAATCTTAACTGACACAAGTATATTTTAAAATTATCCAACACTTTATGCAAGAAAAAAAATTAATTTTTGAAAATTAAACTTTCAGGAAACTAGAGTCAATCAAGCTAGAGACGAAATTAAAATATTAACCGAATCGAGTGAAACTTAAAAATTCATCATGGTGAATTCCATTTGATCATTATTTGTGAAAAAAAGGAAAAATAAGGTCACACACATTTTACATTAATAAATCACTTCGTAGTGTGTAAGCTGTACCATTTTGTGTAATAAGGCATAGGCTACCATAAATCCCTTTCAATGAGTCTATTGGAACTTTTTCTAATCAATCCGATGACACCAACTACAACTAGCATTATTGGCACATTCTTAAGATTTCCATTTCAAGATCCTTGTATTTTGGTAGTTATCTTTAGTAACTTCAAACATACGTTATAATCTGCAGTGACTGTCATATCAACAAGAAAACACGTTTTATTTTTGTGATCTTTGATCCCAATGTTTGAAATTATTATTATTATTATTGTTGTTGTTGTTACTATTATTATTATCACTGATATCAAAAGTATATCAAGTATAAATAAAACAAAATTGTCTATATTTATTTTTCTTTTTTCTGTGACAAAAATATTTATTTTTATTTTTCAGTGACAAAAATATCTTTTCCTGGAGTATTATACACGTTAAAAAATTGGTTGAAATAAATCTAGAGAATAAAAAATCTTGAGTAAAAAGATGTTGTTTTATAATTTTCTCCATCAGTCAATTTGCTTATTTATAAGATCTTGATGAAAACATAAACGACTCATTATTTCACTCAGTGGTAGGCAGACGATATCTTTTCAAATACTTCATTTGTTTATGCGTTCACTTTTTTGCTTTATGAGTACATTTCAATTTCTTGTTTTATGTGTACATTACACCTGAAGTTTTGTAAAGTTGTCCGATTAAGTTTCTTCCGGGATTCCGTATTCGGACAACTGCTTTTATCTTTGTTGCTATTGGCATAAAGTCTTGACTTATACATTCTTCGGCCTTATCAGGCGTATAGGCTTTAAAATGTGAACATACAACAGACATCTGAAAAGGTCGAAGAATCAGCCTAAATAATAAGAATAAAGACAATAATCTGAATACTACATGGGATAAGTTTGGACTCGCGTTCTTTGTTATTTTAAGACTGAAAAACTGAGGCGTCAAACGTCGCTTAAGAAATACGAAAACGCCAAAGAAGTGACAGAAAAAAGACTAATGCAGGTCACATATCGCAATAAATAAAGAAAACACTTTGCCTCAGCGTCTCTGATTGCTAATAATGTTCCTCGTTTATTATACTTTGTTTGACAGAACTTAAAAATATGGGAAAGTTTTCGCTGTTTTACTGACACATTTGGATGCGCAAATATTAGCTTAATTTTACTCATTTTTAATTGCTAAACAAAGAAAGTAGAAAAAATGTCAAATCATGTCAGCAACATCACACGCTTTTAGAATTTTTTGATAAAACTTACTGAATTTTTGTCAGTAAATTAAGAAATTTAAAAAAATACTAATTCTAATAGGTTTGTATGCATTGATATTATTAATATTAAATGAAAACAATATCGGAACCAGTAATACGAGGTGCTAGAAAAAAGCAATAACAAACAACAAAATTGTAATATGAGCTCTGGTAAAAAAAAAATGGTACTAAGATATTAGGCTTATAAGTAAAAAAAATCATACACCGATGTCTTCAAGGACACATGGCCTAGTAGATGAAAGCGTTAGTTGAATCCGGTGACTTGACCCAAAGATTTGTGAGTTCATAAGTTGAAGTTAAAGGAAGATAATTGATACTGAAACATCTAGAAGAGACATGACTCGTGGAAGTCAATCTACAATCTAAAACAAATCTACCTCGGTGAACGAAATAACGGGGTCAGTTAGAAATTCCAATCACCGTAAGAACATCGGTGCGTACAATGGCCAAAACGACGTGAATGCGGTAACAAAGGTGAGGACACCAGTCCGAACAATGTAAATAGTGTAAATAAATATGTAGTCATCATCGATGAGTGTTGAATGGCAACAAATCACTTCAAATCTCCGGCACCTTAATCAGTATCAGCGCAGTTTTGTGGACTGAACAGTGTCTTCTTCAGATTTTCAAAAATCTAATCACGATTCTAGTATTTTGGGGAACAGTTCCAAGTGTACCTTTTATTACAGGAACGATTCTAATCCTTAAATTCCAAATCTTTCTCAGCTCCCGAGTAGGGTCCTGGTATCTCTTTAATTTCTCACTCTCTTTTGCATTCACTTTGTGGTCCTCCAACAAATCAACGTACGCAGTCTAGCAGATTCTTCTTTTTTTTTTACCTTATTCACAATTATCAGATTTGATCTTCTTGCTTGAATAGAATGGTCGGCATGAGTGTCGAAATCGCTAATTGTTTTGTAATTTTTGTCTTCCAGGATTCGTGTTTATTATTATTATTATTATTATTATTATTATTATTATTATTATTCAGGTGAGAGTTACAACTAGTAGGAAGCAGGTTGAAATCTCCGTTGCTCTGTATTGTTCTCTTCAATATCTACACCCCGCTTTTCTATACGGATGTGTACCAAAATGTTTGAGGTTCCTTAGTTTGAACTATTCTCGTTGGATATGAATTCTGATATGTCCACTTCATTTCAATTTTGACCTATAATTTTGCGTAACAGCTACAGTTACGATTTGACTAATGTTTATTTTTCTTTATTTGCACCTACTAAATCGAGTAACTTAATCTGAAATAAGTGATTTGGATGGACATTTTCAAAATATTTTCTATTCTCAAAGACAACTTCTGATGTGTGCTCATACACTTTCCAGTTTTTACCAAACTTTTGTTTGGAAAATGACCCTTTAAATAGTATTATTGTTGTTAGTGACCATGCTGATATTATTATCATTATTATTAATTGTTGTTGTTGCATTTATTTTTCATGGGTGTTCACACCAATATCTAGAGATGAACTGACAGCAATTCTTCTAAATACTAACGCACTCTTAGTATTCTATCGGTTTCAGATATGTATTTTCTACTGTTTGAATCGTTCCGTTTTTTATCTGATTTTCAAGTCTTGTATTTTTCAGAATTGTGAAAACTGCTCAAATAATGTTAATAAATAATTAGAGTAGAGCTACCTGTTTTTAAAGAATTAAATTAACGTTTACCAAGCTAGAAATAGAAATATTTAATAAACAAGAATGAATCCTTTATTAATACTTTCGATCCCTAGGCCGGCAGACATTAATTTTACTGCATTAAAAACATGTCTACTCAAACGCATGTGTCCACTAAATATAAAGTTTATAGTAATACGAAATAAGGTTGGATTAATAAATGCAATAATTAACATGTTACTATATATATTCTTCTTTCGCTATTGAACCCGGAAGGAGTTGTTATGGCGCCGATGTGCTGGGCTGTCTACCTTTCTCCTCCATCTGTCGCGATTGTGTACAAGAGCCTGTGTCTCCAGGTTTGTTTTTGGCATACTCATCATGTGGCGTGTCTTGGGCGTTTTAACCCCGCGAGCCCAACCCTCTCCAGGTTAGACTACTGCCGATGTTCTCCAGCTAATTGCCTCACCCTGGTCACCATTGTAGTTCATCTGATGAACCCTTTCAATTTGACACGGTTTACCAGGGCTCGGCAATTTAGAACCATCAAGTGAGATATTTAGGAAGTGCGTTTTTCTGGATCTTTTACTTAGAAAGTTGTTTGGTGCTTGTTAGCTTTGTATTTAACCTCTAGTCTTCTTCTTAATGTGACTTATCCCCTCAGGACGTAGGCGATCATGGCTTGCCACAATTTCCTGTTCCTTGTAGCTCTTAATAAACGTTGCTGTTATTTCTCCTAAACCCTGTTCCGTCACCCATTTACTCAAGCTCATTAAGTATGTTATGCGCTGTTTGCCTCCGTCCCACTTACCCTCTATCTGTCCCGTGAGCATTGGATTTTTCGAGCCGTTTTTCCTTATCATATACCCAGAAACCTCAACTGTCAGTTCCTGGTATTAGTTTCTTTTTTGTTTCTCTTTTCTCTAAAACTTCGCTCTTACTTATATGTTCGGTTCACGGTGTCCTCGGCATTGTTCTGTAGAACCACATTTCTGTTATTTCAAGTTCCCTCTTCATCTTTGAGAAGATCGTCCATCACTTTCTGCCAAACAGAAGAACAGATATCACATAGCAGTTTAGTACTTTTTCCTTGTTTCGAGTGATTTTTTTCTATTTCTTATTACTCTACTTACATTTTGAAATGCTTCCTTAGTTATGCAAATACTCCTTCGGATCCCAGTGTCGCTTCCCAGATATTTAAATTTCCGGGCTTCTTTTTAGTACCTTCAATTTAAAATCCACACTGTGCACATCCTTTTGCTAACAGCCAGGCATTCTAGTAAATTAATCACATTTAGGAGGTATATTTCAATGGTCACCATTTCTTGAAATTGTGGTGCGGACATTTTATAGTTAGAAAGCCGAAATTTTATATCATTTTTTTTCTTGTCATGTTTATACTCACGAAAACGAAATGCTTTCCATCGCATCCGTTCATTAAAAAATTCAACCTCTTCAATCAATCAAATTTTGTATGCTTGAGTTACGGGTTTTCAATTAATACTAGCAATTGACCTCTTCCTTGCTTGCACCGATAATAAAAACAACGAAACAGTGATCAACTATGAATTGCATCCAATATAAACTGTTATTCAATATTCCACTGAAATACAAGTTAAACAAACGCAGGCTAACGGTGATATTTATATTATATAGTCAATACCCATGTTTTAGTGTTTCCGTGTGGGTGGCGGCTACCTCAAACCACTGTACTACGAAGGGGTCGTAACCACCATATGCGTATATAAACAAAAGGGTGTGAACAATAGAATTGACCTATTCTGAGCGTCTGACGATAGGTTTATTGCTGTGAAACTTTGGTACGCTTTTAATAAAATCGAGAAAACTTTATATATATATCATTCAGTAATGAATTAGAGCACTCTAACTACTGGCGTATCATACATCATACGCTAAAACTCTTACACCAATCCTGGGTAAAAGAAATGTCTAACTCGTACTGATGAGCTGTGATGCAGCGAAACAGATCTGATGGCTATATATATATATATTGTAATTTTTTTATTACAATGTTTTATAAAAAGATTATATCACTACACAAAAATTGTCATGTTTAAGAACAATACTGTTCTTCTTCATGTAATATGTTAAAATTAATGGTGAAAATAATGTATTTTCAAAATCTAAAATGAATTCGTGGTTATTCAGAAAATAAGGGAAAGGTAGTCGGAGAAAATGCTTTAGGTGTGTCAATATTGCTCAATCAAAAATGATAATAAGGTAACCATGGAGTTTTAAGATCTAGGTCGCGAAAGGAAGCAAGATGGTCTGGTGTCTAGACATGTTACTTTTTAATTTTGCTTGGATAAGATACATAATGGGACCATAGATTTTTTAACTGGGTAGACAATAATTTTTAACAGCAAGTTTTTAGGGGGTTTTTTTACCATACAATCCTTAAATAGGTAAACTATAATTTTTCACAGCATGTTAGATTTTTTTTTTTTTGTTTGTTTGTACTATTTCATGAGTAAGGGTCTAGAATGTTTAGGTTAGAATTAAGATTAGATAATTATGGTATATTAATGTATAGTTAAGAAAAGTAATTAAGTATTGTGTGGGTCAATTAAGTATTGTGTGCCTCAATTTAATTAAGAATCACTTCCCTAATAATAACCCCATAAGTAAAATGTTTAAAAAATACCCTTAAATTAACTTATAGTTGTTACAATTAGAATTAAATAATATTAGTATACTAAGTTATAATAATATTATGTACAAATAATCTAGAAAAGTCATCAAAAATCGTAATAATAATATCTTAAATCAGCACGTAAACCAAAGTAACACTAACTATCCAAATAATAAACATAATAATAATAATACAAACTTATGTATTTGTCAAAATCCTAACAATTTCTCACTGGAAAATAGTTGTCTAACAAATTCTATTGTGTACCAATGTAAATTAATATCAAATGAAAACATAACAATTAAATAAGTTTACATTGTATCTACCAAGAACATTTTTAAACTGCGTTGGTATGTTAACTTAACTTCTTTCAAAAACAACATGCACCGAAACCAAACATACCTTTCTGCGTATTTTTGAAAGTTAAAGCATAAAAAAAAAAAAAACGTGAAATGAAAAATTCTGGAAAAAACAAGAATCTGTAAGTCGTTCTATGACATCTGCCTTTTGTGCCTGAGTGAAAAGCTGCAGATTTTAAGGTTCCCTAAAAATTGCAAACTACTGAACCTTAGAGATGAATTGACCATTTTATGTAAACACCAAAAATATTGTTTCTTAAATTTTAATTAATTTTAATGTTTCATCTATAACTTATGTTCTAACATAAATGACCCAGAAAATACTGGCTGGTTTTATTAACTACAATATAATTTAGTATACTAATATTATTTAATTCTAATTGTAACCTAAACATCCCAACCCCTTTACTCATAAAGTAAAATAAAATCTATAAAAAAATCTGTAAAACTTAATTAATTGCAATATTTCATTTATAATATATGCTCCAATATAACTTAAAAATTAAAAATTATTTTACCAAAATAAATGACCCACACAATACTTAATTGTTTTTTAAACTATAATATACCTTAGTATACCATAATTATTAAATCCTGATTCTAGACTATATATTCCACCCCCTTTACTCATGAGATAATACAAAATCTAATTTTAAAAAAAAAAACAATGTATGGTCTTACAATGTGTCTTATCCAGACAAAAATTTTATTTTAAAATTTAAAATATTACAACGTTTCATTCATAATTTATGCTCCAATATAACTTAAAAATTAAAAAAATATTTTACTAAAATAAATGACCCACACAATAGTTAATTACTTTTCTTAACTACAATATACTTTAATATGCTATAATTATTTAATCTTAATTCTAACCTAAATATTCCAATCCTTCTACTCATGAAGTAGTTAAAAAATCATACCCGCTGTTAAAAATTATAGTTTACCAATTTAAGTATTGCGTGGTCCCACTATGTACCTTACTCAGACAGAATAATTTTCTTGAAAATTTAGTTAATTACAATGTTTCATTTATAACTTATACTCCAACATAACTTAAAAAATAAAAATTATTTGACTAAAATAAATGACTCACAAAATATTTAATAATTTTTCTTACTACAATATGCCTAAGTAGTCAAGTACACCATAATTATTTAATCCTAATTCTAACCTAAACATTCCAGTCCCTTTACTCATGAGGTAGTAAAAAAATTAATTTTTAATAAAAAACCTAAAACTTAACTTGCTGCTAAAAATTATTGTCTCCTATTTAAAAAAAAATAACTATGGTCCCATTCTGAATCTTATCCAGACAAAATTAAAAAGTGACATGTCTAGACACCAAGCCATCCTGCTTCTTTTCACGACCTAAATTTTAAAACTCCATGGTTACCTAATTCTCATTTTTGATTGAACAAAATTGACACAACCAAAACATTCTCTCCAACTACCACTCCCTATTTTCTAAATAACCATGAATTCATCTTATATTTTCAAAATAAATCATTTTCACCATATATTTTAACATATCACCTGAAGAACAGTATTGTTCTGAAACATAAAATTTTTTGTGTAGTGATATAATTCTTTTATAAAGCATTGTAATAACAAAAGTTGAATATTAAGTTCTACTCTGTATCGAGCACACTTTATAAAAGTAAATACTTGAACAGTGCATTTTAATCTATGTGTTCTTTCACGTTTTTATTATATATATATATATATATATATATATATATATATATATATATATATTGTCCTACGTTGATGGCACAACTCGGAGTTTCATGCGTTAGGCAATCATCAGGTGTATATTAAATATATATTTATTAATATATATATAAAACTGTTGTCATATCTGGTCAGGCAACCCTGCTATTCATTTCAGTGTTCTCGACAGGCTCTAAAAGAGAATCTGTAATGTGATTGGTCCTGACCTGGCAGCTCGACTCCAGCCACTTTCTCCGTGGCAGAAAGGCTAGGACGGGTTCTTGTTTATTCAGCCCAAACGAGACTCTATCCTTCGGTGAAGCCTCGTTTGAGTCCCTCTCTGGTCGCAAGCAGAGAGCTGAATAAGAGAGAGAGAGAGAGAGAGAGAGAGAGAGAGAGAGAGAGAGAGAGAGAGAGAGAGAGAGAGAGAGAGAGAGAGAGAGAGAGAGAGAGAGAGAGAGAGAGAGAGAGTTTGGATCAAGTATCATCACTCTGCTCTCCTACAATTTACTCCAATAATGTTCACGTATTTAAAAAGATAGGAACATCCCATTATTGTATATAGGTAGCTATACAGCAATATATATATATATAAAAACGTGATAGTGGATACACGTTTTTGTGTAGACATTTTGTTTGATGTTTAAGAGAAATTAATAGTTATGATGATAAATTACATACGCAATTATTTCTTCTTATAAACCCCTTCTATTAATTGATACATGTGTTTGAGTTGATATGTCCGTTTGTTGTCTTAAATAAAGAAACTGATATTAAATGGCTTATATTAAGACATCCAACTAACGAAAAAAAGTTACCTTTAGACAGGAATCGAAACTGTATTATTTTTCCCATCAGAGAAACCCTTAGTCCTATAGCTGGAAGTATACTGCTAACAGTTTAGCAACGGGAGACTGTCATGATAAATTATGGTTCTGTTATCTACTTAAGAAATGCACACTCCTCACGTTAGGGCTTGTGACAGAATTAGTAACGGTACGCTTCGGCTATAGTAGTGGTTTCCCTGATAGAAAATGTGGTATACAGGTTCATTTCCTGTCTAGAGGTAATTTTTTCTTTAACAATTGTTATGTAGGAAGAAAGTGTCGATCCCGATACGTGTGGTCGAACACGGATCTCAGGCAACAACCGTAACCGTTGAATGAATTGTATATTTAGTATTTAAGGCACTCAGACAGAAGTCTGAGTGTGTTCGGTGTGTTGTGCGTCATTGAAGAAATTGCTTCTGAGTGAATTATTCGAGAGAATTATTCCAAGAGCATTTTGTGTATTCGTTTAGTACGTTGACTTTACGCGAAGATACCGGAATATTATAAACTCGCAAATATAAACAGCAAAAGATGAAGTATATAAAAAATTAATTGTAGTTAATAGACAGAAAAAAACATCCGATGGCTACCCGTGGAAACAAAAGTTCGATTTAGAATCACTCAATCTGAAGGTTTAATGAGCCACGCCTTTTACAGTGCAGTCACAATAATCACCTCCCAACCCGTACAAATTGGTTTTTTGGTAAAAGTTTTGAGGTGTGCATCTCAAATTATGTCTACTTCTGTAAAATCTTTCATGAATTAATAGTGGACTTGACAACTAAACGGAATATATGTCAATGTATAGCGGCCACACGATGCACATCTGATCTCGTCAGAAACCAAATTGGGCGGCGGGAGTGGAACACTTCAAAGAGGTGGAGCTAATTCTATAGAGAGTCCAGATTCCTTTTCATAGAATACACTACAGGAAATAAATGATCGAAAGTAAATGCCAGAATCAGACCTGTATGGACGAACAAATGAAGAACCAGCAGTGTATAGTTGCGAGGGAAGAAGGAAAAGCGCTTCGGACTTCACTGATTAAAAGCTTTTATTCACTCATGCAAACAGATCAACGTTCGGGGGTTAAAAGCAGTGTACATCCGATAATTGTGTTTAGTCACATTTATCCTTCAGCTCTGCTGCTTTTACAATTGCATTTGTGATTGAGAAACGAGATAGGAAATCATTTGCGAGTCCGAGTCTATTTTCAACAAAACGTAACTTTCTTCTTACAAAAACCTAATGAGGAATAAACTGTGGATAAGCTGATATACATAAAAGATCATAGAAAATTCTACTTGGTGGCTGAGAAAGTTGTATTTTTCTTTAGCACTCTGTGTAAACAGTTTTTATTCATTATACAAAAATTAGCAAAACGCGTTTTTAAGCCTTTTACGAGATTAAGTTTAATTTAGAAATATCTATCTCGGTTCTTAACATATGCCACGTTTAATTTTAAGACCAAGCAATTTTTTTTTTTATCTTTGATCAATATTATTCCGTTAATTAAAAAAAATAATAATAAATGTGAATGGCAAAAAAAAAAAACACCAAATGTCTTCTCAACAACTCCAGAATTTTTTATGAGGCTGAGTATCATTTACACTTTTAAAAAAAATCTATGTTCCCAAGCTTTTTTAGTGTCTTTAAGCTTCCAAGGCAAATTATTTGTCATAAGATATACCTGTCCCTAAGACAAATTGCGTTGATAAAGAAGATTTAAGTTTTAAGGTAGTTTGACACCTTGTCTACTTGATTAACTTTTCTTTTTAATGTTGTTACCGAATATTTTTTCCATTCCTTTTTTTTTTTTTCTCTTCATTATCACACAAAAGTGTGTCATGATAATCATCTCTGCTCTGATTAATATCGACTTTGTTCGGGGATGTGTGTCTATAATCAGTCTGAGAACATGAAGGTGGACCAGTTTTTGAGACATGTGATCAAATAAAAGAGAGACAAAAAGGGGAGTAGAAAGGATAAGAGAGAAACAAAACAATAAACGAGAGGGAAAATTAGAGACAAAATCAAAAGGTGAAGAAGGGTTGAGTGAAAAAGAGAGAGAGAAAATAAAAAAATGAAAGATAAACGTGGAGAGATAAACGAAAGAATGAAAGAAAGAAAGAGAGAGAGAGAGAGAGGAAGGAAGAGAGGGAAAAAGAAAAAAGAGAAATAAATAAAAGGTTTTATATGCTGATATTTGGCTTAAATACGATTTTGCGTCCAGTGTTTCGTTGTTATAGCAACAACGAAAACACTTTAATAGTGGATACCGCAAGGAAATGTTTTCAGATGCACGGACAGGCATACATGTAGACGAATAAAAGAAAACGCTTCAAGAGAACTGAAATAGGTGCCTCCAGTTTTTCATTGAAAACCAGCATGATGAAAAAAGGCCCCAAACTTAATAAAAACAGTTTTATCGTCAAAATATTTGTTATAAAATTTAAGAGGAAAGAACAAAAGTATGTTTATCATTTTATTAACATTTTTTTAATCCTTTCTAGTACGTTCGAAATTTTAGGTTAAATTTTTTTTCTTTTTTTCTTTTCTTTTTTCTTTACTTTTTTTGGCAGGGGCGCGTTGGCGGTCTATGTAAAAATGTTCCGGTGAAAAACACACTGATTTGGAAATTCTTGTAAAAATAAAATAATTGCTAGATTTTAATGAAAATTTGATGAATTATTCACAAATTAATGAAATTATTGTTGAAATTCTTTTTAGAAAATCTTGGTATTTTTTTTAATTTTTTTTTTACATATGTTATTCTCCTCTTATTTAATTTCATGAAATTTTGCAAAATGAAATTTTCATAAGAATTTTTTTTTTAAGTTAAAAGCAGGACTCCTTGGAGAAATGTAAATCACCATATTTTTGTTTTACAAAATGCTACTCATTTTCTAAAACTCTGCTCCGAATCGTAAATTAAAAAATGCAATGATATTATTTAATTAAAAAAAAAATTTTAATTTAGGTAGCTCCACTCATTTTTATAACTAACTTTGAAATTCAATTTAAAAAAAAATGTTTTCTTAAAACTTTCATTTTAGTTTTAATTGAAAGATAAATGACTAAATATACTATTTCCAGTAAGCAAAATACTCTGGTGTATTTCTAATAGAAATTATATTGCTTAGAATCTAAAGTTTTTCAATTTTTTTTTAATCTTTTAATTTTTCGGTCACTTTCGAGCGATTGATCGACACATTTGTAGACAAATGTTAATTCTCAATTTTAAAATCTTGCAAAACTAAAATATACATCTGTGATACATTAATTTTGTAAAATTAGCAAATTTAATTTTAAATTAAATCTAATTTACATGAGTATTACTTATTTATAACATGAAATTTAGAATAAAACTATTTCTTAAACCACAGTTGAACTTTCTAATTCGTTCGCCGTATTTGAAATGTATTGACAGCTATCCAGATAAGCGTATGGAAATCACGAGACATAATTGTTTATTTTTTCCCGTTAGGGAAACCCTGAAACACATGACCTTTTGATGTATACATAGTAATTACCATAAAAAAGGCTTCAAATACACACACACACACACACACACACACACACACACACACACAAATTTACTTTAAAAATACAAAGGCACGACGATTTGTATCAAACTTTTCAATTTTCGATTAGTAAAACTAATCTTCACTTAATAAGTTTATAAACTAACCACAATCTTTGAAGTGTTTTAAAAATACTTTTGAAATTTTATAAATTATTATAATTAAAAAAATGAAAACAATTCTTTTAAAATTTCATTATTAATCGAATTATTTTTATTCAGACTATAATGTCCTTGATATTTATTATTTCTTAAATCAATTAATAGCTGAAATAAAAGCATAGTTTTATTGCATTTTTTATTTTACTATTGGGAGCTGATTTTCGGAAATAAAGGCAAAATGTTTTTAAAAAAATAACAGATGATTTACATTCCCCAATGAGTCCTAGGTTTAAGTAATAAAACCAATTTTCCCAACATAATTTAATTTCTTAAAATTTCATGAATTTACGTGGAGGTGGGGTAACAGACGTAAAAAAAATTATATTTTTACCAAGATTTTTTAAAATAACAATTTCAAATTTTTACCAAATTGTCGAACGTGAGAGTAGGGGTTAAAATTTTTTAAAAGATAATTTTAAAATATTTTGATCCTTCTTTTTAATAATAACATAAACATTATGATGAAAAAGTTTGTTTTTATCAAGTTTGGGGCCTTTATTATTCATACCATGCTGTTTTTCAGCGATTTAGTGGAGGTGTGGTGATACCGACCGAGCAAAAGCGAGCTGAACCGGATGTTGGCTCTATGCCGACCAAAAAGCTAATGAATAAAAATCACCTCCGCGCAAGTGCATTCGCGCAGATGTTCCAGTTGAAAAATAAAAATTAATCAAATATCAAATTACCATTTCGCGAGGCTTCGCGAATTTTATTTACCAGCCAATGGGAAGCCCAGAATCAAATACAAGGATGAAATTCGAAACGACCTGCGTTTTGATCCAAAAAGCAGATATAAAAAGCGGAGAAACAAAAGCTTCGGCAGACAGAAGGAATCTTATGCTAGAGTTATCAGTTTCTCCCTTGACTTAAGTCGAGCGACTACTATGCTAACCTCTTTCCTTCCCTGTCTCAAAAGTACTTATCGACCTTTTCAAAGACATTCCTCAAAAGTACTAACTGACCTCTTCAAAGACATTCCACAAACCATCTTGCTGACCTACTGACCTTAGAAGCGGCAACTTCTAAACGAACACTCCTTACCTTCAAGACGCTTCTATACTCCTAAGCCTTTTATCTTTTCAGCATTATATTTGTCATGAACTCTTTAACCTCCGTTGGACTTATATTCAAGTATTATTTTAATTGTAAAACATTAAGTGAAATGTGTATATATAGAAATGTTATTTTATACTCAAATTGCCTTTCTTGATTTTATAAACATTTTATGAATTATAGTGGGCTATATAACCACAAGGCTAAATTCCGTTAACCTGCTACGGTATACTACTACCCTTCGCTAGAACGGAATCCTACTACTACTAGAAAAGAATAAATAAGAGAAGATATGTCCCCCTATAGAGGTACCTATCTTAATAGCTTTTATAAATATTATTTATTAAGAACACTATAGACTTAAGATAACTTTTTTCGGTGAATAATGAATTTTTACAAGAATTGTATTCATTTTCTTTTCTTTTAATTATAATAGTTTATAGTATATGAATATTTTTAAATTCTGCATTACTTGTTTTCCGGTTATAAGAATGTTATTAAGTGAAAACTATATTTACTAATCAAAAATTGCAAAGCTTAATTCAAATCATTTTGTATCAGGATTTTAAAAATAATTTTTTGAACGTATATAAAATATTATACGTCACTATCTTCTTTTTTTTTTTAAATATTGTCAACCATACACGGCATTATCATAAAATAAAAATGATGAGTATAGTAAATTTAATGTACACATTGATAAAATTAGATCATGGTGAATATTTTCCAACATTTTTAAGATAACTGAGTACATAAAAATTTACACTATTTGCTTAAAAATTGTATAAGATAATTAAATGAAAATGTTTTAACAGTTAAAGTCTCTGAAGAAATAGAAATATGTCAACACCTTCTATTTTTTCACGTGTTTCACTAGTGATAAGTTACGTAATCATCGCTACTGTTTGTTTTAAAAATCCATTTCTCTGTTATTTTAAACTTAAAGTAAATATAATTTGTTGCAAATCAGGTTAATTATACTTTAAATTAGTTAATATTCCTCAAATAAAGTTTCTGAAAAGTATATTTTATTTTTAGAACATTTTTAAACCTGAGAATTATCTTTTGTTTACAAATGTGTGAAAAATGGTTAATTTCAATTGAAAATGACAAAGAATTCGCTTCCAATCAATATAATTTCTAGTTGAAATACACCAGAGTATTTTGCTTACTGGAAATAGTAGATTGGATCATTTAGTTTTCACTTAAAGAAAGCAAGAATCCATTTATTTTTTTGCCTTGACAATAGGAAGTCCATTAAAATGTTGTTGTTGTTTTAATTCATTTTAAATCTTAGGTATCGAAAATTAGGGGAGTTACCTAAACTTAATGGAATTAAATTTTTAAATAGCAGGTGGTTAAGCAGACTCGATTCATTAACAGTAGCATCTTGTCTTTTTCAGAAGACATAAAGCAACCCTTAAAAACAAAAAATAGAGAGCAAAAATCCATTTATTTGTTGCCTTGATGATAGGAAATCCATTAATAATGTTCTGTATCATTATTTTTCTTTGGCGCGTCTTTGTTATGGGAAGTAAATTTCAATTTGTTTAAATCACATTTGTCTTCTATATTCTAAGTCAAAAACTCGAAACACCTTCTGAATTGAGTGCCAGAGTAAACCCTGGCACTCAACTCAGAAGGTGTTTTAACATGTTTGTGTGTATAAATGTGTGTATTTGTTATGTGCATATGTGTGTGTGTGTTTGTGTGTCTATATATGTGTGTGTGTTCGATGTTTTTAGTCGATTCGAGTTTCAACGTTTGATTGATAATTTAAGAATGTATTTAGCTTACAATATCCGATATGTTTTGACTATATATTGGTAATATTTTCTCCAGAGCCAATATTACATTCAATGTTATTTTACAAATAAACATGTTATGGAAATTTCTCCGGATTTTCTGTTTGCATTAAATTAATGATAGGTTTATAAAAGGTGATTTACAATGAATTAACAAATCAACAAACAGTGATTTCAAGTCATTATTAACATATTCTGTTTACATTTCAACCAACACATTTTTATCATCACAAAAATCGCCGTTTAAATTTTTCAAAATGAACATTTTTTCTGAATTGGTTTCGATCTATGACGATACAATGATATGTGTGTGCTGTGTATTAAATATCCGTAGGAGAAAGTTTCTTCTTACCGTTCTACTTACCCATGATTCTAAGATAACCATAACAAGTAAAATCGTTTAAATATTTTCTTTTCTAGCTAACAAGTCAAAACATTCATTATTTCATTTTACTGCCAATTTTAAAATAACCAAATTTTAATTTTATTAAATCTAATTCAGGCAAAAGTCGTTTTCATTAGCAACAGAAATATGTAATATCAGCAGATGCCATCTTTGTGATTGTCTACGAATGCTAATTGTATTTGAATAGTTATCCTTATCAATCCTATTTTTCTAAATGTATTAAATACTTCCCAAAAAATACATCTTATTC
This sequence comes from Ascarosepion bandense, assembly GCA_037127315.1. NCBI lineage: Eukaryota > Metazoa > Mollusca > Cephalopoda > Sepiida > Sepiidae > Ascarosepion > Ascarosepion bandense. The sequence continues at coordinate 8,234,283 of JBBBDQ010000663.1, read as the reverse complement.
GAGTGAGTTCAAGTATTATTTTATATTTGTTAGTTTTCATATAAACAGATTTAATTATCGTCAAAATAATGTAACGAAATTACAGTTAATAAATCATCATTATTAATATATTTTTTAATTTCCATATTGTATTTTTATCAAAATTTTACCTCACCACATAGGAAAATGCTAACATGAAGGAAATATATACATTCTAGTAAGATCTTTTAAATATTTTACGGTGTTTCAAACAAATCTTTTAGAATTTAAGACAAATTCTGATTTTTGCTATCTCTCATTGCTATTTGTCCTGAAAAATATTCGAATTTACAACTTTATAGTGCAAAAAACATCTTCCTATTATTGTAGTAGATTTTTTGAGAAAAACAAGAATTGATGTTCCCATTTGTCACGATAGAAAAATTTAATAAAATAAAATTAAAATTCCTTGAATGTTCCCATGTGACACGATAAGCGGTTGGGATATTGTAACTACACAGGAAGGAAAGTTTAAGTAATTGAACAAAAATTAAAGTTTATTTTTATTGAAGGAAAATTAATCTCTGTAAGAACTCAGACATTATATAGGTAAACATTTCTACCTACAAAAGAAAAAAAAATACTTGCAAATAAACAGTCAAAGCAGATGACGTTATCCGTGAACTACGAGTACAATAGCCGCTCACAATGTCTGTTCGTTCTCATAATTTTCAGGGTCAGATGACAAATGCGGTTATCTTTCGAACAGATTTAATTAATCGCATGCCAGAACGAACTTTTCCACATCATAAAATATTCATGTTGGTAGCCTTCATTAAGCTGGACACAGTTCATTTCTTCCTTCTTATTTAGCCGAAAATCTTGATTTCACGTCACATTAGCAGATATTTGGACCCGGATGTTGATAGAAAGCAATTGGGGTCAATTTATATATAGATGTACACTTTGCAAAAACAAAACAACAATTTCTGGTGATTAATCGAATCTCGTTTATCTTGTCAAAGTTTTATTAGAAATCAGAATTCGTTATTTAAGAAACTACTCAAAATCAATTGAACTGAACCAATACTTAATGATTAATACGAAATATAGATCTCTGTGTGTGTGTGTGTGTGTGTGTGTGTGTGTGTGTGTGTGTGTGTGTGTGTGTGTGTGTGTGTGAAGTCAACAAATTAAAATAAAATGTTCATAAAAGTAAGATTGTTCTGATTGCTGACAATATATATCTGCCAGAATTGTAGCATTGACTGGTAGCGTTTCAATATGAATCCCAACAACCAATCTCAGCAAATGTTTAACAGAGTTTTATTGGAAAGGAGTTGATTTTGTGTAGTGCTTTGGCTTATTAGCTTACACACAGTCCAATTTTCTATTTATATTCTTGTAAAATATCTTTTTTCATTACCAGCTACTAATCTGTTCACAAATGGCAAGTTACATTCGCGAGAGCAAAAAATATGCAAATGTCTCACCTATGTCTATACTTCTGAGATGATATAGTATTTATATCATTTACATTGTTCGGACTGTTGTCCTCATCTTTATTGCCATGTTTACGACGTTTCAACCATTGTATTCTCCAGCCATCTCTCCGGTTCTAGAAATTTTGAACTGAACCCTTTATTTCGATCACTAGAGCATGTCATTCTCATTCCATGTACAATGTCACTTCCGGTATCCATGTAGTTATCTCAAGTTATTTGTTTACCATTGCTGTAGCCTGGTATTGAACTCACAACTCTTTGGGTGAAGTAACTGGAACTAACTAACGCCTATATCTACTGGGTCATGTGTCCTTGAGAATGATATACCCCAGTGATGGACAACAATCCGTACAATGTAAATAATGCCTTGTCTTGTTTCATGGTTGGCTTTTGTCAAATGATGGAGAACCCGTTTGCCAAGTGTAGGTATTGTTCAAAGTTGTTACAGATTACGATGGACCGTCGATTTGTTTAGATTCAATTTCAGAGCTACCTCTTCAACCAGAACAGGACTATTTTTGTTGACTCCAGACAAACGTGGGTCATTATTAAATAAAATGGAATGTCTTGTCCATAATGTCTTCTTAAGTAGACAGAACCTTTTGTAAAATTTTCAAATGTCCTTGGTTTAAAGAATCTATGAAATAAAAATTTATCCTTAGACCAAAGAAGAAAATAACCACCTTTCTAAAAGATTATAAACTCCTAAATAGATAATCAAAACTTATTTCCACATGCACAAACGAAAACGAATTTCTACGATGCCACCCACAAATACATCAGGACTCAAAAGACAATACAATGACCCATACGATAAATCTAAGAAACTTTATTTCAAATTTCAAATTTTCAAAGATCTGGATTATAGATCTAAAATATTAGTCCTAAAAAGAACTGGGAATGTCCCCTTTTCCTTCACTTCTTATGTTCCTCAGTAACTTATATAAAGAGCCCGCACAAGGAGTAGTAACACACGGTTCGATGTATGAGTCAGCATAGAGTGTTGATTTCTATGTCCATATTTTATAATTCTACAAAGATTGAGCACTTCTTTCCTATAACTAGAAAATGTTAAACAATATAATTCTAATCTACATAATTCTCATCTACATATGACCGCAAGTGTCAAGGTAAGAGATGCCAATCTTTAATCACTTATCTTTAGATGTCATCTCGCATTAAAAATAAGTGATCATGGATCTCCACATATTACTTTTCTTTATTTTCACAGAAATGCTATGACTTCTTGGTAAATGTAGTGAAGTAGTTTACGTTTGTCATTTCTTCGGTTTTTGAATTCAGTAGTTCTCCTAGAATGACGGCCACACAAGGCTTAAGAGTTTAGTTTCTCTGGTATTTAACCTTATACTAGACGAAGAAAAAGTCAGATCCATGTAATTCCCAATAACATTAATGTGAAAGTGAATGCAACAAAGTCTTCTATTTCTTTTTAAAAACACTCCCAAATGAAGATTAATGATCAAAATGTCATAATATGGCCGCTTGTAAAGGTGAAAAGTCTGACAGAAACAAACTTTATTTCAATAGTTCCTTGCCTTCCTAGTTTTTATAATTTTACCCTTTCGCTAACTCATGATGTCTGATTTTACAATGCAAGTCAATCCCTAAAGAGAACTTATGTTAATGAATTGATATTGGTAAAAATATTCAGAATATATTTATATTAGCAACAATTGTGTGATTTTCTGGTGATAATTTATTTCGTAGTTGTCTGATTTTACTATTATCATTACAGGAATAACGTTACGCACACTTGATAAAAGGAAAAAAATCTTTTTAGTCGAAATACAAGATTAGTTTTTAAATTCTAAAGACAACAAATGAAAAAATGAAAGAGGATTATCGAAGTTATTCTGTCCTCTCTTTTCGTTGAAGAAGTAAATATATGCGGAAAACAATCGGTTTGATTTGATTTGATTGGGTTTGGTTTGGTTTCTGCTTAAAAGTCCTTCAAATACTACAGGGTTATTAAAAGTGATATAAAGGATTTAAATCATAGTTGTTGTGGGTATAGTTTGACGTTATATGTGCATCAGAGATAGTTTTGGAGACAAGTGAACTGGAGAATTTTTTCTTCATTCTATTAATGGTAGTGGTTTCGAATACAAGTTAATGTGTACCCAGTTTCTGACTGATTAATTAATTCATTCCTTTTCTGCGGCTTAGCAAACATTTGCAGGTTATTTAAAGCCAGAAAATATTTTTAGATCGTAAGAATTTTTAGTGGACATAATAATGGTTTAGTGATGCTTCTTAACCTTTCCCAAGAGCATTTACGTGTAAGTGAATATTTTTAGTGGACATAATAATGGTTTAGTGATGCTTCTTAACCTTTCCCAAGAGCATTTACGTGTAAGTGAATATTTTTAGTGGACATAATAATGGTTTAGTGATGCTTCTTAACCTTTCCCAAGAGCATTTACGTGTAAGTGAATATTTTTAGTGGACATAATAATGGTTTAGTGATGCTTCTTAACCTTTCCCAAGGACATTTACGCGTAAGTGAATATAATAAACCCAACAGAAATTAACAGTCCTTTTATTCCAACCGCACATCTAGGTTCATATCACTTGGTATTTCCAAGCGGTTACCCATCTGGGTAATGCTAAGGCTTGAGGCTGCTAAACTTCTGCGATCGTACAGGAATCAGTGTTTTAACATGATACGTTCGTCAGCGCCCAATTTTTTCTTATACGTATTGGTTATTAGAATTTGTATCGTTACTTTTACTAGAAATATTTATGAAGTTTGAAAGTTTTTTTTTGCTATTTTTTTTTTCGGCTTTCAAAATATATTAAATTTTTTTGTAGTTTTGTTGAGAGGTTTTATAGTTTTAAATTTTGAGATAAAGTTTCCTTTGACGAGTTAAGGATATTGTTTGGCTTAGTGTTTTGAAAGAGTTCTTTTGCATTGTTTCCTTGATACTATTTTGCTCGTGTTTGACTGAGATGTTGGTAAGTGATGAGTATATGTTCGACTATGAGATCTATTGCATGATGAAGGAGTTTCATTTTTAGTAGATATAAATGTTCATCTATTGCTTTATTGCACGTGACAAAGATCTGACCAATTAAATGAACACACTGTCTCTGGATTTTTTTTAAATGAAAAAAAATAAATTATTCGTCTTTAAAAAATCTCTGATGAATCTTGTTAAAGTGAAAGATGTTAGATTGAAGAGACTTTTTTCTACCTGTTCTTTACTTATTCTATTCATCTTGTCGGATTTCAATCCATATATTCAACTCAGATATGAGTGTGTCAGATGTGAATATTCTATTTGGAACCTGGATAAAAACTATTTTTCCTGCCTTATTACTCTGAAGCAAGAGAGTATATTCTCCTATACTTAGTTGAATATCGTATTGTTTGTTAGGTTTTGAGTTCCATATTGCTTGACAATTTTATACGCTCTTTTGTTTTGTTTCTGAAGTTGGTAAGGAGTATCTTAAAGTTCGTTTGTTGTCATGTTGAGGGCGTTTTTAACTAGCTTGTCTTCTATTTCATTGTCGGCTGTAGCAACATGATTTGGAATCCCGGCTAAGGTGACTGATGTTTGTGATTTAACGATTTCAGTATAGGTTTCTAGTATGTCTAAGATGTTTGAATTTGCCTTCTTTCAAAAGAGGGATAATCGAAAGGAGAAAAACTAAAACTAAAAATTTGCACTTCTAGACTAAAACCAAGTTTAAGCCAATTATAAATAAGAGAAATATATAATTTTTTCTTTCTTTCTCTGCATGTTTCCCTGCTCCACCCACTCTCTCCTCTCTTTCACTCTTCCCTCTCTCTCTCCACTCTCACTTTCTTCTCCGCTCCTCCCTCTTTCTCTTTCTCTTTCTATCTCTCTCTCTGTCTTTGTCTCTCTCTCTCTCTCTCTCTCTCTCTCTCTCTCTCTCTCTCTCTCTCTCTAATTCATCTGAAGCAGAAAATACCAGGGGTTAGGCGAATTATATTTTATTCTCATGTGCGGTCATTTCTGGTTGCGAAGCAACGTACAAAGTAAAATGATGACAGCTTGAATGTCTGCAAAGAAAATAATTAAAAGATTTATTAGGTTATTTAATACAGCATTTGTACAATAATTACAATTTCATGCAGAGATTACAGTCAAATTTGACGTCCTTTTAATTTAAATCGGCAATTTTTTTATCAGTCAGTTAAGTGTCATACGTGATACACACTTGAATGATCATGTCTCTCTCGAGACATGACTGACTAGGTAGAAAATTTTACCGCAGTAGGTTGCCATTACTTTCTCCGGTAAACCGGTTGCCAACTTGCCCTGCTATTCAATCCATAGCTGGAGGGAGAAGAGTTGGATAAATACCTTTTCCGAAGAATATTAGTGTGTAATGGAATAAAATGTATTCAACCAGATTTCGAACTCGGTGCTCCGATTTCTCATTCCGTGCCGATATCCATTGCACACACGTCCTTACACCCTTATATGTATTTTACTTGCACGAAAGAATTGTTTTGCATGTGCGTACCTTTACTGTGAAATGCATAACGCATGAAAGAAATCAAACTGATGTATGGATTAAAGATTTAAGTTCCATCATTCGACTTGTAACGAATTTCTCTACATAGCTATTATTCCTTAGAACATTATCGATGGGGTTCCAAGACACCTGGTGTAATCATGTACCACCATTAGGTCATGAACTGAGTTTAAACTTCACCGGTAGGAGGGGCGCCTCTTTCTACTCAGTTGGTGCCAGATTAGTAAATATCCGTAAGAAGTGCTTCATTTTTACTGTTTTCACGTGTGTCGTATGAAAAACAATTCGAAAGAAATTCCTTTATTTTACAAGTTTGTATCTAATGGAAGGAAACATTAACATTTTACGAGGGAATTTTAAGAGACATGAAGAGCAGCTACCTGTACTCCTATGTATATACAGGCTGTCAAAAAAGTCACTTTACAATTAAAAAAAAATTACAAAAGCAAATGAATAGAGAATTTTGTACTTTCGATAAGTCTGCGTACCTGATTTTGCTTCAATAAACCATAACACACATTGTGTCTTTTCTTAAGGAGTAGCCATTCTTTAATGGTTCATTTAACAGTACCTAATTTATCTACAGGATACCTGAACTACACAAATGCAATGTGAATAAGAATTTCTTAACTACTGAGTACATAGAACGAATCTGAATAAGATATCCTAACAACTGGTTTCATAATCTATTTTTTAAACTGTAAAGAGTCCTTATGGACACCATATATATATATATATATATATATATATATATATATATATATATATATATATTTGAGTTGTCATAATGCTTAGCACCAAGATTGTTGTGTTGTTTTTTTTTTTGTTTGTTTGTTTTTTCAGCAGTTTTCCTGATAAGATGTGTTTTGGCAAGATGTTTTTTTATCGTAAAGTGTTCGATATCGGGGTAAAGATAGAGCGTTGATAGGTTTTATGTAAAGATTTTGTCACTTTAACTGAGCAGGTTCATGCCGACTTTGAAGTTTCGTAAGAACACCGTTCTGATGGTGTCACTCATCCGGGCTGATTTTTTTTCGATCTGCTGTCATGTCCTGGTTTTTTCTTATTTATATGGTGCTTGGTGCAATTTGATATTGTGTGGTGAGAGTGGTCTTATTTGTGATTGATTGGTTTTCCTTTTATTGTGCAGCTGTTTGATTTTTTTATTGTTTTTTAATGTACGAGTGAATGGATGTCCACTTAATTACTTCATATTGAATAGGCGCCCGATTAATTGCTTTTTAGTTGCTTTATTTATGTCATTTAGGTTTACCTCTTTTTATTGTATTGGCTTCTTTTTATTGACTTAACATTGTTTTTTACTGTGTTGGTATATATGACGGCTTAAAGGATTTCTTTTTTAGGACACGGCTGTGTGTTCGTGTTCTTGTGTGCATTTGTGCTTGTGGACTTAATGTGTGATATTTTCCGTCTGGTGATTGTTATATCATTTTGTTTGTTTTTTTCTTTTGTCGTAATTGAGCGGTTTTATATTTATATTTATATCTTTTATTTAGATATGTATAGTAGTTTTGTGTTTGTTTGATTTTTATATTTACGTAGCAAAGTAGTTATTTGTTTGTATGTCATTATTTCGTTTCTTTTGTTTAATACTTTACTTTGATTTTTAAAGCTGATTAATACTAGTTTCTCCTCCAAGCGTGCTCTTTTTACTATCTTTCATTTAATTTTGGTGGTAATTTTATTTTTCTTCCTGCTTTCATATGTATTTTGATAGCGTTGTATTGTTTTTGTATTTTTCTGTGTTGAGTGATGTTTTGCCATTGTTGAATCTTCCTTTGAGTTATATATATATATATATATATATATATATAATATAAGTTTGTTTAATCTTTCTTCAATATACATATATATATATATATATATGTGTGTGTGTGTGTGTGTGTGTGTGTGTGTGTGTGTGTGTGTGTGTGTGTGTGTGTGTGTGTGTGTAAAAACATACTCAGTTATGATCTGAGATTAAGGACAAGATGATTAATCTTTTTTAATGATTTTTAATGATTTTTTAATGATTTTTTAGTGTTTTTATAGTTGCCAACACTGTTTAAAGATAGAATAGAAATGAGATTTAAAGATAGTTTAAAGATAGATAGAAATGAGCTTTAGAATAAAGCTCATTTCGTATTTTTGCCTTGATAAAGTCCATCACAGGACGAAACGCGTAGGCGATTTAAATACAGTTTTCCTCTTGTCTTCCTTTCATTTAACAATATATGTATATATATATATATATATATATATATGTGTGTGTGTGTGTGTGTGTGTGTGTGTGTGTGTGTGTGTGTGTGTGTGTGTGTGTGTGTGTGTGTGAACATTGGCCGTTTTCATGAAATCATCGGATCGTTGGCAACTGTTGTTTGTGAAATATCGAGATCGAAATAAGATTATCAGGGAGGCAAAAAAAGAGAATCCCACAGATGGTGAGTTCGAGAAAAGAATCTGTTGAAATAGAAGTGGCGGTTGAATTTAACTATTTAATCAGTAAACGAGTAGAATCTAGATGCAAGCTATTTAAATACATGTATTCAGTGTACCAGTGAAAAAAGCTCATCAGAACAGTTGCCATGAAAATATTTATAAAGAAGATAGGGGTAAGCCACATCACGTCGGTGAGAAAGTGACATAAGATCGCTCTGAGGCGTGAAACCGACAGTCTTCATGCCCAGTTGAATCCTATGTCTATATGTGTGTGTGTGTGTGTGGATGTGAGTGTGTGCGTGTGTGAGTATTTGCCTGTCTGTCCGAGTGTTCCATTGAGTGTGATTAACAAGGAAAATAAGTTTTTATTTAATTGTTTCTATGTCTTACTATTTTCTTTTCTGATGATTAAGAAAATATAGATACTGTCCATAATTATTATTCTTCCAAGCGCTTTCAGCCAATTAACTATTAGGCATTAATTATAAAATCACATTGAGGTATAAGATAGATAGCTACTCTGATTTGTTGAATCCATTTTGCCCTAAATATACAAACCGGTATATATACAGCTCATTAGAGAAGTAGTAATGTGAAAATCGCATTGGGGTGCGACATCAAAATGTTTGTCAAATGTAACAATGAGTTAAATGGTCTGCCCTAATAGTGTAAAATATTTCAGTGATGATATCGCTATAAACTTCAAATTAGACAAATGTGCAAAAGTAACATTCAAGAAAGGGAAAATTAATGAAACACATTCAATAGATTTCGATTTTATTACAAACATTAGGGGACTAGAACAAGAAACCTATAAAAATAGAGGAGTCAACGAGGGAGCTAGAACGCAGCCCAAATGAAGCAGACAAATTTAGGCGTGTGTCTGGTGATAAAACTGAACTGAATTCACAAAACAATATCAGCCATAAACACTTTGGCTGTCCCTGGGGTGCAATACAGTTTCAACATCCTTCCGTTTTATTTTTATCAACTGGACAATAGTTAACATTAAGTGAATGGATGTCAAAAGAAGAAAGTTTCTCACCGAATGCGAGAACCTAAGACCGATGTAGACCGTCTGTTTGTATCCAGATCCAGATATGAATGAAGCAGAAGATTAATTTAACTAGAATTGTCTTGCAAAAATACAACAAACGTTTTTCAAAGACCGCACGAACGCTGGTGTCCCCTAGGGCTCGACGTTCTTTCTAATCTTCATAAATGATCTCCCAGACGTGATCAAGTTTCAAGTAGGCATCATCGCAGATGACACCACCATTTACTCCCGCATCATTAAGAAATCTGGCGAGGCGAACAAACATAACCTCGCTGCTGATCTTGAGAATGACCTCCACTGAGTGATGGACTGGGGTAAGAAGTGGCTCGTAAATTTCAATGCTTCTAAAACGAAACTGCTATCTGTCAACCATCACAGGCAATCTCTCCTGTCACCCATAAACATGGACCAAACAAGTCTCCCTGAAAGCAATACACTGCACCTCATCGGCCTTACCCGGCCTCAAGTGGAATCATTACTTTGAATCAATAGCTAAATCCACTGCCAGGAAGGTTGGGTCACTGTGTAGGGCCAGGAAGTTTTTTTCGCCTGAATCCATTTTGCACATATACAAATCAACCATCCGACTGTGCATGGAATATTGTTGTCATATCTGGTCAGGCGCCCATGCTGTTTGTCTCAATGCTCTTAACAGGCTCCAAAGAAGAATCTGTAATGTGATTGGTCCCGACCTGGCAGTTTGACTCCAGTCACTTTCTCACCGTCGGCATGTGGCTTCCTTCTGTCGCTTCTATAAATATTTTCATGGCTTCTGCTCTGACGAACTTAGCTTACTGACGCCCCACCTCTACAAAAATTTACTCGTGCAACCAGACTGGCAACAAGGTCCTACCCTTTTACAGTTAGATCAACCAAATGCAAGCGATATTTCTATTCCATCAGCTTCTTTCCTTGCGCTTCCAGCCTGTGGAACTCCCTTCCATATACTTGCTTTCCTGACGGCTACAACCCCCAGGAATTTAAATGCAATGTCAATTCACATCTCTTATCCACTTGACTGCTGTCCTTTCTACGTCAACCTGTGTATCTTCCTCTTTTTCCTTTCTCTCTACCTTCGCAACTGTCTTCACTCCTGTGTTCACACCCTTCTCTTGCCCTTTCTCTTTCACGCTCTGTAGATAGTTCGTCTTTCTCTTCACTCTCCTCCTGCCTAAAACTTTAACCCTCTTATGTAGCCCCCTGCACATCAGTGGCGGTACCGCCTTGCTTAGGGTGAAATGATTAAAAAAACTACAGCAGATTGGATGATGAAAGAATGTGAAAAAAAAAGACTTTCTTCCGTGATAAAGGGAATCAACAAATTCAAAAGGGAGATGTATAGTAGGAACATTAATTAAATACTTTTATACCATAAAATAATTTTAAGGTAATTTGTTTTCGACATATATACGAATCACATCTAAATTATTTCTTACTTTAACATCATTGATCGATCAGTACAAAATAATGAAGTACACATGTGTGTATATTAGTGTTAAGATTTTGTATGCAATAAATATGACGTTAACGCATTTTAAAGAAAGTGTTTTCTTTGATTTCAATGCCTATTCGAATGTTATCTTACAAGCACAACGATTGACAATGAAGAGGAAGCATCAGGCAGGTTTGTTTAACAGAATCCAGTTTTTATTTTGCGATCCAAAATGACGACAGGCATACATATTTCTTTTTTTCTTTTTCAATAAATCTACATGCAAAATGAAAAGTTCTCAAGTTTATAACGAGATTGTTTTCTTATTCAATCTCTCTCTCCCCTTTCTCTCTCTTTTTTCTTTTTCTCTTACTCTTTCTCTCTCTCTATTTCTCTCACTCACTCTCTTTTTCTCTCTTTCTCTTTTTCTCTTTTTTCTATGTGTTTTTTTTGTTTTCTCTCTCTCTCACACACACACTCTCTCTTTCTCTCTATCTTTATCTTTCTCACTCCTCTCTCTCTTAATCTACTTGTCAGTATATCGTTTCTCGCTGCATCTGACACTTGACACTTCCGTAATAACGTTTACAGATATATAATTTCTATTTTGACTTTTCGTTCTTTTAAATCGCTAACTCCAGAAACATTATACTTCATTAACATCTATTCTAAATAAATGTGGATATTAAACAAGTCTCATATTTAATCTTTGTAAACGTGCCTGTTTTCTTTGGTAAAAAAAAAAAAGTACAACACTGAAAGTGAAGTGAGTGAATCCGTTTCGATCCAAATGTTGTTCTCTTGTTTTTTCATCTTTCTAGGCGTCATATGTCGCATATCCTGACATGAAACAACATTTTGCACAATGAGATATAAGTCTTTATGAAAGGTCAAACAACTTGTGTCGATAGGACTTTTTCTAACGTTTTCTCTCTAGTTTTCTACCCTTATTTCCTCGTTATCGTTACAAATGTCAACAGTTTAAACACTATTTCAGTCAGTTAAGTACCATACAAGATATATGCTTAGGCGGTCATGTCTAGAAAGAGACATGACTAACTAGGCAGAACATTTTCCCGCAGTAGGTTGCCATTACTTACTAGTTGTCAACCAAGGCTATAGAACTCAATCTATTCTGCTATTTAACTCATAGTTGGAAAGAAGAGACACATTAATACATATCCCAAGGTTATTTGCGCGTAAGTGAACACAACTAAAATTCGAACTCGTCTCTTCGATTACTCGTTCCGAGCCGATATACACTGCACCACCCACACACACCACTCTTTACTGAAGTCAAATTCTGATCCTCGAATTTATGGATGCTTCTCGTACCGTGTGCTTGAAGAAGATTAATCTGATCTTTTAAAATTATTTTGAACTGTCCTCACGCTTCATGACGTAATCGTCCCTTGCTCTTCACAGTTTCCTTTTCTTTATTATCTTCGAATTGCCACTGACTTATGAGGAAAAACAATCGTGCGGTTTGTCTGCTACCCCAAGTTTAGAGTCTACCCTGCTATTTAGATCATACATGAGAAAGATATTTTATATAGTTTATGTGTGCAAATTGAACATAACAGAAAAGGCTTTCATTTGAACGCGGTTCGATGATTTCGCTTTTCCCGCCGATATCCGCACCGCCACATGAACTTAGTACCTTTTGTCAGATAAACATCTTAAGAAATATCTGGATATCTCATATTTCTTAATCTTACTTGAGGCAAATAATTTTCATATTTTAACAAAGACGTTAGAATTCAGTTTTAATATCATAACTGTCTAAATATAGAAAATTCTATGACGATATTAAAACCGTTTTTAAATGTCTTTGCTAAAAAAATATTTTTTCTTGTATAAATAATGAAATGTGTTCATTATTTCGATCATAATTATGAATATTTTAACAAAGTTCGATTTATTGCGGAAATGACTTAACTTTTTCTGATACCAAAAGAGTTAAAAAGTCAGCAGATATTTTTTTCGTATCATGCTATTTCCTTGAGACTGTTAAAAAAATAACTCGTTCTTTTGACACTTACTTGGCTAAAGGCATTTAATCAGCCATTCATTCTCCTTTTCAATCATTCAATTCATTAAAATCCACATAAAATCTGAATTTGCATTTAGGAAGGCATTACAAAATGTATCAAATCAAGAGAAAATAACAAGTGGCAATAATGTCTTTTAATTATTTACAGTTACAAACACATTTTGCCTCTGGAATTCACTCGACAAACCTCTTATTCATACTACATTCACCCAGACGGAAAATAATACACGATTTGGTGGGCTTTAGGCGCTGAAAACTGCACTTGTTTGCAGAAGTTACAGACAGGCTGACGATTGTCAAACATTAACGCTCATCCCTTTCGCATATTCTCACAAATTCTCATATTTTGCTTCCTAGGTCATCGGGATTTGAGTCTTGATATTGAAGGGCGTTGAGTCTGCAGTCAGAGACACCTGATTGTTCATTCATTCATATGATGTTAATTCAGTTGGAGCTGGCATGTCATTTCCTCTCTTTCTTCTTTCTTCCTTCCCTCTCCTTGTTCTCTCTTTCTCTCTCTCTCTCCTTCTCTCTCTCTGTTGCTCTGGCTTTGTCTTCTTCACTCATTTGCTTTCCTTCACCTACGTGCTCTGCATTTAAAATAACTCACTCTATACCCCATTTTCTATCTATCTATCTATCTATCTATCTATTTATCTATCTATCTATCTATCTATCTTCATTTGTCATATGCCTTTTATCGTTTTTTCATTTTTCTTTCTTTTCTCTCTCTTCTTCACTCTCTTTCCTCTCATCTCTGTCTTACCCTATTTTCATTTATATTCTTTTTCTTGTGAACATGAAAATTCACAGGCCCACATCAAGGTTTTTCACCTCTCTCTCTCTCTCTCTCTCTCTCTCTCTCTCTCTCTCCAGTTCTACAGCATGCACAAGGTTTACTCACATTGATTTTTACTGCTTATCATCCTTTTGCTGGTCATTTAAAGCTAGAAAATATTTTTTTAAATGTAAGAATGTTTTGGGGATAATAGTGAAATCTTATTAATTACCCACTAGATGGAGGTAGAAAAAATGAATTAATAGTTTTCATAATTGTATTTGCGCGTAAGTAAATATAACGAATTCGGCTGGAATTGAACCCTGTCTCTCCGATTCTAAATTCTGCGCCGTTATGCATTACAACACCCGTATATCCAAGTTTACAGCTCCTGGTAAGCGATCATACATTTAGGTGTTGATGAAGCTCGACGTTGCTTAACTTCCGTTATCTTACGTGAACCGATGTTTCAACGTGATATGGCTGCTTGCTGTAGGGTTTTATGTTGTTTTTGTTGTTGTCTTTGTTTGTTTTTTTTTTGTTTTTTGCACTAAACTTTACCCTGGATGTAGCAGGTTACAAAGTAAGAGGCACAGTTTATGCGGATAGACGTGGAAAATAACGGTTTCCCCTAAATTTGAACAGGTTATAAGTGACCAAGAAAACATCTTCTTGAGTGTTGGTATATATATATGTATATATATATATATATATATATATAAACTTATTTATAAATGGGACTTTGTCTTTGTGTGTGCGTGTCTATGTCTGTGTCCGTTACCTATAGACTCCGAACGGCTGAACCGATTTTTCTTGAAAATTTACACAGTTGTACTATAAGCCTCTGCGAGTGTTCTTAGCTAGGTTTTGTGTCGAGGTACCCCCGATAAATATCGAAAATCGATAATCGAAAAAATTGGGTTATAGAAGGAGTGGTCCGATTTTAATCAAATTTGATATACTCATAGACAAAGATATAAGAAACGATATTCAGAAGTTTCAAGGTTGCAGTTCTTACAATAGTGCAGAAAATCGATAATATATATATATATATAAGGCAAGATGTTTGTGTGTGTGTGTCTGTTTATCTGCCTGTATGTCTGTATTTTTTTCAGCCTTTTTATTTTAGTTTTTGCTTCGGGTTTGGCTCTAAGTAGGTATAATTGTAGTTCTTAATCTCAGCCATGTTACTAATTTAGACTTCAAAATTCAGTTTACGACGAAAAAACTTATTTGATATTGATACCAGGAAATCAAAATTTGACTTACATCTATTCATTTTTCTTTCAGTCTACGGTTTCGCTTTAACTGGAAACAACTATTGCTTTTTGGTCTTTCGTGCCAACATCCAAAGAGTCTGAGCTCCAGGACCATGGATTAGTTTTAAAGCTTTCATTACACCCGGGCTATACTGCTAGTATATATATATATATATATATATATATATATATATAGTCATCGCAGACAGCTCTGTTTCACTGTATCACAGCTCATCAGTACGGTTAGACTCCGATTGCTTTTAACCCAGGATTTAAACCCGACCGAATTGGCGTCAGTCGGCGACTCTACCTCTGGGCTATGGGTGCTCGGTAGAAGGCCGACCTTTTAGCGTGCATATTATCATTATACACGCCCAATAGCCAGAGTGCTCTAATTTATTACTGAATGAGCGATGCGTACATGCCAGAGTAGCTACTGTTTTTCAAAGTCTACCATTCTTCCAGAGTGACCAATCAGGGTGTGAGAGCGTAAATATATATATATATATATATATATATATATATATATATATATATATATAACGTAGAACACTTGGTATATTATCCAGGTAAATTCCGATAGAGATGAACTCAAAAGAACTCAATGTTAAATTCATCTATTTAATTTAACAGAGTAATATAATTTAGAAAAAAAATTTGATGTACTACAATTTCAATGGGTAATACATATTTCACCGCACAATGATGATAATTGCGGCTCGTCAGACCCAAATGATACAACAGTTAATCTTCAAAATATCCCCGCAAAAAAAAATTTTCTACACAGACGCTCATATGTCCATATTAAAAAAACATATGTAACGGTAATTTACCAAAAAATTCCTCGCTCGTTTAAAAAGAACCCCAAGATGGAAAAAAGAAAGAATAAAGAAAAAGTAGACGACTGATCAATGGAAAAAAGAGAAAAAGAAAAAAAAAGAATTAAAAAGAAAACTAACAGTATATATAAAAATAAATGTTCATAGCGACTCGACTGCTTTCTTAGAAAAACATGACGTGGAAAATTTAACATTGAAATTTAGTTTAAAATATAATGGGATATATTTACGGTAAAAAAATAAATTTAATACATAATATATATATTAATATCATAATTTTAGTACAAATTGAAAAAATAACTTCTATTAATATTAATTTAAGAATTCATATTATTTTAAAAATTCAGTTAAAATAATTAAAATTAATAAAAAATAAAAATTATAATTAAATATAAAAAAGAAAAGTTAGAAAGATAAGCGTAAAAAGAACGTAAAAAAAGAGAGAAACAGTAAATAAAAAGAAAGAAATAAAAAGAATAAGAGCGAGTAGTATAGATAGAAAAGAATTTAAAATAATTCAAAATAAGCCTCTTAGATCGAAACTGACGTCTATTACAATTATATTCATTCTTAGAAACACGACATGGGATTTAATATTTAATTAAATTATACCTAAGATGGAATATATTTATGGTAAAAACTAAATCATAAATCATACTTCGTAATATAAATTACAATATAACCACTAGTTATTATGAATATAGTTAAAATAATAACTCGTAGTAAGAAAAAGATAAATAAAAAAATTAAAATATAATTTTAAAAAAACATCTTAAATAATAATAATAATAGATAATAATAAAAGTAAAATAATAATAATAATATATATGTATCAAAAAAATTTTTTAAGACAATAATAATAGTAGTAATAATAATAATAATAATAATAATTACATTACAAAGAAGAAAAAAAGAATATTAAAACACTTTAATAAAAATATAATGATATTAATAGTAATAGTAATAAAAATAATAAAAATCAAAGAAAATAATAAATACATATATAAAAAAATTTCAACACTAATAATAAAATAAAAAGTAAAAATAATGTTATTATAAGAAAAATATATAACCTAAATAATAGTAATAAAATAATATTATGAAAATAATAATAATAATAAATACAAAATATCAATATATTAACACAAATAATAATAATATTGATATTATTACTACTGTTGGAAATTAAAATAGATCCTCAACACTAGCAATAACAATAATTATAAATGTAACCTACATACACATACAGACCCACATATATATATACATATATACACATATACATATGTATATATCGACACACATATATACATACATACATAAACATACATATACATACATACATATACACATACACTCACATACACGCATACATAAAAACAACAAGCAAAAAGTATATATATCCTATAAATATATTTTCTTTAAATATGTATCTATATATATACACACATTCATATATACACATGTGCACATATATATACATACTCCACACATACAAACACATATATGAATATATACACATATATACACACATATATATTATATATATATGTATACACACTCACACATACACATATATACAAACACACCTACACACATACACGCATATACACATAAACACGAGGATATCCACACATTCATATACACATATACATCCAATATTACTATCTAAAATATTTTTAAAATAATACAATAATATAATGTAACTATAAATATAATAATTATAAAAATAAAAAACATAAAAATAGAAAAAAAACTTTTGTGGTAAAATGTTTCCAACGGTACATTCCAGATTTTTTACAAAAGAAACACCTTTTTAAGTTAAATTAATGTAAATTAATTTAATTTGCACTAATTTAAATCACAATCTGGATTTAGGTAGACTATTTTATATTTATTTTTATGTCTGCATTTAAATATAAATTCATTAAGGAGTTCTTTTGGATTATATTTTATAATCATCAGTTTTTCCTCCAGGCATAAATTGCCCTTATCCCTGAAGTTGTTGGGAGTGTTAGTGCATTTAATAAACCTCCATCTGACCAGTGGGGTAAATCCTCCATCCTTAATATCCCAGTATTGTTTAGACAGGCCAGTTTGAGGTTTCAAGGAGGCTTTGGAAAACGAATGTCTGGTTGTAAAGTCTCTGTTTCCAACTACTTGCAGATATCCCTATATAAACTCTTTTTTGCTAAGGTCCTCCATTAGACAAATAGTGGCTTTATAAACAGTTTTTTCCGAATTAAACTTGCCATCAACGGGACAATTCGTTTTATTGGTGCAATTGCAGGAAAATTTATCTTCGAAAGATTTGTTGTAGAAGTCTCTAAGTAATATATTATTATGTGAATTAATTATGTTTTGCATGTTATTAGTGGTAGAATAACTAATTTTAAGAGTTTTTCTATTGAATAATTTACTCAAGGAGTGGTGTTGGTGGAAGTGTTTGCTAACTAAATTTAAAAAGTATATACCTATGCTTACATTGGACAACTTGCAGAAAAAAGGGTTGAACCATATTATTTTTCTTTTTCTAATTTTACTTTTGTTTCCATTTATAGCTTTGTCTTTCAATTTTTCTTCGTATAATATTTCATCTTTAAAATTCTTCTTCTTTTGGGCTTCATTGGATATTGTTTTATTCTCATCGAATATTTCCTTATTAGATGATAATCTATATATATATATATATATATATATAGAGAGAGAGAGAGAGAGAGAGAGAGAGAGGAGAAACAGACAGACAGAGACAGAGAATAAGTAAAGACCAGGTAGGAAAAAGTGTATTTAATCTAACATGTTTCACTTTAATATGCTTCTTCAGAGATTTTTTCAAGACGAAATCTCTGAAGAAACTTGTTAAAGTGAAACATGTTAGATTAAAGACACTTTTTTCCTACCTGGTCTTTACTTATTCTATTCATCTTGTCGGATTTCAGGATTTCAATCCATATATTAAACTCTCTCTCTCTCTCTATATATATATATATATGAAGAAAGAAAGAAGATAATATGAAAGTATATAAACACTAAAAAGTACATCCCCACACACAGGTAGGTAGGTAGGTAGGTAGGTAGGTAAATAGATTTTATTTAATTACCCGTTTACAACTTGTTTCATGCACAGCAATTTTTCAAAATGGGTGTTTACCTTCGGCGCTCCTGAGATCTATCGTTCTTTTCCTGTTTTTTCAAAGGAAATGCGTCAGCGTGCTGGCATTTTGAAATAATTGAATTCCTATTTTTATTAAACCATTTATGTCCCTTACTTAATTCTATGATTTTTCATGTTCTCGTCTATAAATAGATTGCAATTTCATTCTCTGTTTTTTTTTATTATATGCCATTGTAAGATGTGTTTTATTATTTTATTTTCTTTCATTTTTTTGTTCCCTTAAGACATATTTTGATAACATAGTGTTATTTTGATATATTTCGCATTTGAATATCTGTAAAAAAGAGTTTGTATAAGTTTCTTTTCCCAGTTACTCCAATAGAACTATTCGCTTTTTTAAAACGTAAAAAGAACGATAGATATCGGAAACGTTTAAAATAAACAAACACCCATTTTGAAAAGTTTCTGTTAGGAACAAGTAATAAATATGTAATTCTTTTAAAGGAATTTACCCCAAGCAAGCTGACAATATCACTAAGATGCAAGAGGCGACTGGAAGTGAAAGATAATGAGAAAACTTTAGAAAAAACCGCAAATTCTAAATAAGAAACAAACGATAATCTTCTAATCTTCAAAAGACCTGGGAGGAATTTGAATCGGACGATAGGCGAACATATCTACTCCTAACTAAAAAATGGTACTTTTTATATGCACTGTAAAATTCATTTAAAATTGAGCTTTCTTATATGCGTAAGAAAATTATATATATATATATATATATATATATATATATATATATATATATATACCCCTACACAGGTATATAAAACTCAAACATATATATATATATATATATATATATATATATATATATATGTTTGAGTTTTATATACCTGTGTAGGAGTCTTATACCTCCACTTATTTAAATTAAAGATTCTTCATGAAATAAATAACAACTCTAATTGGTAACCAACAATAAGCATATATTGATAAAAATACAACACTAACAGTGAAAACAAAGCATGCAATTAGACTGTGCTCAAAATGGAGATGACTGTAGTTTTGGTCGAAAATCAACTGTTTGAATAACGTTTTATAGTGAGATAAATGTTCTTTGAACAATTGTTCGAAACAAAGTTTGTTTGAGAAGAATGATTATCACAGAGATACAATTGCTTTGAAGTGCTGTGTGGAAATAAGTTTTGATTCAACAATGTTTAAATGAT
The DNA here is from genome assembly GCA_037127315.1 of Ascarosepion bandense. Classification (NCBI taxonomy): domain Eukaryota; kingdom Metazoa; phylum Mollusca; class Cephalopoda; order Sepiida; family Sepiidae; genus Ascarosepion; species Ascarosepion bandense. Next base: position 8,214,095 of record JBBBDQ010000663.1, on the reverse strand, counting down.
GTGCTTAGCAAAGTATCCAAAGTGAAAGAGTGTATGTTTGTATTACAAAATATTGCGTCTGTGTGTGTGTTTAAGTGTTTGAGCATGATTGTGAATCAAACTGAAATCTTACTAATTAGCTGTGAAAAGTAGCTGTATTAAAAGGAACAATATAGGCTCCCAGGAGCACTGCGGGAAACTCAATCTTACATTTAAAATATCTGATTGGTTAAAAATTAACCAATTGCAACACACGTATTAAACAGACTAGGCAGGTTTAGTAAGAGCCGAAGGTTTTCAAAAACAACTGCGATTGTTAAATTGTCCTATAGTAAAGTAGTAGTGATTTGTTAGCCAATCACAGTCGAACAAAATGACATGTAGAAAAGCATGTATATATGTAGGTATATATGTAGGTATGAAATATAGTGACTGTTATACCTGTATGCATGATTTTCTTATTACTGATAGCTTATGTTTCGCATAAATAATATTATAGCGAATAGTGAATTTTCAACTGATTTATTTTTGTTTAATTCCTGTATTTATAACATTTTTCATTTCGGAATTTATTTTTAATCTAAAAACCGTAATTTAATTTACCCGAGATTCTACCATGCAATACGAATCATGCCAGTCCATAAAATTGGTCACTCAATGTCAATATTTCAATGAAGAACTTCAGAGAACATTAATATAACATAAACCTGTTCATCGTCTAAATAGCAATAGTGCAGTGTTTTAATCTGATTAAATGGGATACCTAACATGCGAAGTTTTTGATTTCTTTATTTTATTATTCTTATTTCTTTATTCTATTATTTTTATTTCTATATTCTTTAAATCGTATCCCTTTATTCTATAATTCTTAATTTTCTAGTTTATTATTCTATTTCCATATTCTCTAATTCTTATTTCGTTATTCTATTATTTTTATTTATTTTTATTTCTATTTATTTTATTTCTTATCCTATTATTATTTTTATTTCATTATTCTGTTATTCTAACTGTTCGAAGTAAACGATCCGTAGACATCAATTTCTCTCCTTTTTAATGATGATCGACCTATTTTTTTTTTTTTTTTGATTCCTTGATTATTTGGGATGCGATCAATTGATGCCTGTATGCTTCCCAAGGATATGCATTGTAGTCCAGTGGTTATTGGCTCGGAACGAGAAATCGAAAGATCTGAGTTCGAATTCCAGTTGAATTCCTTACATTCACTTATGCACAGATACCCGTGGGAAATGTATTAATCAGTCTCTTTCCTCCAGTTATGGGTTAAATGACAGGACAGATTGGGTTCCATAGCTTTGGCTGGCAACCAGTCTACCGCAGAAAGTAATATCCACCTACTGCGGGATAATCATCTGCCCAGTCAGTCATGTTTTTTTGGTGACATGATCGCCCAAGCGTGTATCACGTATGGCACTTAACTGACTGATGCTTCCCAAAGATTATATTATCCTTCGTCGGAATGATTTATGAATGATTTATTCGCTTCAACCACCCTTACTTAGACACCCTGATTTATATATTCGACATCATGCGCCTTTGATTAAGTTGACTGAACCGGAAGTGAATTGGGCGGTGCGGAAGCGAGCGGTTGATGGCCGACACATCTACTGCAAATCGTTGATGCACATAAAAAGACACAGTAGTAATAAATTTTCATAAATCTGTCTGTCTGTCTGTCTGTCTGTCTGTTTATCCATCTATCAATTTACCTAGTTATCTGTCTGTCTTATTTACATTATTTATATGCTGACGAGTGTTGCTGCTGCTGCTACCTATTATGCTCACCCGTAAATTAAATAAAGAATTCACTTCGAAATCCCCTGAAGGTTACTCGGATCAACAACCACCTGGTGAAGACCTGAGTGTAAAACGACAGAAACGTTGTGATAACGGCAACAAAGATGGAGGCAACAGCCATTTTATATTTTTCATTTCGTGCATACGTGTTGTTTGTTTTTTTAATCGAGAATATAGTAGAGTCAGTTGGGCACCGTCTGTGAGAAAAAGGGTACCATGGCGCAATTCAGTCCGCTATAAATTTGGAAATTACATGCTGTACTGCTTGGTATTCGCACCGGAAACTGCAATAAAAACATTCCAGAATCAATTTATTTACGAAATCCATTACGAAATGGGTTAACTCCAACATATTTTTAAATGTTTAAGCAAATAAATTAAAAACACTTCAGAGTGTTTGGGTGACAACCTGAGGATAGTGCATAGGATTCAGAAAGAGATGGATGAGTCTAATGGTGATTACAAAAGTGTTTTTCTTCCCACAGGGCCTCAGACTCAACCCTGACGCCTCCATCAAGTGTCTTGTGGAGATAGTGCTAACATTGGTTAAAATGGTGGCTGTTGGAAGACCGTATGTCTGGCAACAGGACTCTCACTATGCCACACAACCAGGAGAACCCAGTCATGTCTGTCAGACTGTTGATTGTTATATCCCCATATAACAGACGCAGTTGAGTGAGAGACCAACAAAACTGCTTGTAACACAAAAGATGAACTAAAGGCAAGGATTATGACAACATTCATCAACTTCACGTCGTTGAAGTCAATGGCGATTTTATTGAATAAATTTACTCATTAGTATTTCAAGACATTTTGGCAAATATATCTGTTAAAATAAGGTGTTAGTGTTATTTTTATTTTTGCGTGATTTAGACATTTTATCCATCCCACCATGCTTATATATGTGTGTATGTTTGTGTGTGTGTTATCCAAAATATAGAAATGTGAAGAAAGAATCTTTAAGTAGTCGTGTAAATTTATATAAACGAAACATTGCTTCACAAATACTCCTCCAAAACTGTTGCAATGTAGAATAGCCTCCCGAGAGTGTGCTTCTCTGATTATTACAATTTTAACCTCTTCAAGTGGACTTTGCTTTGACATCTTTCCTAAAGTGTTTAAAGTTATTTTCAATGATGAAGCGGTTCAACATCTCACAACCCACAGCCTCTTCTCCGATAAACAGTATAACAGAATCTGGCATGCTGACCTTCTACACAAGCTACAGGGCTTTGGTATGACTAGATGCTTGTTTGATCTAATCCAGTCGTTTCTTTCAAATCGCGTAATTAGGGTAGTATTGAACGTGCATGCTTCCAGATACTATCTTACGAACTTGGGCTCTATCGTAGGTCCTACACATTTCTGATGTTCATCAATGATCTCCCTGGTGTAATCAGATCCCAAGTAGGCATCTACGCTGACGACACCACCATTTACTCCCGCCTCGATAAGAAATCTGCCGAGACTGACAAAGCAAACCTCTCTGCTGATCAGGACCTCCAGACTGTCGTGAACTGGGATAAGAAATGACACGTGAATTTTAATGATTCCAAAACGAAGCTGCTATCCTTTAACCACCATAGACAATCGCTCCTACCATCCATCAGCATGGATCAAGCAAAACACCGCGCCTTCTCGGCCTAACTCACTCAGAAGACCTCAAGTGGAAGGACTACATTGAATTCATAGCTGAATCTGCTGCTACGAAGATCGGTTCACAGTGTAAGTTTTCTCGTCTGAATCCATCTTGCTCATATATAAATCTAACATCCACTCGTGCATTGAATACTGCTGCAACATCTGGTCGGGTGATCCTGCTATTCATGTCGGGGTTCCTGACAAAATCCAACGGAGAACCTGGAATGTAATCGATCCCGACCTGGTAGCTCAACTCCAGTCATTTTGTCACCGACGTAATGTAGCTCCTCTCTGTCTCTTCTACAAATACTTTCACGGTTTCTACTCCGATGAGCTTAGCCCTCTGGTGCTCATCTACGTGAATTTACTCGGGCTACTAGACTCGCAACTATCACCCATTTACAGTAAAACCAATCAAATGTAACCGCAACTTCTACTCTACCAGCTTCTTTTCTCGCACTTCCCGTCTGTGGAATTCCCTTCCGTATACTTGCTTCCCTAAACAGCTACAATCTCCAAGAATTTGAATGCAATTTCAATTACCATCTCTTATCTCTTTGACTAGCATCCTTTTCCTGACAACCCTTGTATCATTTTTTTCTTCATTTCCACTACTCTCATGCAGCTCCTTTCACAACAGTGTTCTCATCCTCCACTTACCCATTCTATGACACCCCCTGTAACATGTTCCTCTTTCTCATCACTCTCCTCTGTATGTAACCTCCTTCACACTCGTGGCTGTACTGCCTTGCTTGGGGTGAAATGATTACAAAAGAATATCCTCCTAATATGAAAACTTTGTTTTTTTACTATACGCCCTTACAATATTCCCATTCAGTAACGCTCTATCTTGAATGGCGCATAGGCCCATGGGTGAACAATAGTAATATATATATATATATATATATATATATATATGACGTGTGTGTGTGTGTGTGTGTGTGTGTGTGTGTGTGTGTGATTTACGACAGCATACACGAGATCTTCTAAATTGAATTTAATGTTAATAAGGAACGTTTGTCTTAAGAGAAATTGATCTACTGAGCCCAATATATACTCGACTCACCCTACCGAAATACCAAAGTTGATTTAGCAAAAAGTGGGATACTAGAGCACCAGAGGAGCCAGGTGCATCAGAGGGTTCACTCATAGCCAACAGGTGCAGATTCGAGCGATACATCAATTGGCTGGTCTTACATGTAGCAACGGATCGGCCCAACTGCACTTATAATGCGCACACGTATAACAGCCGGATGGCAAGAAGATATGTAAAAACTCCACCCGAAAGGGAAAGACAGAGTTTTTCAATATTCGCAAGAAGATGCTCTAAGTTTGGAGAAAAACTCGGAAGACGCATTCCTCTGATATTAATTTTTGAATAAACAATAATTTGATATCTGAACATTTTAATTCTTATTCGTTTTTTGTTTTGTTTGTTTTGTTTGTTTGTTTTTTATTGTTGTTTTTTGTTTTGTTTTGTTTTTTGAGAAGGTTACAATCCATTGAAGTAGGAATAGGTAAAAAAAACTGGAAATTTTAATTTTGAGGTAAGAATATTCTGGAAAAAGGTTCAGTTTTGTCTTTAAAAATACAGACATATGTGAATAGCCAATAATACTTCTTTCGGCTCAGTGAAAGTGTAATATCTACTGCTAAACACTATATCTGGTCAGGTGCTTCTGCTATTCATCTCGAGGTTCTTGACAAAATCAAAGACGGATCTGCAATGTAATCAGTCATGTCTTGACATCACAACTTCAGTCCCTTTCTCACTGATGTGGTGGCTTCCCTCTGTCTTTTCTAAAAATGTTTTCATAGCAACTGCTCTGATGAGCTGTTTTTCTCACGTGCTTCGTCTACGTGAATTTAAGCGTGCTACGAGATTGGCATCTATGTCCCACCATTTTACCGTTGAAATAGTTAAATTTAACCGCCTCTTCTTCTCACTTCCCGTTTGTAGAACATCCTTCTGTTTACTTGCTTCCCTGATCGCTTCAATCTCCAAAGATTAAATGCAACGTCAATTGCCACCTTTTCTATCTTTTAAATCCCATCCATCTCTTGTCCTTTCTTGAATACTCCATCTACCTTGTTTTACTTTTCTCTCTCTCTCTTCTCTCCCTCTCCCCCCTCTCCCCCTCTCTCTCTTTCTCTCTCTCTCTCTCTCTCTCACAGTACCCACCTGCGCATAAGTAGCGGTCCTGCTTTACAAATGATTAAAAAATTAAAAATTAAAAAACCTGCGGAATTCGACATATCAGTGTTAGATTGGAAAACTTGAAATATAAACTTTTGATAAACTAGTCAAATACCTGCTCTGCGAAGAGAGAAAAACGAAGCTGTAATAGAAATTCTATTAACGCTAAGATTTCTATATAAACGGCATTTTTAGCACGACATTTAGTTTCTAACGTTCTTCTTGTCATTTTACTATGTCCACATGAATTTCTTACAAAGCTGACCATGAGAGAAACATTTGAATAATTCACTAATGTTTATATTAATAATAAGTTCAATAAACTTGTCATCTTTTAACTTGTTTAAATAATTCGAAACAGTTTTAAGAAAATATAAATAAATGGATTACTTTATTGTATTGATGTGGTTTCGATTATAAATGAGTAAAGGTCAAGTTTTATTTACTATACCACCATTTTATTGTTGTTGTTGACTCGATAAGGTTATACCTTTTGTTATATGTGAATGTTCATTAAGGATGTGCGTTGTGGTACATTGGATATAGGCTCGGAACGAGAAACCGGAGAGCCGAGTTCGAATTCCAGTTGAATCCATTGTATTCACTTACGCGCAAATACCCTTGGGAAAGGTATTAATCCGTCTCTTCCTTCCAGTTATGGGTTAAATAGTAGGACAGATTGGGTTCTATAGCCTTGGTCGGCAACCAGTCTACCGCAGAAAGCAATGGCAACCTACTGCGGGATCTTCTTCTGCCCAGTCAGTCATGTCTCTTTCGAGACATGATCGCCCAAGCGTGTATCACGGATGGCACTTTAACTGACTGAATGTTCATTATTACATATGTATTGCGGTGTTCAGATTATAAAGAGTTTTTCTTCCATGTATATGTATATTCATGTGAATGTAGCATATTTGTTTCTACATGTGTGTGTCCAGTGGCATGTAGTATCAGGTTGCTGTTGGTGCTATGTTCTCTTATGTTCCGGGCATTTGTGCTCGTGAATCCATTCCTTGGTTATTTGCATATTCTTTTCGTGAAGATTGTTTAAGACGTAGCTTCCTTTTGCTGGTTAGTATGTTGTTTGAATCTCCGATGGCTGCTGCGAACTCCACACACGCACGTGTGTGCCAGCTGTGAACCAACTAAAGAGAGGAAAACAGACTATGCACGTTGTTCTTTTGAAATTTACTTAATGCCTACGCGTTTCTGCTTTGATTTTGGCGAGAGTGTTAGTCATTGGTTGACTTTCCCATGATGTCATTTGACCCATTGATCTATGTCCGGATTATATCTATGTTACCAAAAATATGGAAGAATTGAAAGAAGGCAAAAGATGTATGTTTCGAGAGAGAGAGAGTTTCTCTGTCACTTTATTAGTAAAGAGGAAAGGATTTATTTCAATACGCTTTACTACTAATTTGATTTATTTAGATAATTTTATAAAATTCATTTCCGGTCCCGTTAGAGTAATGTGAAATATTATCTGTTCCGGTTCCGTTTGTAGTAATGTGAAATATCCGATGCCAACAATGCTTATTATTACGAACGCCCTAGGTTTTATAATATACTTAATTTTGAAAAGGCAGATAAAGATTATTTCTTTAAAATACGCTGAGATTTTTTTAAAAAAACGGCTTTATCGATAGAAACATTTCTTATAGATGGTAGTTTTAAAATTTGAATTGAAATAGTTAACATGAAATATTTATTAAAATACGCTTTTAAAAATTGTTATGCAAATTAAATGTAAATGATCTTTGTTACTAATTAATATATATTAAAAAAATTATAGTAAACTCTTCATGTTGGTATGAGCTGAGCTGTTTTGTTCGACTGACGTATGGCGGGGATAAAATTAAAAGAAATAAATTTTGAATTGTTGCGTAAAAACACACCTCGACATTTGGTTCTTAGATTCCCGATCTTGCTTTATGGTTTTCTTAAGCTGAAAAATATATGTTTAAAAGTATTTGAATTCAACTGCATAGAATAGGCAAGTTGAATAAGGATTATTGCAAAGAGAGACGGAAAGAAAAGGTACCAAATACTGGAAAACCAGAAGTAAAAAGGAGAGTAAAAAAAAATGGCAGACAACACAAGGTTAGACACAGAGCATGCCAATAAAAGATGGAACAAGGGCCGAGAGAAATAACGTTATTTGAAAACCCCGATCCCCCTCAGTACTTTTTATACGCCTCAGATTTCTACGTAATAATTACCGATTCGTAGTCGCTGTCAGTTCTCGCTTGAGTCTTCCTGGCGCTAACAACTGTACGAAACTGAAAGACATTTTTGTTGTCGGTGATGACAGTCACGTCAATGGCCACATGTTCGGTTGCGCCCCACCGACCGACTACAATTTAGAGTTCTCCCTTCGCCATGAACCAGTATCATTAGCGCTAAAGGCTGTAATCACAAAATCGATGCCCTGTGATTTCCCTGCTCTTGACTGCTCCACTGGACATCGTCCTCTTTATTCTATTCACCCTTTCACTCATTTATTATTATTATTATTATTATTATTATTATTATTATTACTTTACTTTTTCTTTTCCTTCTGCGTCGCCTTTAATTTCACTATAGAATACATTTTCATTTTGCGTACAGCTTTCTTTTTCTCTCCTTCCTTGTTTCTTTGTTTCTTTTTTCTTTGTTTCTTCCTTTCTTTATTTATTTTAGTTTATAAAGTAACTCGTTTTTCTGTTATTTCTTTTTTTCTTTCTCTTTTGGATTTTTTAAAATTTTTATTTACCCCACTTTTCTTCCTTTCTGTAATATTTTACTCTGTCTTTTCTCTCCAGCTATTTCTCTATGTATTTAAAGCTTCCTTTTTTTTCACCTTATCTATCTATCTATCTATCTATCTATCTATCTATCTATCTATCTATCTATCTCCGTGTGTGTGCGTGTTTGTGTGTATGCTTGTATATGTATGTTTGATAGCGTGATCACCTCTTTCTCTTTCTCTCTCTTCTCTAAGCTCTTCTTTCTGTCTTCCCCCCTCTCTCTCTCTCTTTTCTGGTTTATCTCTCTCCCTCTCTATATTTTTCTGTATTCCTCTCTCTACCTCTCTCTATTTAGTCTCTGTTTTCAATCATATTTTCTTTTTATCTTTCTTTCTTTCTCTATTTCTTTCGCTATTTTTCTCTCTGTTCTATATCATACCCTCTCTTTCTTTCATTTATTCTCGTTATACGCCTTCACCTTTCATTTTTTTTCCTCTTTAGTTTTCCATGTTTTCTCTTACATTAATTCCCCTTCTTCTTGTCCTTTTCTCTATTTCCTTCACTCTCACTTGAAATAAATGAGTCTCAAGTTGTTGCTTCAATCAAAAATTCCCCTTAACATATTATGATAGGATTGTAAAACCACTATAACAATAACTGCCTCTCTCTCTCTCTCTCTCTCTCTCTCTCTCTCTCTCTCTCTCTCTTGATACTCACCAGACAGAGGACAGGAAAAACGCATGACATACTTGATAAATTGTGTTAAATTGATGGCATAACATGGTTTAAGAGAAATAAAAAAGACAAGGTTTATTAAAAACTACAAAAAAGTTAACATAATGTTGTGGAGAGCTATGATCGCCTACATCCTGATGGCATACGGCACGTAACGAAGAATGCTTACTGCTATATATCTCTCTATAACAACGGTTCTCGTCCGATTACTGAAGTTAAGCAACGTCGAGCCTGGTCAGTACCTAAATGGGTAGCAACTTGGGAATATCAGGTGCTGTAATCTTGGAAGTGCGGTTGGTGTAATAGATAATGTTTTGGGATGGGAAATCGGAAAAACGATTTCGAATTCCAGTCGAATTTGCTACATTCACTTACGTGCAAATACTCTTGGGAAAGATATGAATCCATATCCACCTAGCTATGACTTAAAATCGCAGGACATACTGGGCCTTTAGTCTTTGCTGGCTATCAGTCTAATGCAGAAAGTAACGACAGCGTACTGCGTGAATTCTTCTGCCAAGTCAGTCATGAATCGAAAAGTGACATGATCGCCCAAGCGTGTACCACACATAGTACCTAACAAATGAAAAGCGTGTAGAATGAACGACACTATCTTAATATTATCAAATGTATCACTACTGCAAGGTAGTAAGAGTAGAGGGAAGAGAAGCTACTAACGGTATTTACAGGTGAGCTGGTCTCTGAGCTGTTGACATGAATTTAAAAGGCAGAAGGCTTGATATATTTCGTGAAAAGTTTTGGATTATGAGAAACAGTTTTCTTTAGTTTGTTTTTCCTTTCCAATTCATATCTTTTCAAAGGTTCTTTTATTCCTTTTATTCTTCATTCTTCTTTCATTCATTCAGTTCTTAATTCTTCATTAATTCTTTCATTTATAAGTTCTTCTTAATTCTTTAATTCTGATACCTCTTTAATTCCTTCAATTTTTAATTCTTTTTTAATTACTTCAATTCTTAATTCTTCTGGGTTCTACGTCTCTGGTTACCTTCCCTGCTTCAGAAAAGACTCCAATATCCATATTCATGGGCTTGGTGTTTATGTCAGTAAACATCTCCTTCTAGCTAGGGTGATTTCTCTTGAATCTCTAGATTATTCTCACATGTGTTTCCGTCTCTCCTACTAAGCTCGGTTATCTATCTTTTCTTTCTCTACCGCCCCCATCATCTCCTGACTGTTTCGTACTTGACAGCATCTCGAATAATATTGATAAGGCCATTTCTTATCTTCCGTTCGCCAATATATTTGTATTAGGAGACTTTAACGCCCACCACGCCAAGTGGCTGGAAAACTCTGTCACAGATCTTGCTGGTGTCCACACCAAGAATTTTTCAACCACTCAGTCCCTTACACAAGTGGTGGATTTCTCCACGCGTTTCTCTAATAACCCTAATGGACCTGACTCTAGATCTCTGTTTTACTTCCATCCCTGACTCTTGCAATGTCAAACATCTCTGCCCTCTTGGAAACTATGACCATGCGGTGGTTTCATTTAACATCTCCTTCCACCCAAGAACCTTAGACCAGCAGAATATCTTACTGCTAGCAAAGACCAGGGACTCGTTCCGCAATTTCCTGCGTGACGTTCCTTGAGTAAAAGTTTTTAGTCTTCCCGTTGAAGACTGTGCGTCAGAGGTCTCCTCTTGGGTTAAGGCTGGCACTGATGTTTTCATTCCAGCCAGAAAGTTGCGACTTAAATCCCATTTGTCCACATGGTTCTCCCTCGCTTGCTCGGCCGCCATCGCCCATCAGAATCACTTCTTCCACGCGTCTTTTTGCTTCTGCTCGTATTGAGTGCAAGAGGATCCTTAATGAAGCTACGCTGCTGTTTGCTGCCAGAATGAAGCAGCGCATAGCATCCCGTAAATTCGGCTCCAAAGACCACTGGTGGCTCTGTAAAAGTTTACTAAAGCTTTCAACCCCCCTCTAATCAATAAATTTGAGGTCTTCACCGCTTCAGTGACCAAGGCTGAGTGCTTTGCTCGCAGATTCTCCACCAACTCGACACCGGATTCGTCTGGAGTATCTGTATCCGACCTCCCGCCTAGATCTGAGGCCCAACTGAATGACGTCCACATTACCTCCTTGCTGGTCTCTAACATAATTTCAAAGCTTGACCCCGACAAAGCGAGCTGAGGTGACGGAATCTGAATCACTGTCCTGAAGAAATCATCCCCTGAACTCTCCTCTGTTCTCTCCAAACTCTATAACTACTACCTCTCTGCTTCTTGCTTTCTTGCCTGCTGGAAATCCTCCTCTGTGGTTCCTATATTTAAGAATACTGGAGAACCCTCTGACCCTGTTATTATCAGCCTCCTACCGATTTTTGGCAAAGTGTTAGAAGCCATTATCAAAATCTCACGGTCTCTTCTCTGACAAACAGTATGGGTTCCGCTTCACCAGATCTACTGCTGATATGATGATATGATAACGACCATCACTGAGTATATATACCAAACTCTCGATGAGAACAGCGATGCCTCCCGATACTATCAAACGAACGCGGGTGTCCCTCAAGGCTCTATTTTAGGTCCTAGGCTTTTTCTGATTTTCATTGACGATATTCCCGATGTAATCAGATCCCAAGTAGGCATCTAAACTGATGACACCACAGTTTACTCTCGCCTCGATCAAAAATAAGGCTGACAAAGCGAACCTCGCTGCGGAGCTTGAAAAAAACCTCCAATCTGTGCTGGATTGGCTCGTGAATTTTAATGCTTCCCAAACAGAGCTGCTATATGTTAACCATCACAGACAATCACTCCTACCCCATCCCCATTAGCATAGATCAGGCTAGTCTCCCTGAAAGTAAAATACTGTGCTTCCTCGGGAAAACTCCCTCAGTGGACCTCAAGTGGAATCACTATATAGAATTCATAGCTAAATCCGCTGCTAAGAAGGTCGGTTCAGTGTGTAGGGCCAGGAAGTTTTTTTCCATCCTGCACATATAAAAATCTACCATTCGCCCATGCATTGAATACTGCTGCCACATCTGATTGAGTGCCCCTGCTATTCACCTCAGGGTTCTTGACAAAATCCAACGGAGAATCTGTAATGTGATCGAGCCCGACTTGGCACCTCAGATGCAGTCACTTTCTCACTAGCATAATGTGACTTCCCTATGTCTCTTCTACGAAGACTTTCACGGTTTCTGCTCCAATTAACTTTGCCCACTGGTGCCCTCTCTGCATGAATTTACTCGAGCTACTAGACTAGCAACTGGGTCCCACTCTTTTACAGTGAAATCAATAAAATGTAACCTCAACTTCTTTTCTCGCACTTCCCGCCTGTGGAATTCCTTTCCGTATACTTGCTTCCCCGACAGCTACAATCTCCAAGAAATTAAAAGTCTTTTCCTATATCTCGAACTCGCATCCTTTTCTCCGTCCACTCCACTCTCATCACACCAGTATTCCCACCCTTCTCTTACTCACTTCCTGACACCATTATTTCAATTCTAAATTTAGTTCTTTATTTAGTTTTTTTAATTCTGATGATTTTTTGATTTGTTCAATTCTTAATTCTTCTTTAATTGCTTCACTTCTTAATTCTTCTTTAACTACTTCAATTCTAAAGTCTTGTTAATTCTTTTAATCCGATATTTCTTTAACTCAATTCGTTCTTAATTTCTCTAACTCTTTCAATTTTTTAATTCTTTCTTAATTCCTTCAATTCTTAATTCATTTTAATTCGTTCAATTCTTAAATCTTCTTTAACGCCTCAAATTCTTCATTTTTCTTTAATTCCTTTAATTCTTAATGCTTCTTCATTCTTTAATTCTGATGCTTCTTTAATTTGTTCAATTTTAATTCTTCCTTAATTGCGAAAATTTTTTATTCTTCTTTAATTCTTTCAGTTTTTAATTCTTCTTTAATACCTTGAATTATTAATTTTTCTTTCATTCTTAGAATTATTAATTCCTCTTTCATTGCTTCAATTCTTCATTCTTATTTAATCCCTTCAATTCTTAATACTTTTAATTCTTTAATTCAGATGCTTCTTAAATTCCTTCAATTCTTATTTTTTCTTTAATTCCGTCAATTTCTAATTCTTTTTTAATTCTTTCAATTCTTATTTCTTTTTTAATTCCTTCAATTCTTTATTCTTCCTGTAATTCTTAACCCTTTCTTAATTCCTTTAATTATACTTTAATTCGGTAATTCACAGTTCTTCAATAATTCTTTTAATTCTTAATTCTTTTCCATTTCTTCAAATCTTAATTCTCCTTTAGTTTAATTAATTCTTAATTTTCCTTTAAGTGTTTAATTCTTAATTATTCATTAACTCCTTTAATGTTTTTAATTCCTTCAATTTTTAATTTTTATTTAATTCTTTTAAATCAGAATTCTTTTTTAATTCCTTCAATTTTTTTTCTGTCCGTTAATTTTACTTCCATAATTCCCTTAATTCTTAATTTTCTTTAATTTCTTTTAATTCTTAAAACTTTTTTAATTTATTTAATTCTACTTTAATTCTTATTGACTCCCTTTAATTTTTAATTCTGCTTTAATTTCTTTTTTCTATGCAAACCTTTTCTTCTTTTTACTTGTCCGCTTTCTTCAACAAAAACCCTTTTTCTGTTCCTTTCTGTAGACAACATTGGGGCAATGTTTCATTTCAAATCATAGCTCTAAGCTAAACTTTTAAAATTTTGTAAGACAGTTAAGTCACTCTTGCCTTAAACGATGGGCACCTCGTGGTGGTGGGATGGTTGTCGCACTATAACATGTTACAGCTGAGTGGTGAGTTCGATCCTTACTAGGTGTCCCATACTTTCGGCCTTGTACCACATCTAAGCGGCGCATAGAAAATTAATTCTTGTCCTAAGCGTAAATACATCTGCTCATACTAGGAGAAGCTTGATCTGAATTGATTATACTGCTACTGAAACCTGTGTAAGTTCAACGGTCAAATCTCTTACACACTCGGTGTCTATTGTTTTGAGAATGAATGCCTATAACGTTTTTTTCTTTTTCTTTCTTACGAGCTTTACTTCAAACTATTTTCTTCCTTTTCTTTCACTTTCTTCTCTCTCTCTCACTCCCTCCCCACTCTCTCTATCTTCCGCCCTCTCTTTCACTATTAACACACACACACATACATATATATATATATATATATATATATATATATATGAGAAAATATAGCTTTAAAGTATGCTATATTTATGGGTGAAATTGCTTGATATCAGAAACAGAAGACATAACACTGAACACTACGATCAATGCCAAATGGTGACAGTCTGTTTTTATGCTTGAACTATGTGTCCGGATTTTATGGACATCCTATTTGACCAACTAATTAGATTTCATTTCAGAAAGTTAGTTAAGCTTAATACTTTTCAGCAAATCGTTGTAGTTATAGTCAATCAGTATAATTCTCTCTTCTAGACAAAAACTTACTGCAATTTTTTTCTTCTTTTCCGTGTTATTGTTTTATGTGTTTTGGTTTATATTTTTCAGTTTCTATACAGGTTTTCAGAGGTATGTGTTACTTGTATATGTTTAGTCGAAAAATTATGTTTTGCATTCATGGCGTCTGTTTCGAGGGACTTTCTTTTATTTCTGTTTATATTTTTGTTAGGGTTTCCTTGAGATCTTACAGTAGCTTTGTAGAAAGTGGGCTTCTAAAAACCAACCTGGTCATTCAAAACAAGTGACAGTACAAAGATTCAGGTTAGCTAAAAATAGTATTTTTAAAGAATAGCAGATTAATATAAAGAATTATTAAAAAATAATTGTAATTTCTAGCAAACAAGAAAATATGGCCGAACATATGCAAGGTTATAGAACCTAACATTAGATACAATTTCAGAAAGTTAATCTCGTACAATTAACGTAGGTACCTCCACGCATTCGCTGAAAAAAAGTATAGTATGTTTAAAAGCCCCAAACTTAATAAATACAAAGTTTTATCGTCAAAATGTTTGTTATCATTAAGAGAAAAGGTCAAAGTATTTTTAAATTATTTTTTTAAACTTTTATTGCTTTCTAACACGTTCGAAATATTTAATATCAATTAATTTCCTGAAATTTCTAGAAATTGAATACTGTCCTGGAACTTTGTTTTATTAGTTAAATGCACGACTCTTTGGGGAATGTAAATTACCTTTTTTTCTTACAGTTGCAGAAAATCTGCTCCAAATAGTGAAAACAAAAATGCAATAATGCTACGCTATTTTTTTATTCAGATACACTCTTAATTGCTTTTATAAACAATATATATTAAGGATATCATAGTCTGAAGAGAGACACATTTTTATGTATATGTAATGGGTTTTTTACAAAATTTGTTATTATTTTTACTTTTTAATTATAATAATTTATAAAATTTCAAAAATCTTTTAAAGTTTCTTTCAGCCATCATTCCAATTAGGTCATTAAGTTAATAAGTGATGATTATATTTACTAATCGAAAATTGAAAAAGTTATTAGAAATCTTCACACACTAAGATATTTAAAATAATTAAAACTTGTTTTTGTGTGCAAATATCTGTTGTTTTTTGTTTGTTTGTTTGTTTGTTTGTTTGTCTGATTTTTCTTTCAACTTTATGGTAGTCCATAACTGACATATTATTAAATGTCACGTGTTTCAAAAGTGGTTCCTCTTACGAAACGTTCACGTAGGATTTTATAAATGTATGCCAATTCAGATCAACCATACTTAGCCAGATAAGTAAACATGATTGATGACAGAGCTGTCATCGCTTACTTGAAAGGTCAGTGAGTCAGACTCCCGTGATTAAGAAATACTCTTATTCTAAATTTCATGCCATAAACAAGCAATATTTGTTTCAAATTAAATTAATTTAACTTTAAACTTGCAAAATAATGTGTCGCAGATGTATATTTTATTTTTGCAAGATTTTTTAAAGCCGAGAATTAACTTTTGTTCACAAAAATGGCCAAAAAATTGAAAATAATCTTAAAATCTCAAAGTTTTAGATTCCAATAGGTTTAATTTCTGTTTGAAATCCACCGGAGTATTAAATAGTAAATTCAATCAGTTAACTTTTACGTAAGCTAAAAATTAAAGCTTAAAAACTTTTTATTTTTAAAAATTCAATTTAAAAGTTAGGTATCGAAAATGAGTGACGGTCAGTCAGTTAAGTGCCATACGTGATACACGCTTGGGCGATCATGTCTCGAAAGAGACATGACTGACGGGGCAGAAGATTATCCCGCAGTAGGTTGGCGGTACCTAGAACATAATAATAAAATGCAGATGTAGTAAGTTTTGCTCTAGTGGTCTGAAAGATTATTTCTCAAAGTTAGCTTTCTATTAATTAATATTTTTTTATTATTTTTTTAATTTTAACATCCGTACTAATTTTAATTCTCAAAATCGTTAACGATCAAAGTTTAATTAAAATAACTAATTTTTACTCAAGTATACATTATATGTAGGTACCTCCACGCAATTGCCGAAAAAAGGCATAGCATGATGTTAAAAGAACTGAAACTTAATAAAAACAAAGTTTTATCATCAAAATATTGATGCAATTATTAAGAGAAAAGATCAAATATTGTTGCCATTATTTTTTAATCTTTTTAATCCTTCCTAACACGTTCGAAATTTTAATGAATATTTCTTTTTTTGGTTTCCGTCAGCGATTCACGCAATGACTATCAAGGAAAAGGTAATATTACGCAAGCCATTTTTTGGCGTTGAAAAACACATTAATTTGAATATTCTTGCAAAAATCAGCTAATCGTCTGATTTTAATGAAACTTTCAGGACTTATTCATAAATGAATGAAATTATTTATGTAATTATTATTTTTAGAAAATCTAGGTAAAAATATTTTTTGCATCTGTTAACCCCCCCCCCCAACTCCAATTAATTGCATAAAACTTCTAGAAATACATTAGCTATACTATATAAAAGTTATTTTTATAAGAATTGTTTTCATTTTTTTATTTGCTAATTAAAGTTTCAAACATCTTTTAAATTTCTTCCAGTTACTCAGTGTCTTCAGTTATTAATTCATTAAAAAATACTTTATTTACAAATCAAAAATTGAAAAAGCACTTAGAATTAAAATTTTAAAAATAATTTCTAATTTTTTTTATTCATGTTGAACTGCACATTTTCTTTTACCATGGAAACTTATGACAGACTTATCATTAAAAGGTCACATATCTCAAGAGTTGTTCCCTGTCAATTTTTGGTTAACGTACTTCCAGATTGGTTAATAGCAGGTGCTGTTATCACCTACTTGAAAGGTCAACGAGTCAGACCTTTGTGATTAAGAAAGACTTTTATTCTAAATTTCATGCCATAAACAATTAAAATTTGTTTCAAATTAGATTAATTAAACTTTATCCTTTCAATTTTTCCAAAATCAACGAGTGAGAGACGTATATTTTATTTCTACAAGACTTTTAAAACCGAGAATTAACTTATGTTTACAAATGTGTCGATCGCTCACAAAATGGTTGAAAAATTTTAAAAAATCTCAAAATTTTAGATTCCAATGAATATGAATTCTGTTTGAAATACACCAGAGAAATGCTTAGTGGAAATAGTAAATTTAATCATTTAGCATTTAATTATGCTAAAATTAAAGTTTCAAGAAAAAGTTGTTTTTTTTGGGTTTTTTTTAAATTTAAAACTTAGGCATCGAAAATAGAGTGGATGTATGTAACATGGCTGCGTTCTGTTGTACTGTAATAGATATCGGCTTGGAATGAGAAATCGGAAAGCCGAGTTCGAATCCCAGCAGAATTCGTTTCATTCGTTCACGTACAAATAGCCTTAGGAATGTTATAAGTCCATCTCTTCCCCCCCCCCAGCTATGTGTCATGCTTTTATATTGAAATTTATGAGTCTTTAATAATTGTATCTGTATTAAGAATAATTGCCCAAATACAAATCGTAGTTATTCCCCTTATCTAACCTACGTCAACTTATCTCCCTTTGACCTAAGAAAAATAATTTTTTTAAATCAAAACTTTAATTTTTTTTTTTCGTCTTTAGAAAATTTTACTTTGATTCTTTAAACCATATTATTACAACAGAAAAATACTAGTTGCAGAAATTGACAAGTACAACATTAAAATCGAAAGGGAATAAATTTATGTATAATTTTTTAAATTATTTTTTTTAATTATTGCTGAGATTGTAGTTTTAATAAAAGAAAACGTGATGTCTACATTAGCGTACCATTAAGGCTTCGTCGGAGTATAAGGAATTGATAATGGAGTTATCTTTCTAGGGCACAGGCCAGAGCGACCGTATATGAAGGTCATATGCTTCCACCACTCAACTGTATCGAAAAGATCCAAATGAATTCAATTGGTGCTGGAAAACAGCCAACTGCCTTCAAGGCTACATTCCAGATGTTTTCTGGATTTACTTTCATAGCTTTTATGCGTTTTAGGATATAACTGTAAAGCAGCGGACTTTTAAAATCAAAGGTTTCCTTTTCCTACATGAACAACCTGCCCGGACTGATAAGCAAAATTAAACCGAAGCAGCAGGTTAAGAGGCGTCCGTAGTTCACCTTCGCAACTTCTCTGCATTTGACAGGGACTTAGTTGTCAGAGGGGATTTGATACGTCATAGACGTATTTTATAGACATTAGAAGCTTGTCCCCACTAGCAACCTCGGCTATGATGACTGTTGACACATATATAAATTATATATATAAACATTTATATATTACGTATTTTAGAATCTCCCCCAAATTAAAGTGCGATGGGTATATTGTCGCCACATCATATTTTCATTTTGCGCATGCGTGTTGAATTTTTTTTAATTTTGTCGACCACACAGTATAGCACGATCAGTTGGACACTGTTTGTGAGAAAAGGAGCACTATGAAGCAAATACTTCGCCAGAAATTTGAAAACAGCATGCTGCAATGCTTGGTACTCGCGCCGGAAGCTTCAATACGAACATTTCAGGGTGTTTGGGTGCCAACTGTAAGGGCCTCGTTTATGTTTATCAAATTGGCCATGTGCCAAACACAACCGATGTCCCCACAATTTAAAATATCGGAAGGATGGTTGAAGGATGGAAAAATAAAAGTGCTTTGTTTGTAAAATAAGTGGATTTTATTAACAGAACAGAATAACATCAATTTGAAAGAAGTGAAATTATTAATTGTGTAAATGTTCAAAGAGAAAGTGTAGTACGAAGTTAGAAAGAACCAAGAGTTCGTAGAAATAAGGAGCAGGTCATATCGTGCATATGGAAAGATTAACAGAATAGTAATGAAGTCTGTGTTCCTTTCTTTTTATAGCTGGCGAGAAAGTGAAAAGGAAGGTAAGGCAACAAAGGAAAACGATACTTATCGAAGTTAATTTTTAGGAGTCAGTTGAAGTATCTTGTTGTTATTGTTGTTGTCGTCGTCTTCTTCTTGGTTGACTGCGAGAATGGTGAAGATGAAGAAGAAGGAGAACGAATGTGTGACGGGATCTTATGTCAGGCTTGAAATTTCTTTTGTCACATCATAGCATCGTCTCAAATTTCTGCTCTCACCTGACTCATTGGTTTGACTTTCTTTGTTTTATAGCGATTTAGTTTTTCACGGTTTCGTTTTTCACGTTATATAGCGATTTAGTTTTTCATGTAGGCTTGTAATTTCACACCGGCTTGTGAAATTTGCCTTGGTCTGGTTTTTCCAAAATGTTTTCAGTCATTCTGATCCGATTTTGCGGGTGTGCAATTTTACTTTTTGTGTTCCAGTTAATTGTTGGATGATATAGGATTTGTATCCTATACAATCTAAGAACAGTGCATAGGATTGGGAAAGAGTTGTATGATATAACTAGTCCACATCATGGTGCTTGGAGTGATCACTAGAGATAGCGACCTCATGCCTCCATTCATCTTCCCACATGTGATCTGAGGAGGTAATGTTTCCCTAGGTTACGAGGGTGTCTGCTGGAAGGCTCTATGTCTGACAACAGAACTCTCACCATGCCACACAATTAAGAGAACCCAGTCAAGTCTGTCAGACAATTTCTGCAACCGCATCACTCCTTACATCTCACCCACCAGACTGCAATCCCCTTCGATTATTATGTGTAAAGCGCAGTTGAGCGAGCGGCCAACAAAACGCCTTGTAATACCAAAGATCAACAGAAGGCAATGATTATGGCAGCATACACCAACTTAAACAAGAAGACCATTAAAAATAGTTGCAGGAGATTTCAAGGTCGTGTCGAGGCTGTGGTTGGAGCAATAATCATGTTATTGAAGAAATTTACTCTTTAGTATTTCAAGATAATTTTGTGAAAATTTGGTAAATATATCTGTTCAAATGAGATGTTAGTGTTATTTTCATTCTTGCGTGATTTAGACGACAATTCATCCTATCTATCTATCTATCTATCTATCTATCTATCTATCTATCTATATATATATATATATATATATATATATATATATATTCAAATAGTATCTATTTTTAATAGATACTCAAATACGACTACTTATTAAAAATAATGTTCTAAAAAGTAAATTATATATATATATATATATATATATATATATATATATAATTTACTTTTTTAATATTATTTTTGAAAAAAGACAAATTACAAAAGAGTCGAACATAAATAAACAAGCACATATATCGAAAAGTTTGATAACTGCGAAAAAATAGTCGAATGAAAAATATATAAATTGTGATTGAAGCCAAAAATACAAGGAAATTCTGAAGTCATTTTTCTTAACATACGAGAAAAATAATCTATACTACCTTTTGACAGTATTAACATCTAAGCTATTACTAGATGAAAATATCCACGAGAATAAAAAAAGGCAAACTTGTTAAGCAAAAACAGAAAGTAAAAACACGAATTACTGAGACGAATAATTCTACTCTTTAACCTTAACATTTCTCTTTTTTTACGTAAATTTCGAAATTGTAGGAAAAGCATTTCCATTAGTAATATTTTGTTTTGTTTTGTTTATTTCTGGCTATTGATTCAGTATCGTCGATTTCTTTCTCTACCATTTTTTATTCAAACATTTTAATAACATTTGCTAAAAATGTATAAATGCATAACTAAAACTACCTGTAACCTAGGAATATTGGGTTGATATCAGGCGGAAACAACCCTGTCTCACAGAGTATATAGATCAAAATAACCCTTTGACAATTAAGGATAAAACGCAAAGAAGTAATACAGCCCCCTGCACAGTAGTGGCAGTGACATGCCTTGCTCGGGGTGAAACGCTTATAAAAAAAAAAAAAAAAAAAGGTCTCAATGTTTACAAAAATTCATACTGGATCCGTCGTCACCAGTCAAGTCTAACTTGAACAAACTCTTCCATTGAAAATGAGATACCTGGTCACCAAAACCAGATTAACTCCGACATTGGTCCTGGTGATTTAATGTTAAGTCAATTAATAAAAAGAATGCAAAAGAAATGCAATCGTGAAGTGTGTAAACAAGTCATGCCATCTTTTTTCACTGCCCTCGGAACATCACAGATCAGACATACCAAATATGGAGAGTTATGGTAGTAAAATAAAACCCTATATCGACCAACATATGCTTGTCAATTTCCTCAGGGACGTCAGGCGAAATTTCTTTTAAAGTCTCACGTACAGAAATAGATCAGATAAAAAGAATTGATGGAAATGCTAGGCAACCTCGACATTTTCGGCAAAGACATAAGAATAATCAAGAATCTCTACTGGCAGCAAACGGCCTGCATACGGACAGGTAACGACCTCAGTAGATACACAAAGATAGAAAAAGGCGTAAGACAAGGATGTGTCTTTTCACCGGATTTGTTCAACCTATACAGCGAGAATATTTTGAGGACCCTAGATGACACACCAGGATTTGTTATTGGAGGCCACAACCTGAGCAACATAAGATACGCGGACGATACAGTACTGATTGCGGACACGGAAAGGAAACTGCACGATCTCATACAGAAAGTAGCAGTGGAGAGTGACAAGAAGGGACTACAAATAAACTTTAAGAAAACTGAGTGCATGGTCATCAGCAAAAGATACAACCCAAAATGCCAAATACAGGTGGGGGATAACAGAATCAAAAAAGTCCAAGAATTTAAGTACCTAGGAAGTGTTCTAACAGGAGATGGAAAGTGCGACACGGAGATCCGAAGGCGAATTGGCATGGCAAAGGACACGTTCCAGAAGATGAACAAAATACTAACACACAGGAAGATCTCAATAGAAACGAAGAAAAGAGTGCTAGACTGCTACGTGATGTCAGTTCTTCAATACGGCTGTGAATGCTGGACAATATCATCGAAAATGAGGACAAAACTGGAAGCGGCCGAAATGTGGTTCTACAGAAGGATGCTACGGATATCGTGGACTGAGCATACAAGCAACGATGAAGTGTTAGAAAGAATGGCAACAAAAAGGAAATTGATGCTGAGCATCAGGAAGAGACAACTGGAGTTCCTGGGACATGCAATGAGGAAGGAGAGCCTGGAGAACCTGATACTGACTGGACAGATAGAAGGAAGGAGAGACAGAGGAAGGCAGCGGATAACATATTTGCAGGGTCTGATCAGGTGGATGACGGAACGGGGGTTGCCAGGAGCAACAGGAGCAAACATACTAAGAGCCACAAGGGATAGGGAGACGTGGAGATCCATGATCGCCTACGACCTGAAGGGACAGGGCACATAGAAGAAGAAGAAAAGTAAATATAAGACAAAGTTCGCTCATACATATCAGACAAGAGTGGAAATAGATAATATGATGGAGAATGAGATACAAAATAAAATAAATTAATCTCAGCAATATAAACAATTGCACTGATTGAAGATTTTGTCACTGATAAATCAAAGGAAATTAAAGCAGAATTCCTTGAGAATAACAAAGTTGTAATCACTGAAGCGGAACTCGACAACATCAACATAATTAGCAAAGTAACTCGCATGCAAATGTCAGAAAGAGGCCAAAACATCCAAACATTCATCTGACAAAAGTCCAGTAAACTTGTACAAACATGACGCTGCAAACAATGTTAATAGAGAGACCACGGAAAAACATCGCAGAAGTAAATAATGTCATCTATTCAACAGCTTTGGTAGCTATTGGAAACCTTTAAGTCAAGAGAAAGAAAAGATTAAAAAACAAAACAAAAGAGCTCGATTGGAAGTCAAAATTGAAGCGAGAAATTGAGGAAATCAGATGTGAATTATCGATACTAGATAAGATTTCAAGAAATTCAAATATTTCAACAAGTAAAAGCAAGAAAATCAAGTAGGAATATAAAATCAAAGTAGTAAATGAAACGTGAGTAAGAAATACTTGAACAGAAACTTCTATTGAAGGGACAACGAACAAGGCTATACGACCAACTAAGATATTCTAAACAGAATCCAAAACGTTTTACAAGGTAACTTGAAAAACTGTTATAGAAGTCAAAATACCGTCAAATTTGGCAGAATATTTCGAGCAGCCCAAATGAATAAAAATCCAATGAAGAATGCATCAAACGAGAAAAAGAAAAATTATGAATAAAGAATAGAATTACATAACCAAGAACAATATTAGGCAAACTTTAACAAAATCGCAAATGTAAAAATCAGCACAAAATTACAGGGTACACAACTTTTGGCTCTATCGTTTGTCATCAATACATAAAACTTTGCATAAAAAGCTAATAAAATGCTAATTAATAATCCCAATAAAGTCCCAGTATGGTTCACTGAAGGAATTACGTGCCCCCAACTAAAACGGTTGAAACAGATGGTTTAAATAATTATAGGAAAATAACATGTCTGTCCACCAAATATAAATTGATTAAGTCTTTCCTGACACACTGTACTTACTCTTTTCTCAATGAAAACAACATTCTTCCTCTGGAACAGAAGGGATGTCAAAAAGGTTCATATAGCAGTAAAGACCAACTACTAATAAATAAAATAATTCTGGAAAATTTCTGAAAGAAAGGTGGAAATCTCAGCATAGCTAGGATAGACTTCTTAAAGCCTTTGATAGTGTGCCCACTTTTAGATCTTTAAGACTTTGAAAATGTTCTCCTCGGTGATAGTAAATGCCCTTAAATACAGTATGGGACTGTGGAAAAACCACATACCTAAACCACACCGTTGGTGTGGTTTAGGTATGTGGTTTTTCCACTTCTAATTGTTTTAATTTCTTTCCACTTCTAATTGTTTGAATACCCGACGAGGAAACTTCCAAGGAGATACCCTGACGCCATTTCTGTTCTGTCTATCCTGAATCCACCTTTCGCATTAATGACTAGGGATACAAATTAAGAAAAGAAAATGTTTAATCCCATGGATGATCTCAAACTCTTTACCAAAGATGACAATGAGTTGAAGGATATTTTTGATACTGTAAAATCTTTTCGTTATGACATTGATATGGATTTCGGATTGGATAAATGTGTTAAAGTAACGTTCAATAAATAGAAAATTACAGAAACACGTTCAGTGGATATAGAGTTTGTCACAAAGATTAGGGAACTGGAACAAGAGAATCCTATAAATACATAGGAATCAGTGAAACATATGGAATACAACATACCAAAATGAAGGAGAAATTAAAAGGAATATACTACAGACACTAGCGTCTGGTGCTAAATACCGAGTTGAATTCACAAAAGAGAATATCAGCCATAAACAATTATGTGCGCCCATCTGATTCAATACAGTTTCAACATCCACAATTGAACCCTAGCTGACATTAAGCGAATGGATATCAGAACAAGTAAGCTTCACACTTGTCACTGCATGCATCATTCTAAGGTTGCTCGTCTATGTGCCCAAGAAGCAAACGATTAGTTCAACCAGAATTGTCTTCAGGGCCGTCTAAACAGCATTATAGATTTCTGGGAAAACCAGTGTGCAGGGCCCTTACGATAAGCATTCACAGGAATAAAATGTCGATAATATTAAACATATATTTATTTTATTTATTTATTCTATTATTTATTGAACAAAACTGGTGTTAAAAACATTAAAATGCTATACAGCAGCAACTAATCAACATGATAAACATTTGAACAATACACCAGACTTGAAAACAGTAATACTGAATATCTACACAGATTAGATGGCACAGTATGAAATTACTATAAATTTCTTATTATAACAAGCGTTTTCGGCATTTCTTTTCAAAGAATTTATTTATTATTGGTTTGAAGTCAATGGTCTTCAGGAATATGTCATTTTCCATGTACATGAGTGAAAAGTGAAAGTGAAAGCCAGTTTAAACGATGAAAAAGGACGTTCTCCTGTACAGTTGGTCACCATCATGCAGAGGAACACTCTAAGTTCAATTTCAACACTTTACTTTACAGTATTTACATTATTCGAACTATTGTCCTCATCTTTGTTGCCATCTGTACGACCTTTCGGCCGTTGTACGCTCCGAACCCTTCATTATAATCACTGGGGTATATCATTCTCATTCCTTGCGTAGTAATGCCTCGAGTGGAAGTTATGTGTTATATCCCTCTAACCCTGCAAGTTACTTGTTCACCACTGCTGTAGCCAGGTATTGAACTCACAACTCTTTGGGTCTATAACTAACTAACCAACGTCTAAATCCGCTGGGCCATGTGTTCTTAAGGACAAGTACAACTTAATTTTTGGGACTAATTTGGGACTAAAGCTAATGTCCAGTAACCATTTTTTTTTACCAGAGTTCATATTGCAATTTTTTGATGTTAATGGTTTTCTCTAGTATTTTTTACCAGAGCTCATATTGCAATTTTTTGACACTAATGATTTTCTCGGACACTCCGTATTACTGGTTCCCATATTGTGTTCATCTCAATGCTTGGTCTGCTTAGATTTTTGAAGCCTCGCATTCCTTAAGTTTACGTAGTTTCCCGTGGCGTTCTCTATCTATTATTTCAACTTCATCTAATAAGGGGTGATGATCCCCTTTCTCGCGCCATATGTGATCAGCTACGCCTGATTTTTCTATCTCCCCTCGTGTTACGGCCTTGCGATGTTCTTGTAGCCTTACGTTAAGGGGGCGGCTTGTCTCTCCTTTCGAAATTCTTAGCCCCTGAAGAAGGCCGGAGCGTACAACGGCCGGAATGTCGTAGAAAGGGCAACAAAGATGAGGTCACTAGCCTGAATAATGTAAATACTGTAAATACTACCTCATCTCAGAAATATAGACAAATACTAAATTTCAAATTCTTCGAAATTATTTTCTGTACAGTGTAAAGAGAGTCTCACAATAACCTTTTTTATACATATTAGTCAGTTGTTTACACTTTTTCTTTCGTGCTTCAGAAGCAATGATTTTCAATTTACTGAAGATGAAAACCTATTTTCAATCTCGACACGTATTGTCAGTTCAAATATTAGGGAAGAAAGTTTCCACTTTAAACTTTTCTACTAATCAGTCTTATCTATTAAGACACACACTTAATTTTCGTTGCCGTTTTTTTCCCATCACTGTAATCTGTATCTAGACACATACTCATGGCTTTGAATTCATATTCACTAAATTTGTCTCTAGTTTCCTAAAGAAATATTTTCATAGACTCAAGAAGATTCGTTGCAACCAGAATGTTCACATCCTTTGATTGCAGAACCTTTCTTGCTTTGTTCTTTCTTTCTCACATGTCATTTCAAAGAATTGCGAGAAAGATTTTTTTCTCAATCCGTCTGCCTCTCGCCTTGTATTCACTTGCTGTTCATTGTCAGCTGATAGAGAATCCAGTGCATGTTTTATTTTCTTGAATTCCTCCACCCAATACAGACTATGAACAGGTTGAAAATGTGCTGACTATCGTGTGCCAAACAGACGCTTGATCACAAAATCTTTTCCTAGAGATAATGTCAATAGCCAGCAAAAAATTAATACAGTTGCTGAACTAAATCAAAGAATTTTACAGTCTGTAGACAACACTTTGCTGCATTTATTCCCCTCAAGTTCAGACTGTGTTCAGTACAGGGGACATAGCAAACTCATTGCAATGAGTTAATGAATCCGTGCATGTAATCCAGTATATCGTCCAGAAATATTTTAGGCATTATTGCATGACTAAACACGTCTGTTTGATAATGGAATTTTGTTCTCATTAAGAAAATCCACAACGTTGTCTATTTGATCCTTTGAGCCATTAGAAAAGATGGGGATGAACATCAAGAAACGTTCCTCGGGCTCAAATCTTTTAATGTATGGGACAATAAATGCCAGTTGATCTATGTGTGAAATGTCTGGAATTGGATATACACTTATTGAACAATACTCTGAGACTTTTATTTCTTCAAGAATAGTACAAAGAACCTGTTGTCCCATTAATTCAATAAATTCTTTACAAACTGATGTAATGAATATGTGATGCAATGAATATGCATCCACCTTGGTTCCCCCTCACAGTAAAATGGTTGGCTGGTGTCAGCCATAAATACAAACTAAGGCGAGGACGGATGGATCTATGGGTCTACGTCTATTGACTATATTTATTGCATAAGACTACGTCTCAGCATACTGCATACGACTACAACGAGTACCGGTCCATTACAGATACTTGCTAGATTTACACGGTTACATTTGCCAAAACCGCTTAGCTACTTCGAATAATATATATATATATCCCTTTCCGGAACATATCAGTTGACGACAAAGAATTCGAAATGAGTTCACAAAAAAAAAATAATAATTGACAACACTTACTAACGAAGAACGTTAGAAAGACTCGTTGACACTTACAGAAAGTAAGTTTTTCCTTATTTTTTGTTTGAACGAGGAACGTTAGAAAAATAAAAAAATTAGGCAACGCTTACAAAAGTAAGAAAGCCCCCCCCCCTCTAGTTGGACTAAGAAGATTTATTGTATACATAACTTGGATACGTTGGCAGAATGGGATAAATTGCTAAATTAAGGTGCTACAAGCCACTATACAACAACTTATTCAGCAACAATTCCAACAACAACAACAATGTATGCATCAACAAGAAACGTTTGAAAAGTTATTCAAACAACGAGCAAATGATAATAAATTACTTTTGGAAGACGTATTATTAAGGAGAACAAAAGAACCGAGTTCTAGTTTTTTTGTTGGTTTTTTTTTTTCTGCAGAAGGAATTGCAAATTCACCATCTGAATTTAAATACAACCCCGACAGCGATTCAACGTTTCCTGCTTATTTTCATAGATTTGAAACAATATTTACGAAACGATGTGTACAATTTTTTACGAAACGATGTTGCAGAAATTGGGAACTGAAGAGAACACAAAATAACGAATTGAATCCTCCAAAGAAGCCAGAAGAAATTACATCCCGCGAAACAGTAGAAATTTTGTCGAAAATTTTCGATATTCCATACACGATACAAGTGTCTAAATATCTTAAAAGAAGAGGATAATGACTTTGTCACGTATGCAGGTATGATTAATGCACAGTGGGAAGCGTTTAAATTAAAGAAATTGTCAAGCGATATGTTCAAGTGTCTAATTTTTGTGCAGCGGCTAACGACGCCGAAGGACAAAGAAATTAGATCAAGAATCCTCACTATCATGGAACTGGATCCGGAAATTATTCTACAAAAAGTAACGGAAGAATGTCAGCGACTTATAAACATAAAAAAAGATAAAACTCGAATTGATGAGAAGTGCATTTCGCGAGTACAAACTGTAAGGCAACAGAAGTGGATACAGAATAAAGAAAGAAAAATTATATGCAATTCATGTGGAGGACAGCATATAAAGAAAGATTGTTTCTTTAGGAATAAAATGTTTTGTGGGCGTGTAGGCCATAGAATTTCTCATTGTCGGACAAAACAGAGAAAAAAAAGCAAAAACAAAGATGAACGTAGTTTGGTCGAAAAACAAAATTGAGGAGGGTAAAAGAAGAAAATACCTCTATGTAAAAATATATGGACAGACCGTAAAATTATTACTCTATTCAGGAAGTGATATCTCAGTAATAAGCGAGCAAACATGGGAAAAAATTTGTTACTCACCGTTGACAAACACAGACAAAATTGCTAGGGGAGTATCAGGAAAAAGACTTAAGTTTAAAGGTGAATTAAAATGTTACATTTTGTTCATGGAAAAATTCACAAATCGAAAGTATATGTGCTCCCTGGTTCAGAAAACCTCTTTGGTTTAGAATGGATCGTATTGTTTAACTTGTGAGAATTACCAGTAAATACTTTCTGTAATGAAGAGAGAACGATAAGACGAAGAAAACAGATTTATTATGGATTTGAAAAACGAATACCCTGACGTCTTTTCAGAAGGACTTGGTCTGTGCACAAAAACAAAAATCAACTTTGAATTGAAAGAAAATTTGAAACCAATTTTTAGACCAAAGAGAAAAGTATCATTTTCGGCACTAGACACAATAAATGAGTCATTAGAAAGGTTGGAGAAATGTGGCGTAATTTCAAAAGTCGATTACTCAGGTTGGGCGTCTCCAACTGTATATATAAAAAAGAAAATAAACTAAAAAATCAGTCTATGCTGATTTTTCGACTGGTTTAAATGATTGTTTGAAAGACCATGCGTACTCTCTACCGTCTCCGGATGATATATTCACTAAATTAAACGGAGGTGGTGTTTTCAAAGTTGGACTTTTCGGAGGCTTACCTTCAGGTTAAAGTCAGTGAAGAATGTTTCAAGTACCTGACAAAGAAATGTTTAAACTAAATCGTCTACCGTATGAATGGAAGGTAGCTCCAAGCCTATTCCAGCTAATAATGGACACAATGTTGGTTGGTATGGAGTATGCAATCGCATATTTAGATGATATTTTGATTAAAAGTGAAAACAAGTCCCAATACGAAACGCATATTACAGTAGTATTTCAGAGAATTGAGGAATACGGGTTCAAGCTGAGTAATAAAAAATGCGAGTTCTTAAAGAAGATAAAATATTTAGGGCAGATCACTGACAATAAAGGAAGAAAACCGGATCCAGAAAGGGCTGAGGCTATAAAAAATATGTTAGCACCTGATAATGTGGCTAAACTCCAGGCGTTCTTGGGATTAGTAAGTTACTATAGCATTTATATCCCGAAAATGTATGATATGAGAGCTCCTTTAAATGAGTTGGTGAAAAAGGGCGCAAAGTGGATATGGTCGAAAGAATGCGAACATGCTTTTAAAAAATTAAAAAGCTATCTATTATCAGACGTTTGTGCATTTCGACCAGAAGGGGCACATTATTGTAGCAGCAGATGCCAGTAATGAGTGACTAGGTGCTGTATTGCTTCATAAATTCGAGGACAGTTCTATGAAACCAATAGCACATGCCTCAAGAACGTCACTGCTCGCTGAACGAAGTTACAGTCAAATTGAAAAAGAGTTTAGCAATAATCTACGCTGTGAAAAAATTTCACAGGTTTCTATATGAAAGAGTTTATTCTGCACACAGATCACAAACCACTGTTATCAATATTTGGAAAAAAGGTATACCAACTCACACGGCAAATCAACTACAATGTTGGGATGTAATTCTATTGAATTATAATTTCAAAATAGAATATGTGCCTTCAAAGAAGCTGGGTCACGCTGATGGCTTATCAAGATTGATACCTGAATATATGGAACCATTGGAAGAAACAGTAACAGAGGCGCTAAGAGACGAAAGTGAATTGTCGAGTCTGGTATGCAACACTATTAGAGAACTACCCGTTACGCTAGAAGATGTGAAAAAAAGCAGCGGAAACAATGAAAAGGAACGTTAAAGAAAAGTCAAGGCGTGGCACGAATGAAAAAAGTATTCAGAAATTTTTGGCAGTATATAGGATCACGCCAAACCTGAATATGACGTTAGGATTATCGCCAGCAGAGTTAATGTTTGCGAGAAAAATACGCTCTGTATTCGACAGGCTGTTGCATAGACCGGTGAAGAAAACTGCTAAAAATTAAAACCAGATGACTAAAGCCTATAAGCCAGGTGACAGTTTTTTCAAGAACTTTAGGGATGGAAAAATGTATTGGGAAGAAGGAATGATAACCAAAAGAATTGGACAGGTCATATATGACATAAAAGGGGGAAAATTTTGGTGCAAAAGACATTGGAATCAATTGAGACCCAAAACCACTACAGACGTCACGGAAAATACCGAAGAAATTCCAATGGAAGTCCTGTATGACACATTTGAAATTCTCGTTCCAGCAAGTCGACATTCGCCAATGGAGGTATTCCCGGCCTCAAAGCCAGAGGTACCAATGTGTCAAACGCCACCACGGCAGGGAGGATTGAGGCGAAAAAGACTTAGGAAAAAGGTCTACACGCTAAAAAGAGAAAATATTCAAGCTAAATTTCACGGAAAAATTTAGCTCAGTGGTAAGTGATGTAATGAATATGCATCCACCTTGGTTCCCCCTCACAGTAATATAATTGGCTGGTGTCAGCCATAATTACAGACTAAAGGCGAGGACGGATGGGTCTACGGCTATAGGTCTACGTCTATTGACTACGCCTACTTCTCAGCATACTGTATACGACTACCGTCCCTTACGGCTACTTGCTAGATTGTCCCACCCGGTTACATTTGCCAAAACCGCTTAGCTACTTCGAATAATGTATATATCCCTTTCCGGGACATATCACAAATATTTGCAGATATGACGGATTCCCTTTTTAAGGCTTCCCATACATTTTGAAATATTCTTCCAAGAAAGGGTTAAATTCAACTCTAGTACACTTAAATACTTGCCATTTTTGTTGATCCAATAATCTGATTTTCTCCACGAAATGACAAACTTCTGGAGGCAAGAAAGCAAATTACAGAAACCACATGTGTCAACACTTTATGCCAATATTCTTGCTCTGAACGATGTAATAAAGAAGTAATAAAGAATCTACATTTCCAGTTTCTTTGTGGCTTATCAAATTTGCTGTCATGCACTTTTGATGTTCTTCTCCATTTTCATGTTCCACAATAACATTGCTCTGCTTTCAGTCATTGAATCCTAATGTAGCAAAGGGAGATTCTTTCTTGGACAATAGATGACATACAAAGCAGTACAAACGACCTTGGAATGGTGAATAGAGTAGCCATTCACGTTTTACACACTCGTCATTCTGTAGTTCACGTTTGAACACATTGTTTGATATCTGACTTGCCTTCATATTCTCTACTCTAGCTGTTTTATATTCTTTGTGTGAGTTTGAAAGATTGCTATCATGCTTCTAACATAAGAGCCCACTACGAATCCAGTAATCTATTGTGTTAATATCATTAATGTTCCATAGCCCCGGATTTGTCTCTTGGATTAACTTCTTTACTATTACAGATTTTGGGTATTTTCTTTTGCTAAAAAAAAAATAGGAAAACTATCAAAATCAACATCGTTGTTCAACACAGGTTCAACGGAAGTTACTCATACTATTCCTTCAGATGTAGCATTCACTACTGCAATGTCAGCAACTGATACTGTTTCTTCAAAGATAGCATTAACATTTACACCCATTCCTGCAATCAATTACCCATTTTCAGTAGACATACCATTATTGAAGAAACAGTATCAGTTGCTGATATTGCAGTAGTGAATGCTACATCTGAAGGAATAGTATGAGTAACTTCCGTTGAACCTGTGTTGAACAACGATGTTGATTTTGATAGTTTTCCTATTTGTTTTTTTTTTGTTTTGTTTTTTTTAGCAGTTCACTTCTTCTTCTGTACTCCACTCAAAACATTACGTTCCATTTCTGCTAAAAAGGTTATTCACCTGGAAATATATATCTTAAGTATTTCATATTTAGTCCCACACCAGAATGTTGTATTATATAAGTGTGTTGAGATATAAATATTTAAACATTCAGCTTGCATAATGAACATGTCCTTTCTTTAATTTTACAAATAATGTTCTCAATACAAACTCTCTACTGTGTGCTGATTTACAAAACTGCCTAAATCTATCATAGCTAGTGTATGGCACAGATTTAGCCTTATCTATGTGTACGTCTAAAAGACTACATTCAACAGTTTTTTTCAACATGCCCAATTAAATGCCTACTTGAAAACTGATGATCTCATGAAGATCACTAATGAAGACTTGAGGGACGCCCGCGTTTGTATGAAAAGATCTGGAAGCTTGCTCATTCAAACAACCATCATTTTAATAAGATTGTTGGCTGTTTTGTTTTTATGGCATATCAACTTCAGCGGGTCATTTATTGCCAACTAAATTTTATTTATTTTATTGCTGGTAATACCTTTTTCTTTCAACAATTGTTGTTTTTTATATATATATATATGTTTTGTGTCTAGTAATACTTTTTTCTTTTCGAAGTATCAAAATTCATTGAGATTTGTTTTTAAGGGCAGGGTCCCAAGTCCTACCTTTGTAATTTAACCCATAACTGGAGTGAAGGGACGGATTAATACCTTTTCCAAGGGTACCAGTGCTTAAGTGAATGCAGGATATTCAACTGGAATTCGAACTCGACTCACTGATTTCTCTTTTCGAGCCGATATCCACTGCACCACAAGGCACATCCGTATTTTAATATTAACGGTTGGATTAATCATTAAATCAAACAATCGTGCAGTATTACTTTAATCCAGAGAGTAAGCTATGGGTGGTGAGATATTTAACCACTTCAACATTGATTAGAGCCTCGAATACTTTGCCGATAAGCAGTAAGAGGCTAACAGGGCGATATATTCTATTACTTTCAAGCAATATTTCTATAGAATGAATATACAAAAAAGATATAAAAACAAGGGAGAGAATTCAAAATTTCGAATTCGTGATACTGTAAGGGAGACAATTACTTTAAGTAAATTTTTATTTTAATAAATATCTTTTAGCTTTTTTAAATATTTCTACTCTTCAATAAAAGTTTTATAAAATTATGAATACTGACTGTCGATTTAAATTTAATTCTGAGTAACCAACAATACTGCCGATACTTTTTATAATGAACCTCACCTAAGTGGTACGAGTGAAAGTTATTCATCAAAATTATATCACAAAAACGGGGACTGTTTGTATTAATATTTAGGAGGTACGCGAATTTTACATGTATGGAAAGGTCTGGTAAAGAAAAAGGACTGTTTATTCCGGCTCAAAAGCACGACTATAGGAGACAAATCTGTGGGTTTCTTGCATAAAGCCTAAGTGCATATATTCGCAAACCCAACCATTGAATTAAATTTAATCTCTCTCTCTCTCTCTCTCTCTCTCTCTCTCTCTCTCTCTCTCTGTTAGATAATGAAATTGTAAAGAGATGCATAAAAGTTAAAATATCTTTTCAAAAACTTTAACATGCATCCTTTCTGAACATTTTTTGCGATTTATAAAATTTAGTTAAAATCAAATTAAATGTAATTTTTTTTCTTCAATGATTTCACCACAAAGTAAAGCGATAAAGACACTAAGATGCAAGAATTTTGCTAAAAGTGAAAGAATCTGGGGAAAAAGAATGCAAAGATGGTGACAGATGATGAGGATTGTCGAATTTCTCAATATTTGATTGCTTAATAAAAAGAATAAATTTACACAATGATTGACGTTCATTAAATTTTTGAAAATCGCAATTAACAGGAAAGCAAGAATCTGGAAGAAATTTCCACAGAAGTGAGATTTGAAAGTGATAAGTGTTAGAAAAGAAACTATTAGAATAGAACATACGGTTGCATCGATGCAATTTCAACAGTAAAATTATACCGCGCTCCCAATTTAGCTTTCCTCTTAAATTCATGAAATCTAGGAAAGTTGGTTGAACAAATTACACCATGAAAGAATGTGTTGCGCTCTTTCTATTGTGGACGGCGACTAGGTGAAGAGGAAGAAGGAGATATAAAGAAGGCAGCTCGAGAAAGAAGGTGAGAGGGTGCGTATACGAGTCACTGAGACAGTTATGACCGGGCTGCCTAAAATTTCTACTGCTACATCGTGGCTAGTGTTAACTCTCAAAAGCAGCAAAAGTTAAAATGGAAAAAGAAAATATGACATCATAAAGATGTCGACATTTCACACTATTCAAATAAAACAGGGATCTCCTAAAAATGTAATACCTAAAGTTTAAAATAATATTTTTAAAATGAAAAATCTCTCTTGAAACTTTCATTTTAGTTTTAATTTCAAAAACCAATTTAAATTGTCTGGAAGAAGTTTTTATTATTAACATTTAATTTTATGATTAACACCCTTTTTTTAGTCGCCTTTCATCGCAATGTAATTCTCTTTAAAATTTTTCCAAAAATAAAATTTTTCCAAAAATAAACATACTTTTCTGTAACTTTATTTAGCTGATGTAAAATATAATTAATCTGATTTGAAGCAAATATTAATTATTTTAAATTTAGAATATCGCAGAAATGCAATACTTTAACCTGTCAGTAGTTATTTTGACGAGATATAATGTTGTTCGAGTTTGTAAAACATAATTGAAGAAAATGACCTAAGCACCTTTTTTATGTACTTTTAAGTACTCAGTAAGCACTCAGTAAACTTAGAAGTACTCAGTAAGTACTCAGTAAGCTTAAAAATTTAGGAAAATATTTTTGTAATCTAATATTCTATTAAATTTTAGAAATGTTAAATTTAAACTTAATATATTTATCCCTTTTATTTTCTGATAACGTAGTGTATATTCCCCCGTACTTACAAAAATCGGTACATTTATGCACATACAAAAGAAAATAAAAATTATTTTAAAAATATTATTTTTAAATAATTTGTATTAAGCTTTTCCATTGGTGATGAGTAGATGTAGTTTTCACTAAATAATCTCATCTGAAATTGGTACAGAATTTTAAAAGATTTAAAACTTAATAAATTTTTCTATTTAAAACAAAAATGAAAACAATTCTTGTAAAAATTCATTATTCATCGAAAAAATAGTTTTTCTTGATGCTATAATGTTTTTAATATATCTTATTCATAAAAACAACTAAAAGCTTTTTTAATTAAATAGTTTAATTTTTAAGATTCAAAGCCGATTTTATATAAAGTTCTGCTTTCCATTATTATAAATATGAAGAGGTTGAAATTTAAATTCTCAAAATTTTATAAGTGGTAACAGATGTAAAAAAAATATTTTACCAAAATTTTCTTTAGAAAAATGACTAAATTTCAAAAATAATTTTATCCATTTGTGAATAAGCCCAGAAAATTTCTTTAAAATCCGACAATTATTTGTTTTTTACCAGATTTTAGCAAAAAATTCAAACGTGATAGAAAAGATTAACAAATTTAATAAAATAACTAAAAAGTACTCTGCTCTTTCCTCTTAATAACATAAACATTTTGACGATAAAACTTCGTCTTTATAAAGTTTGGGCCGTTTTCCTCATGATATGCTCTTTTTTAGAAAATCTTTGGATGTAACTAAACGATGTTAGGAAGAAGCTGCTTGAGTTGTCCCCATCCTCAGAAAAATCTTGATGTTATTATAACATCCCCCACCCACTCCTAAAGTAAAATTTATAACTTTTCCAAATTACAAAATATGTAAGTACAAATCAAAGTTTGTTTGGGTTACAGTCCAAAGGCGATAACTCACTTATTTTGTAAAATCAAACATATTTTCGAGTTTGTATTTTTCGTCCTCGCCTTGTTTTTTTTTTTTAGTACTTTATCTTCTATTTTTATTTTTTGGAAGATACTTGTAATGATTACTAATTGGCTTCTTTCTTAAAAGTCTATTTTCAAAACCTGAAAATGAAATATGTTTCCTATTTCTTCGGAAATTCCCTTGATCCGTAGACACAATATATGACCTGTTGTCAGTGTCTGCTGACTTGGTCGTTCCTTCAGTGTTCCAATATTTCTCTTTATCTGATTTTATTCTAACTCTATCTCATCTTATTAGATTTGGTAAATTTCTGGCACCATGGAAACTATTAAAATTAATTTTCATTCTGGTTTTTGCTACTCTCTCTCTCTCTCTCTCTCTCTCTCTCTATATATATATATATATATATATAGGGAAAAACTTTTCTTGGGTGAAAAGGTAATGCAGTTCTTTTTTTCTTTCCCGTAATTAAGTGGAACTGACACCCGTGGCTTGAATTGGCGAATTTCGATATGCTATTAATATTTGAAATGTGTCAGATTGTTCAAAAATTCTCTCGGCTATTTTGACAGCACCTTTAGTTTCTTCATTTGCTTGATGATAATGTGAACTTGATGTTATGTGTTTAAATCCATAACTGTCTGCACAATATTTGAAACTGCAACTTGAGATTTGTTTGTCATTATCACTGACAAGTTCAACAGGAATTCCCCAACGCGAGAAGAAATTTTTCAAATTCCCTATAACATGATAGCTAGTCATTGAATTAACCTTTGCTAATTCTATATATCTTGAGAAACAATTTCTTGAAGCAATTTATTATGTCCTTGGTGAGTTAAAATGTTTGTACCAATTATTTGCCATGGACCTTTAGGAAATGATATCACTTTTAATTCTTCCTTTTTATTTGTTGAATGATGTATGATAAAAAGCGAACATTTCTCTCTCTCTCTCTCTCTCTCTCTATATATATATATATATATATATATATATATATATATATATATATTTGTAAAGACACAAAACACGATTAAGAAATTTTCTTAATATATCTGGTCTAATTTGTCTATATTTCTGAGATGAGGTATTAGCACTATTTTTTTATACCATTCATATTATTGGAGAATTCTGAAGAAGGCCTTAACGTACAATTACCGAAACGCCGTACAAATGGCAACCAAGATGAGGACAATAATCTGAATAATGTAAATAGTGTAAATCTC
The DNA here is from genome assembly GCA_037127315.1 of Ascarosepion bandense. Classification (NCBI taxonomy): domain Eukaryota; kingdom Metazoa; phylum Mollusca; class Cephalopoda; order Sepiida; family Sepiidae; genus Ascarosepion; species Ascarosepion bandense. The sequence continues at coordinate 8,176,333 of JBBBDQ010000663.1, read as the reverse complement.
TGCTCTAAGTTTTTCAGGTATGACAATTCTGTCCTGAAACCATCGTAAATTCTCATGTAGTGACAATTCATTCCGACTTAGAAAACATGGCCTTATACCTCTTTTCGTTTTTTCTTCTTCGTATGTCCATCCATTTAGTGTGAATTATATTATTTCCTATAAAACAGTTTGTCCTGTTGAGTAGCTATTTTTATTTCATTTAATTTCTTATCCGATGCTTTATCCGGTTCTTGCTACTCAGTCTTTTTATACGCCCACATCTTTACTGCTACTACTATCAGTGTTGGAAAAAGGACTTTGTTTATCAGGTACAACGAGTGCCTTCTCTGGTATGTGTTTTGCTAATGGGTTATATCGTCTCAGTCTCATCAGAAGTCTTTGACATTGTAATGGGTATTGAACAGATCATGTATAAGTGGTTAATGGCCCGTTAACTTTTAAAGGATTCGAGTCGTGTAACTAACTCCTCACATACACAACTCAAACAAACTTTCCGAATTTGTGCGCATTTTCTCTCTGCGCTATTGGATGTGCGTACTATTTTTTTTAAATTTCCATCTATTTCTTGAAATAGAGCTCCACCGAGACCAAAGCTGCTAGTGTCAGCACTAACTACTGTAGATCTGGGGTTAGATCATAGTAGGATAGAATTGGTGCTTGAGTTAGTAATTCCTTTATTCGTTTAAAAGTATTCTCATTTGAGTAATGCCACACAATTAGTGTCCTTTTTTTCAATAATTCGGTCATCGGTTGTATTGCTTCAGATAAGTTCGGTAAGAATTTGCTTAAGTGTCTAATCATGCCGATTATACGACGTAATTCAGTCAAATTTCAAACCCTGAAAAGCTTTTAGTCTTTCGTTGTTGGGTTGAATTCAAAATATTCTAGTCGTGTCTTTTTAAATTCACACTTTTCTTTATTAAGCTTGAGTCCGAATTTTTGTAATGTTTCAAGAACAGTTTTTAGTCTCTCTTCGTGTTTATCTATAGTTCTACCATAGATTAGAACATCGTCGATAATTGTTTCTACTCCTTAAATATTTTTCAATAATTCTGACATCTTTCTTTGACAGATTTCTGGTGCTGGTATTAAACCAAAAGATATTTTGATGGAACTTTCATTACTCCAAAAGGAGTAATGAAAGTTGTCAGAAGATAGCTTTCTTTACTCAGCGGAATTTGGTAGAATCCGTTGGGAGCATCCAATTTAGAAAAAATAGCTCCATTTAGTATAGCTGAAATATTATCTAAATTTAGTAACATGTAATGTTTCCTTTTCACTGTTAGATTCAGCTTCTTCAAATCTACACATATTCTAACTTCTCTATATCTTTTTTTATTACGCGTACTATAGGCGGATGTGCGTTGTGGTGCAGTGGATAACGGCTCGGAACGAGCAATCGAGGAGCCGAGTTCAAATTCCAGTTGAATTCATTGCATTCACTTACGCGCAAATAGGGAAGGGTATTAATCCGTCTCTTCCCTCCAGTTATGGGTTAAATAACAGGACAGATTGGGTTCTATAGCCTTGGCAGGCAACCAGTTTACCGCAGAAAGCAATGGCAACCTACTGCGGGAGTCAGTCATGTCTCTTTCGAGACATGATCGCCCAAGCGTGTTTCACGTATGGCACTTAACTGACTGATAGGCGTTCCTCCAATCAGTTGGTTCTGTAACCTTTTAAATATTTCTCTCGCTTTCCAGTCTAGTCAATTCTTTCTTCTTTGGCAAAATAGGGAATGAGACTCTTCTAATTATTGCTACACAGTAGGGCGAAACGTCTTTTTTCAGAACTATTTTCACTGGGTCTCCGTTCATACATCCTTAGATGTAAAATGAAGTTCCATGTTCTATTTTGAATAAATGTTTCACTAAATTCATTTTTACAGACGTTTTTCTAGACAATGAGTTCTCTCCCTTTGCCCATTCAATGCCTTCTGTACTAAATTTTCTAATGCATTGGAAAATTCAGCCAGGACTGATGAAGATGCCATTCACTTGTTTTAATAAAGTTTATCTCTGTCAGATTTTTGTAAGTTTCGGTTGAGATAATGCTTATATCTGCGCCTGTATCGATTTTATTTAAACTTCACTGCTGTTTTACAAATTTTTAAATCTTTTATACGACGCATCATTTAAATTTGTTTCTGTCAGCTCTCATAAGAATCTTTTTTTTTCTTCGTTTACTGTCTGTAATGTATTCCTTTTAGACTACGGCGAAATGATTCATTTTCCCACATTTCTTGAAGTTTTTTTTTCTTTCGCTCGACAGTTTTATTTATATCTACGACAATTAATGTTGTTGTGGCTTGTTTCAACATGTTTTTAATTTTGTATCTCGGAGGTTTCTCTTGGTCTTTAGTTCGTCTACATTTTTCCATTTGAGATTTTATTTGCTCACTGCTTCTGACCATCTCCGTAGCTTTCACGTGTTTCAAATCAGTAATTAATCGTAGCCATTCGGATAGATCTTTATTCTGTAGTCCTATCACAAGTAGGTACCTCCACTCATTTTCGATACCGACTTTTAAATTGAATTCTTAAAAATAAAAATAACTTTTCTTGGAACTTTTATTTTAGTTTTAATTGAAAGCTAAATGATTAAATTTACTATTCCCAGTAAGTAAAATACACTGGTGTATTTCAAACAGAAATTATATAGATTGGAATATAAAAATTAGAGATTTTTTAACATTTTTTCAATTTCTCCCTCATTTTTGAGCGATCGACACATCTGTAAACAAAAATTAGTTCTCAATTTGAAAGTTTTGCAAAAATAATTTTTTTTTTTCGGGGGGGGGGGTAACAAATTTAAAGTTAAATTAGTCTGACTTACACAAGTATTATTTATGGCATAAAATTCAGAATAAAACTATTTCTTAAACACGGTGTATTGATCTTTCTGACCTCTTCCCCGTATATTTAACAGATGTGAGATTAGATAAGTTTATGGTGACCGGACTTGACAAAATTGTCCAAATATTTTTTCTGTAAGGGAAAGGAACCATGAGACACATGACCTTTTAATGTACACATAGAAATTACCATACAAAAACTTCAAATACACAAAAGAAAATTTAAAATATTTTTAAAATATGAAGGCTCGACGAGTTGTATTAAACTTTTCAATTTCTGATTCGTAAATATAGTCTTCACTTAATAAGTTAATAAACTAACAACAAATCTTTGAAGTATTTTAAAAACATTTCTGAAACTTAATAAAGTATTATAATTAAAAAATTAAAACAATTCTGAAATTTCATTATTAATGGAAATTTTTTCTTCAGACTATAATGTCCTTAATATATATCATTTATTAGTGCAATTAAAAGCTTATCAGATTAAATAATGTCATAGTTTTATTGCATTTTTTATTTTACTATTGAGAGCAGATTTTCGGAAAATAAAGGCAAAATGTTTCAAAAAATAATAGACGATTTATATTCTCCAATGTGTCCTGCGTTTAACTAATGAAACCAATTTTTCCCCAAAAATTTCATTTCTTGAAATTTCATGAATTTACATGGAGTGGGGTGGGAGTAAACAGATGTAAAATAGTATATTTTTACCAAGATTTTATTTTTAAATAATAATTTCAAAAATAATTTTATTCATTTGTGAATAAGTCCTGAAAGTTTCATTAAAATCCGACGATTATTTAATTTTTGCAAGACTTTCCAAATTAATGTTTTTCACCGGAAAATTTTATTTTGTAATTTTTTCTAACGATTTAGTTACCCGCAAACAAAAATCAAAACAAGATTTTTTACCAAAATTTCGAACATCTTAGAACGAATTAAGAATTTTTTTAAAATAATTAACAAATCTTTTGATCTTTCCTCTTAATAATAACATAAACATTTTGATGGAAAGACTTCGTTTTTATTAAGTTCGTTTTTTTTTCTTCATACTATGCCTTTTTCAGTGATTTAGTGGAAGTACCTACACAAGACGGTCCCTGATTTGATCATTTCTCTTTGGAAACACACATGTTTCTGCTAATTGGTGCCATGCGCGAATAAAGGTTTGCCACTCGGTTCTCTTGGTAATTGAACTCGAAGATAAAATTTGGTTTTTTCATGCATTACATTTCTTTTAGACATGAAGTAGGCCTTTATTTTTTGTTAGGTACCTCCACTCCATTTTCGAGACCTAAGTTTTAAATTGAATTTTTAAAAATAGAAACTTTTTCTTGAAACTTTAATTTTAGCTTAATTGATAGCTAAATGATTAAATTTACTATCTCCACTAAGCAAAATACACGGGTGTATTTCAAACAGATGTTATATTCATTGCAACATAAATTTTTGAGATTTTCTTTTAATTTTTTAATTTTCTTCTTCAGAATATGATATCCTAAAATTATATTATTTATGAAACGAATTAAAACTTTATCTACATTAAAAATAGCGTAGTTTTACTGCATTTTTGATTTTACTATTCGGAGCAGATTATCGAAAAAATGGTCCCGTAATTAAAAAGAAAATTACATGACTTACATTCCTCAATAAATCCTGCATTTTTAACTAATAAATAAAAAATTGGTATAGATTATGTTTTTCTAGAAGTTTTATGCAATTAATTGAAGTGTGTATGTGGGGGGGGGGATGTAACAGATGCAAAACAAAACAACATTTTTCAAAGATTTTCTAAAAATAATAATGGCATAAATAATTTCATTCATTTGTGAATAAGTCCTGGAAGTTTCATTAAAATCAGATAATTAGTTGATTTTTGCAAGAATTTTCAAATTAATGTGTCTTTCAACGCCAGAAACTGATTTGCGTAATAGTCGCATTAAACATAACGTGAATCGCTGACGGAAAACAAAAAAAAAATTTTAATTGAAATTTCGAACGTGTTAGAAAAACTTAAATTTTTTAAAAAATAATAACAACAATAAAATGGATTAAAGAAATTTAAAGAAAATTCACAAAATTTGATATTTTCTTTTGATAACTGCATAAACATTTTGATGATAAAACTTTGTTTTTATTAAGTTTGAGCCTTTTAATATCCTGCTATGCTGCTTTTATTTTTTTTGTTTTTTTTTTTCGCACTTGAGTGGAGGTACCAAATTTTTTTCAAAATTGATTCGTACATATTTACTTCTTGTCGTAAGATAGGAATGCCCAGAATATATTTTCGATTTTGCCTTCCATGCTCATATATCAATGTACTGATTTGAGTTTTGTTATCTTCTTCACAGTTCTGATGCTTCTCAAAAGCGATCTGCCAATTTATATATAGTTTTCTTTTTCGAATTTGGGTCCAGTTCTAGAAAATTTTTTTTTTAATTTATCTTCTTCTTCTTCTTCTTCTCTCTCTCTCTCTCTCTCTCTCTCTCTCTCTCTCTCTCTCTGACACCATATTCCACAAGTCTTAGAAACATATGAGACTTGCAGCTGAATAGTCGAAGCAACACAAAACCACACAACACATGGTAAACTTAAAAATCTCCTCGCTGGACCCGTCTTGATCCCGACATTCCCTAAGTGGGACCAGAAATCTTTACAATCATCATCATCATTATTGGTATTGTTATGACTCATTAAATAAACAATAATCATCAAAACTTTAGTCTGCTGATTATAGTTGCTTTGTAAATTAGGTGGCTTCTTAATCATTTTTATGTATCTCTGAAAAGTGGATACATATGCATACATGGACGCATGCGCGTAGCTTAAATTAGGATTTGTTTTTTCATTAATGTGTGTGCGTTTGCGTGCGGTTGTGTCACCAATTTTATTTTATAAATGAATGTAAACTCCGTTTGTTGCTTCGTCTATTAACAAAATTCTCAATACAGCTTCTTTACCGCCGAAGACCAACGGACTGGCAATATTACAATCTATGGTTGATTAAAATCGTTTTTTTTTTTGTTTGTTTGTTTGTTTGAACGCTTGTACAATCGATATTTGCATTCTTTTCTCAGCATGTATGTGGTTCATGTACTAAGGAGCATTTGATGTAAGCGCATTGACTAATCCGATGGTCTCTCTACCCATCATCCCCAACAATAGCATGCTTCATAGCATGATCAATGAACATGGCCTTGTGCCAATATTTTCTTAGTGCAAAAATGCACTAAAAAGCAAGTACTTGTGCAAACACAAACACACACACACACACACACGCACACTCACGCACGCATACACATACACATAGATAGAATTCATAAATTTTTTTCAATACGTGATGTTTGGATACCTGATTTCGTTTCACACGTAACTGAAATTTATGACGTACATTTCAAAGTGTCTTATTCTACGATTCCTGTACTGTTTGCGAGTATTAAATATTTTTACGTAACAAAGTGAAAAATGGAGGAAAATGAGTTGCTTTTTTCGTCATTTTTGTGTCTTTTATTTCTGGAAACGGAACAAGAAATACTGTACAAACAGTAAAATGAAAATGCGCGCCATTTATGGGTATGGTACCTTGTTCCTATGTCGTTCTTCTTCTTCTATCTGCCGTGCCCCTTTAGGACGTAGGCTTCCAATTTTCCTTATCGATCTTAATACTCCTTCTCCTGTTATCCCACTCAATCCCTGCTCCACCATCCATCTCTCAAGTCCATCAAGTATGTCATGCGTTGCTTTCTTGTCTCTCTTCCTTATTCCGTAAGGATTAGGTTCTCCAAGCCCTCTTTCCTCATTACAAATCTTCAACTATCTTTTGCTGATGTTAAGTATCAGTTTTCTTTTAGTGTCCATCCTCTCCCCAAACCACGTCGTTGCTCACGTGTTCTATGGTATCTTCAGCATTCTTCTCTAGTAACACTTTCGGTTGCTTCAAGTATTTCCTTCACCTTTGATGAGATTGTCCAGCATTCAGTATTTGTCTATAAGATCAGGTAGTATTTACACTATTTACATTATTCGGACTATTGTCCTCATCTTTGTTGCCATTTGTACGACGTTTCGCTTCGGCTTTCTTCCGGTGGTACCGAACCCTGGGGTATATTATTCTCATTTCTTATGCAAAGCCACTTTTGGTATCTCCCTCTAACCCGACTCTCTGTCCTGGTATTAAGCTCACAACTCGTTGGGTCAACTCACTGGAACACAACCAACGCCTATATCCACTAAGCCATATGTCCTTAAAGAAAACAAGAACCGAATTTCTGGGACTTATGAACCTAACGTTCAGTAACCATTTTTTACCAGAGTTCATATTGCAATTTTTGTTGTTAATATTTTTCTTTAGTATTTTTTACGTTAATGGTTTTCTCTAGTATTTTTTACCAGAGTTCATATAGCAATTTTTGATGTTAATGGTTTTCTCTGGCACTCCGTATTACTGGTTCCCATATTGTGTTCATCTCTATACTTGGTCGGCTTAGGAGATTTTTTGTAACCTAGCATATATGCTGATTCCTTAAGTTTATGGAGTTTCCAGTGGCGTTCTCTATCTATTAATTCAACTTCATTCCATAGGGGGCGGTGATCCCCTTTCTCGCGCCATATGTGATCAGCTACGCCTGATTTTTCTTTCTCCCCTCGTATTATGGCCTTGCGATGTATTTGTATCCTTACCTTAAGGGGCGGCCTATTTCTCCTTTATATTTCTTTCCACAGCTACATGGAATGGCGTACACACAGTCCTTAGTCATGTTCTCTTCTGTTGGGGGTCTTACTCGGGAGAGATATCTGCGAAGTGTAGAACCACCTCTGAAGATCGTCTTGATGTTATATGGACCACAGATCCTTTGTATTTTCTCTGATAACCTCTTAACATAGAGTAGACAGACTGAGGATGTTTTCTGAGAGTTGCTATCCTCACGCACCCTCCTTTCCATGTTCGTTAAAGTTGCTGTCGTGTACGCTGGATGATTGTTACGTTATAGGGTACTGCTTATACTGACCATTTCTTGTTCGTATGTCTCTGAGTCGCCGCCGCTTATGACTTTTGCTCGATATTGCAGGCAGCGGACAATCCATTTCTTTATATAATATTGGTGGTGGGAGTTGAAGTTGAGGTACTGTCCGATGAATGTTGGCTTGCGTTATATGGATGTCTTGAACCCCTCCTCTGTTCGAGTTATTAGCACATCCAGTAATGCTAGTTTGTTGTCACTTTTTTTTCCATAGTAAACTGTATCGATGATCTTATTTTCACATTTTCCAGTAGCGTCTGAACCTCCTCCTGGTGTAGCCAGAGTATAAAGGTGTCATCAACGTATCTCAGCCATAGAGTTGGATTTAGAGCTGTGGATTCTAATGCCATCTCTTCAAAGTAGTCCTTGTATATATTAGCCAGTGATGGGGATAATGGCGAGATCATTGCTATGCCTACATCTTGTCGATATATATCTGATTCTAATTCGAAGTGCGTTGTTTGTGTGCAGAAAGTCAGTATATCCATCAGCTTATCGTGCGTGGAATACTGGAACGTCCTCCTAAGGATTAGTTCGAGGCCAGTCTATCCCTGACTACCGATAGTGCCCCCTCCATGGGTACCTTGGTGAACAGTCTCACTACATCCAGTATCACCATCTAGTTGCATTGGATGGGAGAATCTTTTATAAGTTCCGCGAAGTGGGTGGAGTTTCGAACATATGATGTTGACTTTCCTATCGTTGGGTCAATTATACCTACAATAAAGCGACTCAGAGGGTGGCACACCGAGCCCAGGCTGCTAACAATCGGCCTAAGAGAAATACCGTATTTGTGAATTACACGTCCTTCTGCATTTCTGTTGCCCTTTCTGATAATATTCTAAGCATAAATATCGCGTTCCATGTCCTTGACGAAACCGCACTGTTCTTTTCTTATATCCGGTTTGATTCTGCTGTATGCTCTGTTCGCCAGAATTCGGATGATGAATTTTGTTATGTGACTTACTAAGCTGATCATTCGGTGGAGCTCACATACGTTTGGCCCTGGTTTCTTGTGCAGGGCAATGAAAATCGATCTGTTAAGGTCTTCCGGTATTTCGCCGCTGTTGTAGATTCCATTTATAATTTCTGTGATTTTGTCTACTCCGAAATTGTCTGAGGCTCTCAACATCTCTATTACGTCTGGTCCAGCTGCTTTGTTGATAATCAGTTTGGCCAATGCAGCTTCCACTTCGAATTTAAATATTTATGATCCGTCGGCATTTCTGTGTATTGTTGATTGCTCTCTCATGTCGTGGAAGAGATCAGCAAAATACTCATCTCATCGCTGAAGTATTTCCTTCTTTTCTAATATGAGTGTTTTATCCTTGGATTTTCTGCAACCCGTTGAGGACCATATTTTTCTTGTCCTCTTAGTTCTCTTATTTTGCTAGGTTTAAATGTGGAAATTTTGATCTAGAGGACTGAACGTCTCATTAGCCCTGCAGTCATTGATAATGACTCTTAACAAAACGCTGATTAGAAATAATCCAAGTCGCATAACACAGGACATCGCAGATATACTCCACAAACTTTTAAGCGTCTCGTAATTTAACAGAAAAAATTAATGAACCGCAAATCTATCAACAATATTCTAATTAAACGAAACAACAACTATCCAATTTTGAAAAGGTGGTCAAATGTGAGAAAAATTAATTGTTTCAACAAAAATTCTGGACTGCTGTTAAATGAGACGCCGTGAATAGAGCCACGTTTAATCACTCGAAAAGCCAGTCTATATACAAAAAGATATAGTGAATCCAGTACAACTTGAAGTCTGTTAGGAGCTTGTTATGTAGAAAGATGTCCAACCTTCTCTACATTAATTGTTGAAAATAGGCTCGTTCACCTGCTATGAGTAGAGCATCTGCTCATAGGAATGGTTTTCGCAATGTGGGTCGCATGTCGTACACATTGCCATACTGAACTATAGTATCTCTATATTAACGTATTATCAAGCTGTATTTCTCATGTGATTAAACTTGCTCTTCAATCAACCTTTTGTCCCAGTCGTTCCTTACAGTATGTTCATTATAGTATTCCTATTCTTACAGTAATCCTTTCCGTACAGTATTCCTTTCCTCATAGTAATCCGTTATTTACAGTATTCCATACCTTACAGCATTTCCTTTCCATACAGTATTATCCTTATAGTATTCCCTACCTTACAGCATCCCTTTTCTTTACAGTATTCTTTTCCTTACAGTATTTTTCTTATAGTATTCCTTTCTTTACAGTATTCCTTTCCTTATAGTATTTTCCTTACAGTATCCTTTTCCTTACAGTATTCCTTTCCTCGCAGTAATCCGTGGTTTACAGTATTCCATTCCTTACAGCATTTTCCTTATAATATTCTTTTCCTTACAGTATTCTTTTTCTTAAAGTATTCCTTTCCTCACAGTATTCCTTTGATTACAGTATTTACTTTACAACATTTCCTTATAGTATTCCCTTCCGTACAGTATCGCTTTCCTTACAGTATTCCTTTCCTTTCAGGTATTAACCAGATTTACGAACATTATACCAACTTCATAACAGTATTGAAGATACAATTGTTCGGAACTTACGTTAGAAAAAAGAATTATTTTTATTTGGCGATGTACGAAATGTGAAATTCAAGTCAACCAAGAATTGTAGATAGACTGGCAATATGTTGAAGTTAGAAACCGTGTTGCAATAACTACAACAATAACAACAACCAAGACAATTGCTCCAAAATCAATTACAGTAGCAGCAGCAGTAGCAACAACAACAACAAAAAAAACAATAACAAATGCTACAAATATTGAAACAACAGAGTATTTCCGAAAAAGCATATGTTCACTTCAAAGAAGTTCTGTTCACAACTGAACTGATTAAAGACAGAGGTCGATGGAATGTATGTCGAATTGGCCAGTCGGAAATGGTATCATCTTCCATTCACGTCAACGTCAGACTTCAAGCCCGGCATCAATTGGTGCAGCGTGGCAGGGGGTATCCTACTACATACACCCAACTCACTAAAACCCTTTAAAACCTTTCCATAACCACTTATTTCGATCCCAATATAATTCTCTTCGTGGGAAGAGGACCTTAATTCTCTTGGAGCCTATAAAAATCAAGTACGCCACTTCATCACACAAAAAAAATGCTAAGTTGTACGAGAAATAAATCATGCAGCTACCTCAAAAGCGGTGAAAGGTAGCTGCACAAAATGATTCATATGAGGATGAATAATTCTATGTATGGATATCCCAAAATTGGCTTAAAAACGTACTTTTATCCCCCCCCATATATATATATATATATATATATATATATATATATAAGAGAGAGAGAGAGAGAGAGAAAGAGAGAGGGTGCAATGGGTAAATTGTCGGCAATTTATATTTTTCACTTCGCATATGCGCGTTGTTTGGTTTTGATTTCGTCAACTGCACGATACACTAGAGTCAGTTGGACACCGTCTGTGAGAAAAAGAGGATAATGACACAATTCACTCAGGCAGAAATTTGAAGCGGCTGTAGTGCCTGGTATTCGCGCCGTAGGCTCGGATATGAACATTTTAGCGAGTTTGTGTGTCAATCTGAGGACAGTGCAGAGGATTCGGAAAGTATTGGATAAGATATCCAGCCAACATCACGAAGGTGTTTGGAGTGATCACTAGTGATGGAGACATTATGTCTCCATTCATTTCCCCACATAGCTTCCGACTCAACACGGAGGTCTGCATCAAGTGCCTTGAGAAGGTAGTACTGCCCTGGGTCAAGAAGGTGGCTGCTGGAAGACTCTATATATGGCAACAATACTCTGCACCATGCCACACAAGTAGGAGAACCCAGTCATGGCTGTAAGACAATTAATTTCTGTGACCACATCACTTCTTACATTTGACCACCTCCGCAGTCTACAACTCCCTTGATTATTATGTGGGGAGTACAGTTGAGTGAAAGCCCTATAAAAGTCCTTGTGACACCAAAGATGAACTGAAGACAAGGTCTATGGCAGCATTCATCAATTTAAACAAGAATACCGTTCAGAAGTGTTTCAGGAGATTCCGAAGTTGTCCGGAGGCCTTAGTTGAAGACAATAACGATTTTATTAAATAGTTTACTCTAGTATTTCATGATATTTTTGTGTAATTTTGGTAAACATATCTGTTATAATGAGATCTCAGTGTTATTTCTATTTTTGCATAATTTAGGCGACAATTCATCCATCGCACCTTGTCTGCATAATAAATAAAAGATAATCACGACTTCATGTGAAGTCAACATCATCCAGTCATCAGTCGGTGAAAAGGACAGAAAACTCAATTCTAATTGTTAGGGCGCCGCTCCTATTTGACTACAAATGGACTGTTCCCATTGCTATATATAGAAATGGTGGATTCTCTACAAGGGAGTCGTGGGAGTCTTAGAGAATCACTTGAGAGTCTCTAATGAGTTACTGAAGAGTCAGTGCGAGCCAGTGAAGAGTTAGTCACACTTCCGGTGGCGTACCGGAAGTAATCACGTATACACACGTCTTACGACGGATTGGACTCTTGTATCTTTCTATTGTAAATATTACTAATCACTTCTGTACATACTAACCGTCTTTCCGCGGAATACAACTTATATTCTGATTCTGTTGTTGAGTTATTCATTTATACTTGGCGATATAACAGTGGCGACGAAGATGTTGGAAGGAAAAATCGTCCCACGACATTAACAGTGGCGACGAAGATGTTGGAAGAAAAAATCGTCTCACGACATTAACAGTGGCGACGAAGATACTTTAAATTACTTCGAATTTACGCGGAGGTGAAAACCAAAATTCGTCACACAACATAATAGTGGCAACAAAGTTACTTCGAATTGCTTCGAATTTACGCAGAAGTGGAAACAAAATTCGTCCCAAACGTAACGGTGGTGACGAAGAGATCTCAAAGAAGAAGAAACCAAAACGCGTCCCACAATACAATAGCGGACGAAGAATTTCAAATTTACACAAAGATTTCAATTGGACGTAGGAAAAAGTTTCGCCGGTCATACGCGAAAGTACTTCTGAAAAATATACGTACTACACCATTAACTTCGTTGACGAGAATTATTACACGGCAAAGAAAGCGTAAGTTATATCTTTCTATTTTTGTCTGTGGTGTAATTTTTTTCTGTTGAGGAGCTTGAAATTTCGGTCTTTTCCCCTCGGTATAAAGAAATTGTAATAATGGAACAATTTCAAGCGTCCATGTTAGAACTGTTGAAAGGTCAAATGCAACAGCAATTACAGATACAAGAAAGAATGGAGGAAAATTTCCAAAAACAGCAATTGGAACTACAGGAGAAGATGATGCAGTTACGTCTAGAAAGTGACAAAAACAACAAAAATGGCAAGAAGAACTCGTAGGGTTAATTCTAGAGGAGAATAAAAACTCAGATGAGAGTACGTTCTCCCAGAACACCATCTGGTCGACTATTGAAACTTTCAATTATAATCCAGACGAAGACAAAACTTTTGAAAGGTATTACCATAGATACCAGGACTTTTTTTTAAATCGACTGTAAGTCATGGTCTTCGGAGAAAAAAATCAGGTTACTCCTCAGGAAATTAGGCATGCATGAACATAACAAATTCACGGACTTCATCCTTCCGAAAAAAAACAAGGGATCTAAAATTCAATGAGGCTGTAAAACTATTAAAAGAATTATTTAGCCCTAGGTTATCCTTGTTCCATAAAAGGTGGAGATGCCTAAATCTGCAAAAGAACGAGGCTGAAGATTACACCACGTTCGCCTCGGTAGTTAACAAAAACTGCGACGATTTCAGAACTAACTGCAAACAATTTTAAATGTTTAATTTTCGTGCAGGGTCTGGTGTCAGGGAAAGTCAGCGAGATGAGGAGAAAAATTTTGAGAAAGTTGGAGAACGAACAAAACATATCTCTGCAAAATCTGGCGGATTATTGCCAGAAATGTATAAGTATTAAAGAAGACGCAAAAAAATACAGGAATCCGCTGTAGCCAATGCAAAAAAGATAAATCGCAAGTCACACTTTCGGTCTCCGTCTCCAAGACGAAGAAATCATTCGCCCTTGGGAAAAAAAAAATTTTTTTGAAAAAAGACCCCCCCCCCCCCAAAAAAAAGCTTGCTATGCTTGTGGAGAATGGCACTGGAGCAGTGACTGTCCGTTCAAATTTAAAAAATGCAGACACTGGAATAAGCTAGGTCACAAAATGTCTAAGTGTAGATTTAGACGTAAATCGCAGGTAAAATTAACCAGATCATATGAGCAAAACCACGGCGTTAGAAAATATTTAGAAGTGAAAATATTTAAAAAACCGGTGAGAATGCAACTCGATAGTGGATCGGATATAAGTATCATAAATATGAAAACCTGGTACAAGTTAAATAAACCAAGGTTGATGAAGACTAGTAAAGTGGCTAAAACGGTGACTGGAAAGAGTATCAAATTTGAAGGTGAGCTAATTCTCAACGTAAATTTTCACAACCAAACAAAAAGACTGAAAACGTTCCTTATGAAAGGAACGAATAATCTTTTTGGCACTGACTGGATGAGTGAATTTAATTTGTGGGATCTTCCCATAAATTCTTATTGTAAAAATATAAGAAAAGACTCATCTGAGGTGACAACAATACTAAAGAAGATAAAAAAAGATTTGAAGGTTTGGGCAGATGTGCCAAAACGTCGGCGATAATCAAATTAAAAGAAAACGTGACTCCGGTGTTCAAAAAGAAGAGAAACGCGCCTTATGCGGCTATTGATAAAATTGACGCTGAGCTTGAAAGACTAGAAAAATAGGCGTACTAACAAAAGTCGACTATAGCGATTGGGCCGCACCGGCTGTTTACGTAAAAAAGAAGACGGAGAGATTAGAATATGCGCTAATTTTTCGACCGGACTAAACAACGCCATTGAGGATTATCACTACCCTCTACCAAGCCCGGAGGAGGTATTTTCTAAGCTGAATGGCGGGAAGGTTTTTTCAAAAATAGACCTTAGCGACGCATATCTCCAAATTCCAGTGGAGAATGAACGTTCAAAGCTATTGTGCATAAATACTCACAAGGGGCTTTACAAATACGAACGGTTGGCGTTCGGAATAAAAACAGCACCGGCGGTGTTCCAGCAGACAATGGACACTATGCTGGCAGGATTAGATTTCGCGATCGCATATCTTGATGACATCCTAATAAAAAGCGAAACTGTCGAAGAACATAAGGGTCACCTACGGGAAGTTTTCAAAAGAATACGGAATTATGGCTTGAAGATAAAGGAAAGCAAATGTGATTTGTTGCTGGAAGAAATTAAATATCTGGTTCATATTATCAATAAAGATGGGAAAAAGCCAAACCCAAATCGCTCCCATGCGATTCGAAATATGCCAGATCCAAAAAACGTAAAGACATTGCAAAGTTTTCTAGGTTTGGTGAGTTACTATCAGGAGTTCATTCCAAATCTGCACAAGTTGCGTGCGTCTTTAAATGAGCTACTAAAAAAGATAAAGTATGGTGCTGGTCTGAGGATTGCAAGAAAGCATTTAAGGAGATAAAAGGACTTACATCAGATTTATTTTTAGCTCACTACGATCCCAAATTAGACATCGTAATCGCTCACTACGATCCCAAATTAGACATCGTAATCCCATATGTGCTAGATGCTAGCACATATGGGATTGGTGCATGTATATTACACAAGTGGAAGGATGGACAAATAAAGCCGATTGCACATGCAAGCAGAACACTGCTCCCGGCTGAACAAAACTACTCACAAATCGAAAAGGAGGCACTGGCAATAGTGTTTGCAGTAACAAAGTTTCACAGATATATTCATGGAAGGAAATTCACATTGCAGACGGATCATAAACCGATGTTGACCATTTACGGATCCAAAAAGGGACTCCCCACATATACTGCAAATAGACTACTGAGATGGGGTACTTTGCTTCTAAATTACAATTTTGACTTACAACACTTAGCATCAACAAAAATTGGACACGCGGATGGGTTGTCGAGACTCATTCCGAAGTCAAACGAACCTTTAGAGGACACCGTTATAGCAGCATTAAAATCTGAAGTGGAAGTGAAGAATACTTTCACTGGAACTGTCAGAGATTTACTGGTGTCATTAGCAGATATAAAAAAGGAAGCGTCAAAAGACGATTACATCAAAGATGTAAAAAATAAATTACTGGAAAAAGACCAACGAATGGCAGAAACTTTTTCTACGTGCGACAACGTATTACTCTACAGCGAAAGAGTTGTAATTCCTAAAGTGTTACAGAGGAAAATACTGAAAGATTTTCATACGGGTCATCCCGGTGTGAATCGAATGAAAATTTTAATGCGGTCGTACGTGTTCTGGCCAGGCATGGACGCGGACATTGCGGCCATGGTTGGAAAATGTGAGGGTTGTGCGCTGGCTGCGAAATCGCCACAAGTACTACAAAAGCCTTGGCCGAAAACGGATAGACCGTGGTCGAGACTGCACATAGACTGCCGATCCAATGGGTAAAATATATTACTTAATTGTCGTAGATAGCTACAGCAAGTGGCCGGAAGTTTTTCAGATGAAACAACCCACAGCAAAAAATACTATAAACAGACTCCATGAGCTTTTCGCAAGATTTGGAGTAGTAGATACAATTGTCAGTGACAACGGGTCACAATTTACATCAAAAGAGTTTAAGGAATTCTGCGATACATTTCAAGTGGAACATATAACCACTCCACCCTATCACCCACGTAGCAATGGTCTAGCTAAAAGATTCGTGGATACCCTAAAGAGAGCATTAAGGAAGGCTACGGGGACGCCCACGAAAACGGCTTTACAGTTATTCCTACAGGTATACAGAATTACGCCGAACAAAGCAGCACCATCAGCGCTGTCGCCAGCTGAATTAATGTTCGCAAGAAAAGTAGGTTCGGTTTATGATAAGCTAATTCCATCAAAGAAAGCTGATACACCTAATGTAAGCACACCCAAAAGAAAATTTGTGGTGAATGAAAAAGTGTTTTTCAAGAACTATAAAAACAACACTACGTCCTGGATGAAAGGCAAAATTAAAGGACGTATAGGGAACATGCTCTATATAGACGTATAGGGAACATGCAAGGACCGAAATTTGAACATAGAAGGCATGTTAATCAATTAAGAAAAAGATTTTCAGAAGAGACAACTGTTGCGCCTGAAGAGATGGATGAAAATGTAGAGGATCTTTTTGATACTTTCGAGTTACAAATGCCTCAGGTACAAGAAGGTAGTACCAGGAAATCCACCCGCAAAAGGAAATTAACACACCAGTTGTCGGTAAACCCGAAAAAGAAAAAATACGATTGAAGCAAAAGTCTTAGGAGGGGAGTGTTAGGGCGCCGCTCCTATTTGACTACAAATGGACTGTTCCCATTGCTATATATAGCAATGGTGGATTCTCTACAAGGGAGTCGTGGGAGTCTTAGAGAATCACTTGAGAGTCTCTAATGAGTTACTGAAGAGTCAGTGCGAGTCAGTGAAGAGTTAGTCACACTTCCGGTGGCGTTCCGGAAGTAATCACGTATACACACGTCTTACGACGGATTGGACTCTTGTATCTTTCTATTGTAAATATTACTAATCACTTCTGTACATACTAACCGTCTTTCCGCGGAATACAACTTATATTCTGATTCTGTTGTTGAGTTATTCATTTATACTTGGCGACATAACACTAATTTAGATTCAGAACTGAGCTTCATGTCCTTTTCAACCACATGCGAACTAAACAACCACCTATAAATAAATTGCGTGTCTACTTAACACTTTAAGCCGCGAAAAACAGTGAAATATAATTATCTTTCATTTATTATACTTTTGTATGCTATTCTGTATATTTTTATTTATTACATTGGGAAATGTATTTTTGTAGCATCCTTTATTACTATTATTATTTTTTATTTGTTATGTACCTTCAGGACTTTGGCAATAATAGCTCTCCACAACTTCCTGTCTTGTGTAGCGTTTTGTAAATTTTGCTTTCTTGTCATCTCTCTAAACCTTGCTTTGCCATTCATTAACACAAGCTCGTTAGGAAGGCTGCTTTCCTCGGATTTTTTTTTTTTTTTTTTGCTATCAGTATATTCCGTGGGGCAATATATCCTGTGAGTGTAAACCCTCTTTCCTCATTATGTACCCTAGAAATTTTAACTATCTCTTAAAAATTAAGTATAAGTGTCGTTTTTCTTTCTATTTTTTTAAACCTTGCCGTTGCTCACATGATCAGTCAATGGTATTCTCGACATCCTTCTATAGAACCGCATTTCTGTTACTTCAGGTCTCTCTTTCATCTGTGAGGAGATTGTCCAGTATTTACTGCTATATAGAAGGACTGATATCTCTTAATAGTTCAATGTCAGTGGAAAATGGAAGTACGTGAAGGCGCAAAGTATCGCTCTCCTGGAAGTTAACAACAGTCATGCTGATGGCAATTAAAAAAGGTTCTCTGTCGTGATTAAATGAACACAGTTTTGTTTTATAGTCCTTCAAATTTGCAAGCCATTTCTTGCCCTAGTTAACCATTGTTTGGAGGTCCTTTTCGAGAACAATTACTAAGTTTGCTTTGTAAGATCTGTCGGCGTTGCTATGAGATATTTAGTTGGGAACTGATGACATCGTGTAGGTTGATGATGAAGATCAGAAACAGCGAATGTCCGGCGACAGATCCCTGATAGAGTCCTCCGTGAATATAAAATGAACTAGAAACATTCATTTAACATGACTTTCATTAAACGATTTGTTAGTAACGATTGAATTATGCCAAATATTCATCCAAGAACACTGTAGCCCTTGTACCGTATGTCCAACTATGTCAACATCTATGAGATATATCCCATATATCCTCAGTCCGAACTTCGCCGTTCTTAAATAAAGGTTGATAAAATTCACTGATGGCGGTAGACCTGAAGAAACGAAGCCATATTGTTTATCCGAAAGGAGGTCGTATGAAGTAAGATGTTTAATCAATTCGACGTTGATTAGTACATTACAAACAAAAAGTAAACGACTAATAGAGCGATAATTCGAGTGATGAGATGGCTCCGCAAATTTCTTAGGGACAAGAATTACAGAGGGGCATTTCCAACAAGCTGAAAAGCAAGAAGTATCGAGGCATTTATTGTAAAATTTGGAGAAAACAGGGACCAGTGCAGCAACACATTTCCTTAGAACAATTACAGTTAAATGCCGTTAAATTCACGTCTTCTGGGAATTTAGTTTAGAAATGGTAGCAGAAACCATGAACGTTGTTAGTTTCATATTACTCAGTAGAGACTGTTGTAGGAGGCAAATCAGTCAGGGTATTTCAAATGCGTCTAAAGTGAAATTGGAAGGGGATTTCTGAGCAAAGCACTCTGATATATATATATATATATATATATATATATATATATATATATATATATATATATATATATATTGCTTTCCTGCCTCCTGGAAACCCTCCATTGTGGTTCCTATATATAAAAATACCGAAGAAACCTCCGACCCCGCTAATTATAGCCCTATCACCTTCCTACCAATCTTTGGCAAAGTGTTTGAAGCTATCATTAATGCCGAGGTAGTACAGCATCTCACAGCCCACAGACTCTTCTCAGACAAACAGTATGGCTTCCGCTTCTCCAGGTCTACTGCTGATATGCTCTCGACCATCACTGAGTATATTCATCAGACTCTCGACAACAACGGCGAAGTCCGAACTGTTGCCCTAGACATCTCCAAAGCGTTTGACAGGGTCTGGTACGCTAGCCTTCTATGCAAGCTACTGATCTAATTTGATCTAATCCAGCTGTTCCTCTCATATCGCACAATGAAGGTAGTATTGAACGGACATGCCTCCCAACACTATCAAACGAACGCAGGTGTCCCTCAAGGCTCTATTCTAGGTCCCACCTTTTTCCTTATCTACATTAACGATCTCCCCCGATGAAGTAAGATCTCAAGTAGGCATATACGCAGACGACACCACACTTTACTCTCGCCTTGATCAAAAGTCTACCGAGGCCGACAAAGCAAACCTCGCTGCCGAGCTCGAAAAAAACCTCCAATCCGTGATGGACAGGGGTAAGAAAAATTTCATGAATATTAATGCTTCTAAAACGAAGCTGCTATCTATTAATCACCACAGACAATCGCTCCTACCCTCCATTAGCATGGATCAGTCTAGTCTACCTGAAAGTAAAACACTGGGCCTCCTCGGGTTAACTCTCACAACAGACCTCAAGTGGAATGGCTATATGGAGTCCATAGCTAAATCCGCTGCTAAGAAGGTCGGTTCTTTGTGCAGGGCCAGGAAGTTTTTCCCGTCTGAAACAATCCTGCACATATACAGATCTACCATCCGCCCGTACATTGCATACTGCTACCATATCTGGTCAGGTGCCCCTGATATCCACCTAGGGATCCTTGACAAAATCCAACGGAGAATCTGTAATGTGATCGATCCCGACTTGGCAGCTTGGACACAGTCACTTTCTCACCGACGCAACGTGATTTCCCTGCGTCTCTTCAACAAATACTTTCATGGCTTCTGCTCAGACGAACTTAGATCACTGGTACTCACCACCATACATGAATTTGCTCGAGCAACAAGATTAGCATCTAGGTCCCACCCTTTTACTGTGAAACCAATAAATTTTAATCACAAATTCTACTCCAGCAGCTTCTTCTCTCGCACTTCCCGCCTGTGGAATCCTCTCCCGTTTACTTGCTTTCTCGACATCTACAATCTTCAAGAATACAAATGTAAAGTCAATAGTCATCTACTATCTCACTTTGCTTTCTCTCTCTCTCTCATGCTTCTTCATTCGTCCACTCCACTCTCATCAGAATTCTCATTCTTCTCCTACTCTCTTCCTGACACCCCCTGTAATCTGTCACTCTTTCTCATAACTTACCTCCTATGTAACCCCCTTCTCAACAGTAACAGTAAAATGCCTTGCTTGGGGCAACACGATTATATATATATTGAAATCAGAAATAGCAATTGTTCCTACGAGAGAGATTCGTATAGGTGAAAAAAACTGTGAGAAGCCGTGAACGTTTTGTTTAAAGTGTAGATTGATATTAATATTATTTATCTTTTGTATAATGCATTAAGTGTCCGTAATGGTATTTGTGTCGCTAGAAATGAACCTTGCGTGAATTTGGAAACGATCAGTAATTAAACTTTTTTTCTTGCTTAAAACGCCAAAATCTTAAATCAAAAAATTGTTACTGGCAATGAAATGTGATTAATTTGCTCAAAACTAAATTTATTGGAAGAGAAAAGATACTTTTTTCGGTGGATTAGGATGTCAGTCAACATTTTTGTTGTATGACAATCTTAACAGAATATAGAATTTACATTATTTACATTGTTCTGCCCTCATATTTATTGCCCTCATATTTATTGCCATGTTTACGACGTTTTGGCCGTTGTACGCTCTTCGGGTGCTAAGAATTTCGAACTGAACCCTTTATTTCGATCATCCTCATTCTGTGTGCGGTGCAACCTGTAGTTATCTCCCTTTAACTTAACTCTTTGAATTATTTATTCACTACTGCTGTAGCCAGGTATTGAACTCTCAACTCTTGGGTCAAGTCACTGGAACTAACCAACGCCTATATCCACTGTGCAATGTACAGTAGCCGAACAAAGTAAATAATGTAAATACTACCTCATCCCAGAAGTATAGACAAATTCTGAATATATATTTATTTGGGTGGGGGGATTGAAGATCATAGAAGCCTTGAAAAAATACTGTATTAGGTCTACTTTTTAATATGCCCTAAATTTATATAAATAAAAGATGTCAACTGTTAACAATGGCATATTTTAATTAAATGATAATTTCAGAAATCGTCAAAATCTAGCGTTATTTATTCATTTATTTATTTACTTATTTATTTATTAATTTAAACAAAAATTAAATTGTCTTTTGTAAAAATGCATTTTTAAAAGTTCGATTTGAATTAATTCATTTTTCAAACACAACTACAAAATATTGCTTCTTGAAGAATCATCTGCTTTGTACTAAGCGACAAAGAATCCACACAAAATCTCGATACTTTGGTGGGATCATTTTTATTACTTTCGCTATTAAGACAAAAATAGAATCATCGCAGGGCATAAATTGACGAAGAGAAATACTTTCACAGTCACTTCCATAAATCTGCACGAGAGAAAAAAAATGAAAATTATAGGAGACAACTTCATACACCGTTCATGCATATCATGTTTGTGTTAGTCACGGCAAGGCGTGAGACATTATTTTACATCCATAGAAAATGATTGATATCCCACCCACCCCAGCGTAAGGCCAATTTCCATTCGTCGCAAAAGTAACTGCAGCGATTAATAGCCATTATTTTTCTGCAGATGCCAATGTCCATCTAAACAGGTGCTTTTTTTCTTGCCAACCTGAAAGCACAGATCTTCAGTATCTAACTTTTCAGCTGATAACTTTTGCGATAAATGACCACCATTCTTCCTTGCAATTATATTTTCCTATAAAAGCTTTCATAGGTCTATCTTTGACATATATATATATATATATATATATATATATATATATATATATAGAGAGAGAGAGAGAGAGAGAGAGAGACGTATATATATATATATATATACCCTTGAGGAGTGGATGTTACCACGAAACGTCAAAGTCTGGGAGAAAGATTGATATGAAGTTAAGTAATGTTTTAAAATAATAATAATGCTAATAACAATAATAATAATAATAATAATAATAATAATATATATATATATATATATATATATATATATATATATATTATCACTTGTGAGAAGAAATTGGGAGACAGAACTGTTCAGAAGCCGTCAGTGGTTGTGCTAGCACGAAGTCACAAGTCATCGTGACCGAGGCTTTGAGCGTACTGGCCTTGTTAAAAACAACAATTTTTGATCACGCCAGAGTATGCACTCTCCAAGAAACTGTAACTAAGGTCTGCTCAGTATAATTGGACTTCGTGGGTATTGAATATACACAGAGCAGGCGTATGCACAATAGGGACTCACTAGCCGCCTTTTTTTTTCTTTCTTTTTTTTGTGTCTTTACAACAGGGACTCGCTAGCCAACTTAGTAGGCACGGGCGATCTTATAGTACGACTAGCTGGCCATTATGGAGAGTTTCACTTTTTCTTTATTGTTTATTTTAATAAAAATACTCTTATAGAGATTTTCTTCATACTTTTTATAACTCCGGCAGTCGGTGAAAGTAATTCAGATTGAAATTAATCTTTTAGATTTAATAGCGTTCATTTTTTACAGTTTATTATTTGTGTATGTTTCAATAAAAATGGTCAAAGTTTAACAAACGTATATCCTCTAAAAAAAACGCTTTATCAAATAAACGACCTTTCTCTTGGCACCAATCTTACTGTATACCGCCCTCAGCTATTTTTATTGGGTTCAAAAGCTACACTTGAACGCAAATAAAACCCAAACATATGAAATTGGATTTATGTTTTCTCTTTTTGTCCCAAGAATTGGCAACAAATACTCATATAAATAAACAATGCTTAACAATTTTCTTGATCATTCTCGAAAAAAAATTATATAAAATTTCTGATCTTTGCAAAGTGTTTTACTGAATTTATGTGGCTAGATCAAATGTAAGAAATTTATGTGGCTAAATCAAGTATTAAAGTTGTCCGAAACTAGCATCTTTTTTTCAAAATTTACAGTTACGAGTAGTTATGTACTTATTTATTTTATTTTCTTTTATTCAAATATATTTTTATAAATTTATGATTATAAAAATTCTTTATAATATAGTAAATGATAAATATTGCATTGTAGTTGGTTCACATATTTTAATAAACTTGTATATATAAAACTATTCTTGTAAATAGACAATTTAATGAAATAAATAGTGTTTAATACTTTGCTTGTCATTTCCTGAGAAAAAAATGTATAATTCAGTTTCACTTGTTTGTTTTTGTATTCTGAAAATAGCATTTTAAAACAAGAATAAAAACTGCCGAGGAAGTATTCAGAAATAATGACGTCAAGAGAAAATACTCCTTTTCACACACTGAGATTTTTTCTTTTTTTGAAAGTACAAACTTTTTGCCAAAAACTGGTCATTAAAAACTCCAGCTTAACGTTCCATTAGATTTTATTAAGCAAAATTTATGAAAGGCATTTTATGTATCTTTATCTCAGTTGGCTTCCCAAGGAAACATATTAAAAAAGAAAAAGGGAAAAAAAGAAACTTGAAGCCTTTTTTTTCTATGCTGGAAGCGATAAAAGAAATTAACTCAGAGAGAGAAAAAAATCTCTGATAAAATATTAATGACATCGGTCTTTTCAAGGTACGTTTGTTTAAGGAACAACAAACACCCTTTAAAGAACAACAGACACCCTTTAAATACAAAAGAAAAAATGTCGTCGTTGTCATTTCTTTTTCTTAAAAAGTTTTCTGTAGAAGAAATGAGTTTAAAAATGTCCCATTTTGAACACGCTTTTTAAAAAATAGTTTTCAATAGTTTTAACAGAATTGTAGAAAACACACTTTGATGAGAACCATAAAACTTGGTGAATGGCACTTCTGTTGGAAGCTTTCTTAAATGTCTACTGTAATGTTTAAATCTTAAATGCTCATCAAATCTAGCTTTGTATCAAAATCAACTTTGCCTATCATATTTTGCGATATAAATCTTGCTACTTTAGTAAGAGATGCATCTTTTATCACATGTTCTACTTGTGCGAACTGCAATGTACTTTTTATTTCCAGAATTTTCCGAGTGTTAATGTAATTTATTTCTTGATCTCCAAATGATCCAAATGGAAATTTCTTCAAAAATAAGTAATTTTAAAAATATGAAACCAAATAAAAAATATAAGAAAATAACAAAAAAAGGAAAAATTAAGTAATTATAATTTTGGGGGGAAAATGTTGGTCTTAATAAATGCGGAGCGAAAGAGGATTGTTGGGACATATATATATATATATATATATATATATATATATGTGTGTGTGTGTGTGTGTGTGTGTGTGTGTGTGTTTTATAAGACGATAATGATTGTTTTTGTTGGCGTCTTTTAATCGAAGTTATGGCAAAACATACCGTCGAAGAGACACAAATGATTGGTCATCATCATCCTCATCGTGCTTCCGATTTTTCTTATTGTTTTCGATTTGTCAGGGTGCTGAAGCGTAGAAACAATCTGATCAGTTCAGGTGGAAGAAGTGCAATTATGTACAGTCCGTCCCCGACACAATAAGTTATCGATAAAATCGGATGCTGTTTCATTCTTCATTTTGATAAATATACTTCACACCATCCCGACCTAATATTTCTTGTAAACAGATTCTTTATAGATTTTGGTCTCGGTGAGAAACACATCACTTTTTTCGCTCTTTTTTCGCGTCTTCACCGAAGTCCTTTCAATTCTTCTTTTTTTTTTCTTTTCTTCCTTTTTTTCTTTTTCTTTTTTTTTTTTTTTTCGTCATTCCTGAATTTGTTGCGTGTGTTTTAACTCGAGCTCTGGTTGGTTTACTAACTGGGCTTGAGGTTGAGTTTGGGATAAGGACTGGGGCTTTAACACAGGTTTTGGTTGGACTGCCGGCGGTATAGTGGGTTTTGGTTGAGTTGGTGGTGGTGTTTTTTGTTTTACCTCTGAGGTTTCTGCTGCAGACTGTTCAATTCGTCTCTGAGATTCTGGCACTAGATGCTGGGGTTGTTTTAATAAAATCTGTGCTTGTGGTACAGGTTGAAGCTCTGCTGGGGCTTGAAGAAGGACTGGACTTTGAGCAGGAGTCAGGGTTTCGTTGGAAACTGGTGTTTCGTTGGAAACTGCATCCACCGTTTTTTCTTGGAGTGGATTCGAGATTGCAACAGAGGATTGACTCGAAGATGGGGTCTGCATAGAACCCGGAGGTGTGATTTGGTCTTGAGATGGCGATGAAACTGGTATTTGCTCTTGAGACGGCGATGAAACTAGTATTTGCTCCTGAACCGGCGTTGGCTTGAGTATTTGTTCTTCGGGCTGTGTCTCTTCTGTTTCCAGAGTTTTAACCGGAATCAAATTCTGTGTTGTAACCGGGATTTGTATAGGAATTGGTGCAGAAATCGAGATAGGCACGGGCACAGGATCTGAAACTTGCAACTGAGCTGGAGTCTGCGAGTTCTGACTCACAGACGTTGGTACTGTTGCAGCCGCCGCCGCCGTCGTCGTCGTCGTCGAAGTTATTCCCACTTCAGAGGTTGTTACTGGTGTAGGTGATGTTGCAACACTTTCCCCAGCTGTTGTCACCACAGGTGATGATGTAGATATAGATGGCGCTACGGTTGATGTGATAACTGCCGATTTACGACTTGGTGGAGGTGGAGGGGCCGGTCGTGTAGGACGAGGTGGATTTGTTCTGGCTGAGGGCGGTACTTGCAACAGTAAAGAAATAGGTTCTGATCGGCGGGGACCCATACGTCTTTGAATCGAATAAGGATTGTCTGAATTGTTGTTTAACAGCGGGGGTCCCAGGCGAAAATCGATACTGCCATTTCGGAATCTATCGGGAATACTCAGTCGACACGCCGGAGACCGCTGCTGAAAACGCACATAATCAGGATCATCGTAAATCGAGCTGCCCGCCGTCGAAGCCCTTGACCTTGGCAAAGAAATTATATCGCCGAACTGAAATTATAAATAAATTAAAATTAATAATTGTGAAAATATATAATCTGAATGAAATACAAAATCGTAATAAAAATCTTAAAACTGAAAACTGATATAGCAGCCATTTTGTTACTACCACGTAAGTAGATAAGTGAATTTGAGGGATGGATTTCTTATGTACTGACTTTTTTGTTTATTTATCTACGGTTGTGACATGCCATTAATAAGACAATAAGCAAAATAAGAGTTGTAGTTAGGCGTTGGTATAAGTAGCTTCAACCAACGATCTAATATCGTTCGCCGCTGATAGACGTCTTGTGAAACGTTGTGTTACATTTTATCAATTAGCAACAACGGGAATAAATGATTTTGATATTTTATTACATTTGCAATCGTCAAAATGATTAAAGACAAATGAGGCATCAAATGAAAGAAAATGAGTCATCAAACGAACAAGAATGAGGGATCATACAAGGCATCGAATGAACGAAAAAAAGCATCAAATGAGGTATCAAATGAAGGAAAAGAAATATCAAATGAACGAAAATGAGGGATCATATGAGGGAACAAAGAAACGAAAATAAGGCATTGAATGAATGAAAATGAGACAATAAATGAAACATTAAATGAACAAAAATGAAGCATCAAATAAGGCATGAAATGAACGTAATGAGGCATCAATTCAAGGAAAAGAAACATCAAATGAACGAAAATGAGGGAACATATGAGGGATCAAAAGAACGAAAATGAGTTATCAAATGAATGAAAACGACACATCAAATGAAGTATGAATGAACGAAAATGAGGGATCAAATATGACAACAAATAAACAAAAATAAGGCGTCAAATGAGACATCGATTGAACGAAAAAAGGCATCACAGAAACGAAAATAAGGTATCAAATGAGGCATTGAATGAACAAAAGTCATGGGTCAAATAAGCCATCAAATCAACGAAAATGAGGCATCAAATGAGTCATCATGTGAATAAAAATGAGGGGTCAAATTAGGTATAGAATGAATGAAAATGAAAAATGGAAAATTAAAAGTACTAAAGTTTAAATACAAAATGTATATTAAAAGATAAGGAAAAAAAAGTGAAAGAACGGTCAAAGTTTAATAGGCAATTTATGAATGGCAATAAAAAGTTAAACTCCATGAAAGATCAGTTCAAGAAAATGACATTAAGAAAAAATAAAAATCTCAAAGAAGGAATTTTAAAAATAAGAAAAAACTCAAAGTTTGAATTGGTTTGCATATCGTCTGGTTCATACTCCTCCTCATCTTTTGAACAATTTGTTTTCTGTTTACAATTGGGTTTATAGGTTCTATTAGTCTACTTCAACGCTATACTTCTAATATCTCCACCTAAAACTCTGAACTTTTATTTACTATTTATGTACATCTTTTTCCTCAATAGGAGTAGACAGGTATACCTATTGCCCGGTTCACACTTCTCTTCGATCTTTTGAACTGAAATAGACGTTTATCTCTTGTTTTCTGTTTAGGGTTGGGTTTCTAGTTTCTTCAAAAGTTTTCACATTTTCTTTTACTCTCAGTAGCCCCTTCAGTCTCAGTAACATTATCACCTTGCTTTGGGTGGTACCTCTTATTCTATAATCCTCTCTACCTCGAGTGGCTCCTGGGCCTTGTATAGGGTAAACATTATTGTAAAATATAAAACACAAAAACCGTTTTTAATAAGACCTACAAATTAACTCATTTTCTAAAAATCACACGCCTATTCACACAAATAATAAAGTATATATATATATATATATATATATATAATAACCAAAATGAATAAGAACGAAGAAAATAATTGCAACGTTCAAAATATTAATTTAAAAGTGACAAAATATAAAAATAGAGCAATAAATATTTATTATTACTTTAGAATATGAGCAAACTACTACAAAATTGTTCCGACACTGAAAGAACAATCTATATATATATATATATATTGAGAGAGAGAGAGAGAGAGAGAGATGAATCCCAATGAATGATTCAAAATTTAAGAAACTGAGTCTATTCTGGATAAGTATTGAATGTTTTTACTTTCATGTTAAAAATAATTACTGCTCTAGTCTTATATGAATGACTTTGTAAGCACAAATTTTCTTATATTTCATATACGTTAAGAGAAAACTATTCTTTACCGAAGAGTTTTGTACTATGATAGATTTTATCAAGATAAATGCAAGATTTTTATTTTGCAACATGTATTTATAAACAGAAATGAAAATATCATTAGGTTTGCAACATTTTGAAATTTAAGAAGGCTCATTATTATTTTTCAGACTTTTATCCACTAGCCTATCTGTTATTGTGGATAAAACCGTTGGTTGAGTAATTCAAAAAGTGACTTGACCCAAAGAGTTGTGAATTCAGTACCTGACCACGACAGAGGGAACAAAAACATGGAAAGTTGAGTTACTGAAAGGAATTATCTGATACCGAGTTATACAGAAAAGGCATGACACGTGGAACTAGAACAATCTCAACCCGTGAACTAAATAAAGGGTTCGGTTCCAAATTCAGCTGAAGAAGTTCGGAGTGTACAACGGCCAATATATTAGATAGC
Source organism: Ascarosepion bandense (assembly GCA_037127315.1). Taxonomy (NCBI): domain Eukaryota; kingdom Metazoa; phylum Mollusca; class Cephalopoda; order Sepiida; family Sepiidae; genus Ascarosepion; species Ascarosepion bandense. Next base: position 8,147,236 of record JBBBDQ010000663.1, on the reverse strand, counting down.
TTGTCTATGCGCATTCTCCTGTTTAACTATGCTGATGAGATAGATAGATAGATAGATAGATAGATAGATAGATAGATAGATAGATAGATAGATAGATAGATAGATAGAACTTACCTCAGAGTGAGATCTGGATAGTATTTTGGACTCCTCATCGTTCGCTAACTGCCCGTTCTCTTCCGGCTTCACCACTCGCTTTTTGATCATAAACGAACTAACTCTCGGTTTAAGTCGCTCCGGAGGCGTCGTCTCTTCCTCGTCCATTTCATCATCAGAGGCTTCAATCAAAGATGCTGCACAAACAGAAAAAATAATCCTCATTATTGTCTCCATTTTTCATCAGGTTTTCATTTTATTCTACACTACAGATGCCTGTAAGTGTGCATGTCTGTATAAGAAAGAGTGTATGCATCCGTAGGAATGTGTACGACAATGTGTATGTAAATATGCGTAGGCATCTAAAAGGACGTGTAAATATATGTACCTCAAGGATATAGTAAGTAGAGGGATAATGTTTATGTATATACAGGAATGTGGATGTAATTATTTTATCAAGCTTGTGTATGAAAATGTGTCAGAATATATATATATATATATATATATATATATATATATACTAAATTTAGTTTCTTATATATCTGTACAGAAGCGATGGAAGCATACAAGTGCATTAGCAACATCTTACGCATAGGTAAGCAAACAATGCACTTTGAGGAAATGGGTGACCGATAAATTTAGTGAATAAAGTAAATAGGAAAACTGACACGAAATATTTTTTGATTGCCTAATAAATATTTTCTTCTTCAAAAGTTAATATTTTCATTAAATATTATGATACGCCCAGATTCATCCACATACGAACTTCTGCATGAACACCTACACACGTTCTCCCCCACCACCTATATATATATATATATATATATATATATATATATATATATGCACGCGATCATTCACCTGCATATATGCACAAAAACATAACCACGAACCGTAAAAGCTAGTCTGTCATCGAGTTTAATGTTAATGCATTTATCTGTCAGACCGTTTACTAGTTTGATTTTTTGTTTTTTTTTTGAGGGTGGGTTGCAATTTTAAATGTCATATCTCTTCAGGAGGTAAGCTCGATACAACTCTCTTTTCTTTTTATTATCTGTGTATTCCTGTTCCCTTTTTCACAGTTTTGGATCTACTTTACTGGCTACCATCCAATCCTAGAGATTCAATCTACATTGCTTAAACTTAATATTTGATAAAGAAAGAAGGATCCATTTTTTTCTCAAGAGCATTAGTGCGAAAGTGAATACAACGGACTAAGCTAGAATTTGAACTCACATCACTAATTCCACTTTTGCTATCTGCAATCCTTACAGTGGACTTCGTAATGAACAGTGTGTGTGTGTGTGTGTGTGTGTGTGTGTGTGTGTGTGTGTGTGTGTGTGTGTGTGTGTGTGTGTTTTAAATTAGTTGGGATTGTCTATGCGCATTCTCCTGTTTAACTATGCTGATGAGCAAGTATCTGGGCGTATGATAATGTTTAAAGAAAATATTAACTTTTCAAGAATAAAATATTTATTAGACAGCTAAAATTTTCGACCCTTTTTTCTTGTTTGTTTTATTCACTAAATTTATCAGGTTACCCATTTCGCCAGTGTGCATCTTCTGCTGATGCACCTCAGGGGCGTTTGTGTAAATTCATCGCTTCTGTTAAATCCTAATATAACCATCTAATATGCATAAAGGGATTAAATTCAATGCTTACATGCCGTCCTTTAAGGAGATAACAATATTCAAATGAATACACCCTGAACCGCATTTCACAAGTACTGTCTCAAATTTTCACTAAAAATTTTGCGGGCTGTAATAAATTCCTACAGTAGACACTTACAATTAAATTTTAGGTTGCCATGTTGATAACCCACGTCACAAGTCATTTGAAAAGATAGCTAATGTTAAATGATATGAATAGGTTTCATATTAAAAAAAAGCTAATGGACTTTTAATAAGTGCCTCTTTTTAAAGTTTTAGATCTGGCAATTAAAAGACTATTAAAATACATGACGAGCTTTTACGGTATATATATATATATATATATATATATATATATATATATATATATATATATATATAATAAAATAAAATAATTTTAGGCGTGCTATAATTATCTTGCATTCACTTACGCGCAAATACCATTGGGAAAAGTATTAAACCGTCTCTTTCATCCAGTTATGAGTTAAATAACAGGACAGATTGGGTTCTAAAGCCTTGGTCGGCAACCAGCCTACTGCAGCAAGTAATGGCAACCTACTGCGGGATAATCTTCTGTCCAGTCAGTCATGTCTCTTTCGAGACATGATCGCCCAAGCGTGTATCACGTATGGCACTTAACTGACTGACTGACATTTATGGACTCAGTATCAGAACGGAAGTGCGCATAAATGTAAAAGTGGACACTGAATTAAACACTGAGCGGCGACAGTTTGTTTCATACTTGAACATAATTTTTAGGTCTGGAGATTGTGTTCAAGCATGAAACAGATTGTCGCGTTTCAGTGGTGTGCACTTATATATATTTATACACACACGCATATAAACACATATGTGTGTGTGTGTGTGTGTGTGTGCATATCAGTTTAAACTTAATTTTTAGAGGATACTGATATTAGAGTAGACGTTCTATTTATTTGAAACAATATATTTATTTTCATCGAGCGGCATGAATATTCAAGACATCCGTCTGATTAAAAAATCTCACTGTGCACCCAAATGTCGAATCTAGCTCACCGCAAAGGCGTGCACTCTGTGTGATTGAAATCCGGTGAGTATGGAGGCTAGTTTAACACTTAAATCATTGCTGTGTTCCATGAATCAAGATGACACTATTTTTGCTGGAGCATTTCAACCACCTTTTATGACTACTAATATAGCAAAAATATTACCTGTACCATTTTTTCCATTTTGAAAACTTTATTCAGAGAAATAATTGCAATATTGGAGCAATGTATTCAAAATCGGAACAAAAATTCGTAACGTTTTTTAAAGTCTATTTGATAGACAATATTTAGGTGTTTTCCATAGATTTATTCAACCACCTATCTACCATATTGTTCTATCTTCTGCTATCTTTGAGGCAGCTTCATGGTTCCTAGAATTTGCTATCTGGGCGTTGAATTGATGTATGTAGTGTGTACAGGTTTACCGAGAACCCTCATTAAAAGAATCATATAGAAAAAGATGCGTTGAAATGTTACAAAATCTTCATAATAGGCATAGATACCATAACTTTCGTCTCGGAATGTCGTGCGAATCAAGATCTTGTATTCAAACGTAACCAATTGAAAAGTGCTATAGAATTTTGGCAAAACACGTACATAAAAAATTAATGGAGTCACTTCAACAGTGAAACTTAATTTACCCGAACAGCGAATAAAAAAAATACAGAATATTATTTAGACTCGTTTGAATATGTGTATTTATTTTTGTGGGTGTATGCATTTATATTTCATGTATGTGAATATATATATATATATATATATATATATATATATATTTATATATATATATACTATCCTAAGTCTTTCATCGTGTTTTTCATGCACTATACAATCATCGGGTGCATATGATGAACTGATCGTTCCCGGATGTGGATTTTGGTTTTGACTTTGTTCATAGTAGTTATATATCATAAGTGAAATTTCGGAAAGATCTGTTCATAACATGGACCTGATGATTGCATAGTGCAGAAAACTCTGAGTGGTGCTATAGACGAGGGATAATGTGTATATACACTAATATATACTTAATAGCTCTGTTATATTATTTTGAGCACTGTTAAAGTAACACCAGAAAAAATATGTGCGTGTAATTGCGTGTATATGTATATTTATAGATATCCATATATATATGTGTGTGTGTGTGTGTGTGTGTGTGTGTGTGTGTGTGTGTGTGTGTGTGTGTGTGTGTGTTAATCACATCATCTTTAAACGAGACATGGTATAAAAATGGGCAACTAGACAAGCATTTGTTCAATCTCTCAAATGTCACACTTGGAGTTCTGTAATTCCCTCTCTCCAACTAAAGTTATTAAAGAATGGCTGTTTACAGAATTTGAAATGTTTTCTTTCAGATGAATCTATATAATCGTTTTTCAACCTTTTTACAACTGCTGTAGCGTGGTATTGAACAAGCACAATTACACACAATAAAAACACCCACACACACACTAAAAGACCCAAGGAGTTGTGAGTTCAATACCTGGCTACAGTAGTGGTAAACAAATAACTTTGAGAGTTGAGTTAAAGGGAGATAATTAGATGACATCCGGAAGTGGCATCGCAAAAAGAAATGAGACTGATATAACCCAGTGATCGAGGGTTTTGGTTCGAATTTCGTAGCACCCGAAAAATGCCGGGGCATACAATGGCCGAATAGTCGTAAACATGGCAATAAAGATGAGGACTACAGTCCGAACAGTGTCAAAAATGTAAATAGATGTATCTCCATTTTGTAGTGTGTGTGTGTGTGTGTGTGTGTGTGATTATGCCTGTACATATAGCTTTGTGGGTGTGTGTAGCTCTTGCCTATGTTAGTTAATGAGTGACTGAATACATGTATTTTGTACTTGCGTGGGCGTGCATGTGTATGTGTGTGTGTATGTTGCAAACTATATCATATTACATTACATGAATGGGCGTTCTGTGTACTCAGAAGAGATGGCTTACTAGTAAATTGAATTAAGTGATTTCATTAAAGCAAGGCAACCCAACCCAGAGCCCAGCCAAAGGCCTTCCACTTCTTCTCTCCATCTGTGATCAATCATTACATCATAGATTTATATTAAAAGAATGACGAACAGATGACCTCAGTGAAGAATCGATTATATATCGTACATAGAAATCATAAAATAGTGATGTATATTTATAAATATGAAAAAGGCGTGTATTTATTTTGTCTTTAGCATACCAATTAGATGAACGACAAGTGTTTTATACATTTGTCTAACACACACACACATCTGTGCAAATAAACAGACACGCACACACGTTCTTCTTTCTCTGTGCGTGTTAAATTGAAATAATAATGGAAAGAATTAAATATAATTTATTTATATGCATATAACGCAGAATAACGCAGAAATAAAAATGTTTTATATATTTATATTATATACATTATTATATGGGGTGCGCCAGGTATATGAGAACGGATCTTTAGTAGGCATTAAATGAAAAACAACCGAACAGTGTATCACGCGGCATTCGCCTTCTTTTAACAGTATCGTTACTTTTTCAAATATAACAAAGGTATTTAAATAGCAGCTTCTAATCTTACAGATTGCGGTCATATCAGGTTGAAACACCGGTTCCCGTACGATTACCGAAGTTAGGCACCTAAAGGGGTGATCACTTGAAAATACAAGTTGCTTTGATGTGCATCTCGTCTAATAGATAATGTCTCGGAATTGTTAATCGAATTCCAATTGGGTTCGTTATATTCACATACAAGCAAATACACTTTCAATAAGTATGAATCTACCTCTTCGACCAGCAGCAGCTTTCGTTTAATTCGAAACACTTGTATCACTAAACCATTTTTATTTCCAAAAATAAATAAAACATCTTATAAAACATTTCGATTTCGACATTAAATAATCCATAGAGGTTTTGAAATGTCACTAAAAAAAAACAACTAAAAAACAATCCAACGCAAGAAAAGACAAGCTATATTATTGGCACAAGTTGTCGATCATACGTGTGCTGAATATAAACAGATACGTGCCAAAATTTTTTTATTGTTAATATAATATTTTCTCTTCTACTGAATATCGTTGTTTTTCTTAATTTCTTTTGTTGCCTGCGTATAAAATCTAGTTTGGAATATCAAATATATTTTTGTAATAAAATGCCCGCATGTCTAGAAATCTAAAAATGTCTAGAAATATATCAAATTATTCAAACTCTAGAAATATAATTGTCTTAAATGGGTATAAAAATAAAAATGAAGTTGAAAGTCTGGAGGTCATATTTCAGACCAGCTTAAAACAAAAACTAAAAAAAAACTATTCAGCAGGTTTTACGCGTATATTTTGACATTTTGTCGTTCACTTTTTTTTATCAATGTTGTAAAAAATTGGACTCGTTAATAACCAATTGGTTATGCTTCGCACGTCTCCATTAAATTCCATTATTTAATTCTTGAATTTGTTCTAAGATTAAAAGCACGGTAGAAATAAAATCGAATGTTTTCCACATAATTAGCTTAATATGAGCACTTTCGTCTGAGTTGGTTTAATTTGCCGATTCCGATCACCGTAAAAAAAGAATAAATATTTCCAACATTTTAAAAAGACCAATTTGCTCTTTGTCTACTTAGTGTCCAAAGTCATCTTCTTTCGCATCCAACAATGACATAGTAGCCATTAGTTACACTTAGAAGCTTTTTTATGAAACAGTAAGGTAATTATGTGAAAGTCGGATACACGTTACTCCATCACAATAGTTGGCAATCGATAATAAAGATCGAATTCACTAATGGAATGTGTCATTAGCTTGATAAGCATTGTTACATGTCCGGACACCTGCTTTACGGACACTTATCTTCAAACGAATCTCTCATGACGCAATGTCAGACTTAATGGTCAACTGAACCAAATATCGATCGAGATACGAGTCTGTGTAATAAGTGCTGTAAAGCAAGAATTTGGAGTAAATTTCAAATTTACTAGTGAGAAAAATATTTACGGTGAATAATAAAAAAATGCAGTAAAAATCAAATTAATATCAATAGATATATAATTATAGTTTTCAGATATTTGAATAAGCATTTTGGACACAGGGAATTTTTTTCGAAAGATAATCTGATACACTTGTTCATATGATCGGTCTATGTTATCCGCAGTATCCTTCTGTAGAACAACATTTCGGTTGCTTCAAGTATCTCCTTCAACACTGATGAGATTGTGCAACACTCACTGCCATATTGAAGAATAGGTTTTGGAGAAGATCGAAACAAAAAGGAAACTAATGCTTAACATCAGGAAAAGACAGATAAAGTTCCTGGGAATGTAATGAGGAAAAAGGGCTTGGAGAATCTGATACTCACAGGTTAGAGAGTGAGAAAGAGAGACAGGGGAATGCAGCGCGCAACATACTTGACGGGCTTGAGCAAGTGGATGACAGAATGGGGTTTGGGTGCTAAGAGCTACTAGAAATAGGAAGATGTGGAAGGTCATGATCGCCTACGTCCTGAGGGGACATTACACATAGAAGAAGAATCTGACACACTTTCGACAGCGGTATAAAATGGAAAATTAATTTTATCAAAATGTAAAAGAATGAAGAATAAAATTGCAACGTTCAAAACATTCATTTAAAACAAGGTTCAATATAAAAAATATCGCAATAAATTACCATCATTGTTAATTACCTAATAAAACATTTGTTTTTCAATGTTGAAACAAAATCTACAATTTTGTTGTAGTTATTTACATATTCTAATGTAAAAGTTGAATAATAAATATTTAATTTTATGTAAAAACGATTCCTGGAAGCAATTTTGCAATTGTTTCAATATTGCCTGACCAGATTAACATTCAAAAACTGGGATTCACGAAAATATCAGAAAAATCTTCCGAATATGTTACATGGAAAAGATTGTTTTGACTTTAAACATTTGTTTAAAATGTCAAGTATATTTAATCTTATAATAATTTTAAGGAGAAAGGTTGGTGAGGATAAATTTAATCGCAGACATCACAAAGATATCTGGGTAGAGCGTAAATTTAATCTTATACATAACGGAGATATGTGGGTGGGGGTAAAATTAATCTCATACATTACGGAGATATGTGGGTGAGGGCAAATTAATCCCTAGCTTTGCAGAGAAATGTAGGTGGAGGTAAATTTAATTTCAAACATTATGGAGATGGTGGTGTGAATTTAATCCCCAGCTTTGAGGTGAATATGTAAGAAATAAAAATATGATGCTTGCTGTTGGAAATTCGGAACGCATTTTTTCACAGAATTTGATTCCCTGAATTATCAATTAATTAACAATAATCCATTAATTATCAGTAATCAATTAATTATAAATGTGAAGATTAAGTTCAAAACTATTAATACATCACTACTTTTTTCTTTTATTTTAAACATTTAAAAACAATTACGGGTGCTTATCGAATAAATCGGTGGGATCTTTTTCAAAACAAACTTTGTTGACTTGACAACCAAACAGATTGAAAAAGAAATAAATATATCCAGTCATAAAATGTCCTTTTACCGTAAGCTTGGAGTGAACTTGCGACACAAGTATTGAGCTGAGAGATTAACTTGCTCATCATTGTTTCATAGCAGTGAGGGCATCTCGACGTGTTGTAATGGTTAGCAAACTTGTCTCGCTAGAATCATTACAGTTAAGTAACAAGTTCGAACCTCACTAGGTGCCTCATACTTTCGGCCTCGTACCACATTTAAGCAGAGCTTAGAAAATCACCACTATCTTTAGGCACCTCGATGTGGTGTAATGGTTAGAAAGCTTGCCTCGCTAGAATCATTGCAATTGAGCAATGAGTTTGTTCCTCACTGGATGTCCCATGCTTTCTGCCTTGTGCCACATCTAAGTTGCGCTTAGAAAGTCACTATTGTTTCACATCAGTGAACGTTGCTCCAAGATTAGGCAATATAATGATAATAAAAAAAACAAACACTGAAACCATTTCCTATACCACTTTCATACCCAGCCAATATTCCAGGTTGAGTGGATCTATTTACACAAAATTCACGCCTGCAATAATTTAGAATGCATATGAGACGAGAAAAACCGAATGAAACGAATGGCCCAATAATTGTTATCTTCAAGGAATGTAGAAATATTTAAAAGTTCGTTGCATATATTTTATGTCGGCCAAATGAGATGTTTGACGTAAGAGCGATAAGACTGAAGATAAATCAATGCATTGCTTAGAATCAACACTTTTCGAACAGCCAGATATTTCAATTCCATCGTGTGCCCCTGACTGGCATCACGTACGATAGTTGCAGCCATTTGATCATTTATGTTTATTCATTCATCACTTTTCGTCATGGTTCGTAGGATTGTAGAAATGGCAAGACAAAGTTATAGTCTCAAAGAAAATTCCTTAAATAGATTGCCACACATTCAGAAATATTATCTACGGTCGTTATCATTAGTTCATTCACATTTTTTGAACAAACACAACTTGTGTCTGCACTAGAATTTTTTTTTTCAAAAAGCAGCAAGGAAGCCGAATGCAAAAATCAACCATGTGTATACACACAAAAGATACTTGATTTTGAGTAAATGACATCGCGAGAATGATCCTCAAAAATGGGCAGCGCGGATTTAGCTTTTCAGTCCTGCCAGGAGCTTAAACTCTCTTGTGCAGTTGCGGCAAATTTGGACGCCTTTAGAGTGGGCGTTATAGTAATATTCTGGTGAATTTTCATAAGAAGCTGTTGCCCACCAACTGAGGTACATTCTTTTCCACACTCGATGCAAGTAAAAATACCGTACAATGTGGCTTCTTTGATGATTTTTTACGCCTACTCATACATACTCACAGGCATCAGATCATACAACGTACTCACAGGCATGAGATCATACAACGAACTCACAGGCATGAGACCATACAACGTACTCACAGGCATGAGATCATACAACGAACTCACAGGCATGAGATCATACAACGACATCGCAGGCATGAAACCAATGCAAGCGTCACCAAGGCTCTTTTATTGATTTTACCATTTTCCTGCTTTATACGAATGATTTGTCTCAAAAGCTTTCTTAGTTTACTAGTAAATATATACGTAGAGAGCACCGTAGATTATAGGAGCAACGTCTAAAAAATAAGCCTGACAGTGTTTACTGGCTTGTGACATGAAATTCCTTCAAAGTTAACCTAAGAATGCGCGTTTTTTTTGTTTTTTTTTTAATATCCCCATCACAACGGAGTGCAGATTTTATCTCAGTTACAATAAGTTTTTTTTTGTAATTTACTCCTGAAGATGATCTTAAAAAAGATCGAAAATGCTTGGAGAGATAATATTTTTACATTATTCAATGAAACATTTTTTAATATATATATATATATATATATATATCGCTGGCCATTCGTATTCGAGGATACTCGTCTATTGGGGCGGCTAGCTAATCCCCATTTCAGACGCTTGCTCGAGCACACTTGTGTTTGTTTGACACCCACAAAACCTATATGTGGTTTACACTGCAACTCTTCTGAGTGAACCTTAGTTACAGTTTATGGGAGAGAGCGCGTTATGTAGCGTGAACAGCTGTCTGAACAAGGCCAGGACACTCAAAGCCTCGGTTACGATGACTTGAACTAGCATAAACACACTCATATATATATATATATATATATATATATATATATATATTGTCATCCGCAGACAGATCTGTTTCGCTGTATCACAGCTCATCAGTACGGTTAGACTCCGATCGCTTTTTAACCCAGGATTGAAACCCGACCGAATTGGCGTCAGTCGGCGATTCTACCTTTGGGCTATGGGCGTTCGGTAGAAGAAGACAGACTTTTTAGCGCATATATTATCATTATACGCGCCCAATAGCCAGAATGCTCTAATTCATTTTACTAAATGAGCAATGCGTACACGTCAGAGTAGCTACTGTTTTTCAAAGTCTACCATTCTTCCAGAGTGATCAATCAGGGTGTGAGAGCGTAAATATTGTCATATATATATATATATATATATATATATATATATATATATATATATATAGGGTGCGTTTAAAACGGATTTACTTTATTTTTAAAGTCACATATCTGACTTAATTGCATGTGTTTTTGCATTTATGCGAGTTGCTTATTACTTCTTTCAATGCTCCAATAAAATGTGATGTACAAAAATGCAAATTCTTTTTCTACAATCATTTCTAATAACAGTTAAGCTCGATATTTTCATACTGGAAATATCTTAGCCTTTTATAGTGTTTTGATATGCTACGGTAAACCGAAAAAATATGTGCATTGGGATTATGAATGATACAAATGAGAAAGTACAGTCGATGGATCGATTACAGGTGCTTTTCAAGTTACTGAAGCTAAAGAAATATTACTAAAATGTCACTCGGCCGTTGTGGCTGATTGTCATGCAAGCAAGACTGACACGATTGCGAAAAGGTCATCCGTTAAATCAACGGACGACAACAATGGACAATAACATTCTCTTCGAAATCACGCACTTTCTTTTTTCGTTGGATCCGGATTTGTATAATTATTTTTTTAACCAAAAACAGTATTTTCAGTTGTTAAGCTTTCGTCTATTTTTTTACTTTATCTCATTTTTCAACTAAAGTGTTGATTATTCGGATAAATTAACCAAAAATGCATTTTTCTTGATTTTTCTAAAAAGAAAAAGAAAATATAAACAATTTCCCAAAAACACGTAAATGTTCATCAAAATGTCCAACTTACACGGTCCCTATCAAATCAAAAAGAGGCCGAATCACTGCAATAATTAGAAACATTTTGTTGTTAAGTTATAACTAAGCCAATGGATAAAATATGAAATCTATTGAAACGCAAGATAAACAAGAAAAGCTGTAAAAATCATAATTAACTAGTGTTGGGTTGGTGGGTCTGCTGCACATGATTAAATTAGTACTTGTTGGTTGGTTTAACAAAGATTCGGTGAGATTTGTACTTATATGGTTAATAGTATAATTCTACGCCTGCTAACCTCAATCAACATAGCAAACAGTGAAGTTCAAGGTAGAATTATTATTACAGTTACTATCTGCTTTACTTAATTGTCAATTACAAATAGATACAAAAATGTTTTTGGCTCTGCTTACTTCTAAAAAATAATAATTCTAATAATTGGTGATTGAAATATAAAAGTAAGTTTCATACATCCTCGTACAAGTTGACTGCGTATGATTACGCAAATAGTTGATTTCCCCACGCGCTTCCCCAGTATCCCTTCAGAACACGCTTTTCTACTAGATCTCTGTTTCACCTCTGTCCGTGATTCCTACCAAGCCTCGCAGCTTTGCCCTCTCGGTAATTCTGATCATGCTATCGTTTCTATTAAAATATCTCTTCACTCTCACTTCACCCAGGAGTCTCCTACAAACAGAATTTCCTACTGCTACCAAAGAGCAGACTGGGATTCGTTCCGCAATTTCCTATGCGACGTCCCTTGGGAAAGTATTTAGTCTCCACTTTGAAGACTGCGCCTCTGTGGTCTTTTCCTGGGTGAAAACTGGCATCGATGCTTTCATACCGATCAGGAAGGTCCGTCCCAAACCTCATTCGTATTCCTGGTTCTTTCCTGCCTGCACGACCGCCATTGCCCACAGGAACCACTTCTTCTGGCTTTTTCGGAGCCACGCGTCAGATCCTAATAGGCGTCTATTTTCCTCTGCTCGTAATGCGTTCAAAAAGATCTTGAACGAGGCTAAGCTGTTGTTTGCTGAGAGCATGAGGCAGTGCATAGCTACTCGCAAGTTCGGCTTCAAAAACTATTGGCGGCTCTGCAATCGTGTGCTGAACAACAGTAAATCCGCCATCCCTCCTTTAATCAATAAATTTGAAGTCCTCACGGCTTCTGCGGACAAGGCCGAGTGCTTTACTCGCAGATTTTCCTCCAACTTCACATTTGACTCAACTGGAGTATCCGCATAACTCTCTCTCTCTGGTATCTAAGATAATTTCAAAACTTGACCCCTATAAAGTGAGCGGAGGCGACGGAATCCCGGTCCCGGTCATTGTTTTGAAGAAATGTGCCCCTGAACTCTCCTTTGTCCTCTCTAAACTCTATAATTACTGCCTCTCTGCTTCCTGTTTTCCTGTCTGCTGGAAGTCTTCTTCTATGGTTCCTGTATTTGTGAACTTAGCCGAACCGATGGACCCTTCCAATTATCGCCCTATCAACCTTCTACCAATTTTCGGCAAAGTGTTCGAGGCTTTCATCAATGCTGAAATAGTTCAACATTTCACCACCCATAAACTATTCTCAGACAGACAGTACGGCTTACGCTTTGCCAGGTCTACTGCCGATATTCTAACGACCATCACCGGGTACATATACCAGGTCCTCGATATGTCCGGCGAAGCTCAAGCTGTTGCCCTTAATATCTCCAAAGCATTTGATAGGGTCCGGCACGCTGGCCTTCTGCGCAAACTACGGGGTAATGGTATCACTGGACGCTTGCTTTGTTTGATCCAATCTTTCCTATCAAACCGCATAACGAAGTCTTGAACGGGCATGCCTCTACATCCTACCACACGAATGCTGGTATCCTCCAGGACTCTATCCTAGCCCCGAAGCTCTTTCTGATCTTCATAAATGATCTCTCTGACGTGACCAAATCCCAAGTAGACATTTACGCTGACACCACTATTTGTTCTCGCATCAGTAAGAAATCTGGCGAGGCGGACAAAGAAAAACTCCCTGCTGATCACGAGAAGAACCTCCACTCTGTGGTAGACTGGGGTAAGAAATGGCTTGTAAATTTTAATGCTTCTAAACCGAAGCTTCTATCTGTCAAACACCACAGGCAGTCCATCCTACCCCCCCCCCCATCAGCATGTACTAAGCGAGTCTTTCTGAAAGCAACACACTGCGCCTCCTCAGCCTTATCCCCTCTTCCAACCTAAAGTTGAACCATTACATTGAATCAATAGCTAAATCCACTTCTAGGAAGATTGGGTCACTGTATCGGGACAGAAAGTTTTTTTTCTTTCTGAATCCATCTTGCACATATAAAAATCAACCATCCGACTGTGTATTAAATACTATTGTCATATCTGGTCGAACGCCCCTGCTATTTATCTCAGGGTTCTCGACAGACTTAAAAAGAGAATCTGTTATGTGATCAGTCCCAACCTGGCAGCTCGACTCCAGACACTTTCTGCCCGACGGGGTGTGGCTTCCCTCTTTCTCTTCTACAAATATTTTCATGACTTCTGCTCCGACAAGCTTAGCTCACTGACGCCCCCCTCCACAAAAATTTACTCGTGTAACCAGACTGGCAACAACCCTTTTATAGTTAAATCTACCAAATGTAGCCGCCACTTCTACTCCCTCGGCTTCTTTTCTCGCACTTTCCGCCTGTGGAACTCCTTTCTAGATACTTGCTTACCTCACGGCTACAACCCCCGGGAATTCAAATGCAATGATAATCCCCATCTCTTATCCACTTGACTCCAGTTTTTCTCGCGTTCTTTTCCACATCACCCCGGTATCTTGTTCTTTTCCTTTACTATCGCAACTGTCATCGCACCGGTATCCCCATCCTTCTCTTGACCTTTCTTTGACACATCCTGTAACTAGTTCGTCATTCTCTTCGCTCTCCTCTTGTTTATCACTCTTCCATTATGTAGCCCCTTACGCACTAATGGCGGTACCGCCTTGCTTGGGGTGAAACGATTTTAAAAAAAAGACTTCAAACTTTCTCCCGCCACAATAAATGATTCTACTCTCAATGAGGTTGTATGCATTGAACGTCTACTCGGATTTCAGCTCAATCTAAACTTATAAGTTAAACTTATATACACGATCCAACGCTAAAGATACTGTTGATTTCTTGTCCAGGAAGTATCCAATTCTTCCTGTCATGCTCTATCTTTTCAGATCAGACCAAAAATGAAGTAATGTGTTGCCTTATCTAGGCTAGAGCTGCCTGATCCTCACTTTCCTGCCTTAACAGAGTTCAAAGTCCTTTTAAGTGGCCTTGTTAGTGATGACTTATTTCCCACCCTAAAGCTTCTTTCCCACTCACGAAACGTTGCAAGTCTCTTGTTTTTCAATCATTACTTCCACTGAAAATGTCCAAACGCGCTTCATTTTTTTAGTACCACCAGCTCAAACCTTTACAGCCAGGAACTGCCTTGCTACGTTCACATGATTGAATCATCCTCATTATCACATATTTTATTGACAAACTGTTTCTTTTCCAATTTTGAAGCAGTTGATGCTTCCGATAACACTAAGATTTTAAACTTTTCAACTCTCTCCGTTATCTATCCTTTATATCTCACAAGCCTCTACCTTGTATAGCTCTTAGGTCTTTTCATAGATGAACATAAAGTAAACATTATTAAAAAAAAGTGAATTTACTTGATAAGTGAAATTTACTTGCTACTGGCAGTTCACGAAATGAATACGGACTTCAGGTTGTCGCAGAGATTTTTTTATTTTCTATATTTTTCACGAAGAAAAGACGACGCATATAAAAAACAGATTCAGAAAGAGGACAACAGTCTGATTGGGGTTTTGTCTCCTTTTGTCTGTCAAGCATCGCTCAAGTTATTTATTTTTTCATAGTCTGTCCATATTTCAATGACTATTCTACTTGTAAACCCAAAACAACGAATGAGAACTTGCAAGCTACAGGGTTTCTTTAAACAACCCTTCATTGAAATACTGATGTACATTTTGGCAAGTATCGCAAAAGGCTGACGGGGCTGCCAAAAATATGTCTGGCACTTTAACAAATGTAACCGCGGAGGTTAGGCAACCCGAAAAGCTTTCCTTATTAAAAAGAAGACTGCGGCATATTTTTCCTGCAGACAAAGATTACATCACGAGTTGTCTTACTCTCACACAAAACAGACCACGTGACTTAATTGAATATATAAATATAGATATATTTTATCAATCTTATGAGGAAAAATAAGAAAATTAGTGGAAGATAAAAGTGTCTTCAAATAAAGGCAAATTTCTAAATGGCGTTTGTTTTACGGAAATTAATTTTACAATACTTTCTTTAGTCGTTTGTTTAGCGACTTTGTTGTTGCGAGAACTGTTTGATTTTTCTCTGCGGAAATTTGAAATGAAAACTTTTCTTTTTAATATTAAATACTGGAAATTTATTAAAATCTAATATTAGGTTGATATTTGGCAGATTTTAAAATGGATTTTTTTTAATGTATGTTTTTCACCTATAAGTTTTCTAATATAAAGGACAAGTGTACTTCTGCCATCAAAAACGACGGCAAAATATTTGAGAGGATTAATTTATATATATATATATATATATATATATATATATATTAATGCAGGTTTCATTGAATAATATAGACAAGTTTTGTCTATTAATTTTGTGTAGGATCCGTTCATACCGTCTGATATACTTGATGGTGGTGTCGTTAAAAGACAACAAAAAATCACAGTATTTGTTGAATTTTTTATCGGGTTTCTAAGCTTTCGGCTCACATAAGCCATTATCAAAGAGTAAATAATAACACACAGTAAACATAGAACATTTAAGCTATTAACAATAAAGATAATTGAATTGAAAATATAAGTCCATCCCTAGCGTGGCGGATGGCCGAAGACAGTGACAAAATAGTGGTGTTGTGGTCCCTGGTCTGATTACAGACATTTGAGTACGTTGTTGGAAATATCGAAATTGATTGTATTCAAACCAGGTTTAAACTGTTTAATGTAGAGTGCTTCGAGGATTTTTAGTTTCTGCTTATTATTTTCTTGTTTGAGTATGTACGTGTTATCAACAAGCGTTTTTCTCAGAAGTGTGCGTTGATAACCGTGTTGTTCTAAATGACGGAATATATTTGAATTTTTATTTAAGTGCAACGTCAGACGCCGTGAGAGCGAATTTGTGGTGTGGCCGATGTAGATATTATTGAGGTTGTTAGAGATACATTCTCTAAATGGACATATGAATTTATATACTACATTGGTTTTTTGCAAATCACTAACGGTGGGGGAAGAGTCGTTGCGGACAAATGAATTAGATGTAGTGGATTTAGTGTAATATATATATATATATATATATATATATATATATATATACAAATAAATATATAACCAGCTTTATTATAATAGAGAGAATATATATATATATATATATATATATATATAATAAGACAGTTAAAAAGCAAACACGCGGCAAGAACTTTAATAACTGTTAGTAAATTTTAATAACTGGCAGTAAAGAGAATTAACTGAGAACACGCTGCCTCGCTATTGTCTCTATAATGAACTGAGCCGACGCTGTCTCACTAATGTTTCTCTGTCCAATAGAGCGTGAAAGGCGGTATATATATATATATATATATATATATATATATATATATATATATATATATATATATCCCTACTGTCATGCTCTATTGGACACACACAGAGTAGAGAGAATAAATATAAATATATATATATACTAAAATATGTTTAGTTGTACAAAACTTAATTACCGCTATAAACAGTCAAAATATTTTGTGTTACCACTCATAATGATGGTATTTTCTTTAAAAAAGAAAATTGTAAAACGTCCTGGCTAACCGGTTTCGCGCCTCGCTCAACAGAGCCAAATCGAGGTAAGTAAAGAAATTAGCGTTAAAAAAATGAGGAAGATGTAGAGAGAGGAAAAACTAGTTGTATATGAATTGGAGGCTAAATACATGCACTCTCTGTTTGCACAGAGAGGGCTTTAAAGATTGATTAAAGATTTTGTAAGAAAGCAAAAAAGTGAACGTTTTGCTAAATTTCCTATTTTACTTGGCAGAAATTTGCCCATTAGAAAAAAAACTGAATAAAAATTTAATTTAATATTTTGTCTATGATATTACTCTTCATAACAACACATTTATTGATTAAAAATTTATTTATTTATGGGTATTTAAAAATGTATGTTGAATTTTACTAGCATTGTTATTAAAAATGTAAAACAAAATTAACCAGTTTAATATTTCTACAGGAATTGTTTTTAAATATACTGTAAAAATATTAAACTGGTTAGTTTTGTTTAGATAATCATATTTTATGCTTCCCCCACAGTAAAATACCATTATCTAAAATTTAATTTTAAAATAAATTAAACTCTCATGTCTAAATCCCAAATTCCTTTATCCTAGTCTCCAAAAGATTTCCACATTCATTTAAATTTAAAATTCTGGAACCTAAATTCCGAAGTCCAAACCCTCCAGACTTTGGTATATGAGGTCCATATCCTTTTTAGAAGCACCGTGTAATTTTTATAAAGTAATTGTTGAGTTAATATTTTTAATTTCAACACCCCAAAACCTCATTCAAAATGGTCAAAAAAGGCTGTGTAACAGGTTGTCATGGTAACTTCTTCTTTTACGTGCCGTGTCCCTTCATGACATAGGCGATCATTGCCTTCCACATCTCCTTATCCCTTGTATTAATTAAATAAAGTTCGTGCAATTCGTCTTCCCTTAGGTCAGAGAGAGCGAGAACGATAGTTAAAGACTATCGAACCGACATCCCTGACAAAGCAAACATTGTTGTTTTTAAAAGGCATTAATTATGAAACAGTGGTTATCAGAGGGAAAAGTACGACTCAGAAATGCACCATCAGTATTTGATCATTTTTTTATCAAGTGCATTGCCTGGTCCTCAATTAAAATCAAGAACAACAAATAACATTTCTGCTTCTGTGCGAAATGTACAAAATGATGAGAAAAGGACAAACTCCTCACTTTTGAAAATTCGTATTAAAATATTAATCAACAGGATTTTATGTCAGTAGTTACATGCTATAAATCATCCAATCTACTGATTTTTTTCACTGGAGGTATTCCAATGTTTTTAATAAAAACTTTTGAAAACTTGAGATTCGAATGTTACCATGGTGGTATATATATAGAACAATATTTATCTTTCAAAAAGTCGAGTATCAATGCTTCAGCACTGGTTACAAATTGATGAATAAATTCGTTATCTTAGTAACTTAAAAATTGATAATAACATATTTTTAAAAAAAAGAACATATATTAATGTTATGTCACCTCAAAGGAGTGAAACAAAATCAATTATGATTCTAATATTCTCATCAGGGAATTTGAATATTTTGTTACATCTCGGTCTTTATATAACAGACTTCACAATGATTTTTAGTTATCCAAAATGAGAGCAGTATCACTTTTGACATAAGAAGTAACGAAATTAGATGACTTTAATTTTCTTGTTTATATTTTTAGTAAAATTTCTGAAAACCAGGGAAAGTATATTCTTTTAGTTGATGAAATGTGTTGCTCTACAATATAACGGAGGAAATATATTTGGTTTGGCCGAAAATTCTGAGGGATTAGGAAAAGGTTTTGGGCATCAGGGTAAAATGCTTAAATGGTGGATCAAAATTTTTACTTAAAATTATCCCAGCTGCAAATTTAGATGCAATTTTATATTGTTGATGCAATTAAACACTTAAATGATAAAGTAATTTCAGTTGTATGTGACAAAAACAGGACTCATCAATTTTTTCCAAAAATTTGTCACAGCTTTTAATACGCTTTGGAGAACTAAAAATGACTTGTTCCTTTTTATTATGCCCACCTTTTTAAGATTATTCGGAATAATTGGATTACTGAACCTACTTCCGAATTAATGTTTTATTCTGAAGGCAAAAAAATGGCAGCAAATAGGAAATTGTAAAAAGTATTTTTGAATATGAAAATGACTCAATTTGTTAAGCTGTCGAAAGTAGCTAATGTAGCAGCTTACCTAAAACCTGTTGAGCGACAATATGTTCCCCGTTGTTTAAAATATATTTGTGATCAAACTCTTACTGCCTTTAAAACACACCCATTATTAAATGGAAAGTATACTGCAGAAACAGTTAATTTCATTGAAAATGTTTAAAAGTTTGAAAAATTGTTTGTGTCAAAGATATATACGCTGACACTAAGAAAAATGAACGACTGAAAAGAGTGATCACATTTAGATGATGAACATCTATTATTTCTTTCTAATTTTTGAGAAAATGACAAAAAGAATGGAAGAAAAACAAATAATAAGAATTAAATCATTAATTAGTTTAGCCATTGAACATACATTCAATTGCTTAATTGATGTTTGCAGATATTTACTAACCAATGGGTTTAATTTTGTTATGCTTGGTAAATTTACCCCAGACTATTTGGAAAATTAAGACAAAGTTCTGGAGGTGTGTATTTTATAACATTTTAAAATGTTATTGAAAAATTTAATATTGAAAAAACGTAACCATTTCTTAAACTAAATGTTGATATCAAAGAATACAGCTTTGATCCAGGCCATAATTGCCCAAAACGTGGACATTTGTTTGATGAAATGGGATGCCAAACATTTGATAACTTATCAGACTCTGAAACTAGAATCCCTAGAGATATTAAAATGCTACTTTTGTATCTAGCAGAAGAGTCCCACAAAAAAGAAATTATGAAATAATACTCGTTTTTATTTTCAAGAATATGGACATTTTTATGATGTTTGATGTTGTTATTTTGAAGACTTGCAGAAATTCTTTGGCAAAAATCTTTATATTAGTTTCTGATATGTGTCATTCCAATATGAAAAGAGCACGGTATTATATTGACAAATATATTTTTCAAAAATTATTGTTTGTTTGATTCACCTAAGACAACCCAAGAACCAGCACTAAAAGTTTTGAAATTATTGAAACGTTTTATTTATAAGATAAAATTTTTCATACAGTGCTCTGTAAGACTATACAATAAATATTTAAAATTCATATTTTTCAAGTACTGAGAATATGTATATATTTATTCATTCAGAGAAATATTTACCAGATAACTTTTTATTTTCTATTTTCCCCTTTTTATATACATTTAAATGGTTAAATTCCTAAATTTCTCTGTTAATTAATGTGTTCTTGCTAATGTAAATTGATTTTAATTATTAAACTATGTCTACAAGTAATATCTATAATTGTATTATAACAAAATAAATATTTTCTTCATATTTTCTGAAATTTCATAAATATTATCAAAACTCTGAAATTTACATTTTTGTAAAGTATTTTAAGACTTTGTTGATACACAATTTTGTAAGATGTTGAAATTGCTTTCTGATCGTATTATACAATTTTGTATTGCCTATAATCAGTGGTATAAACAAATTAACTCATTATTTTTGCAATATCACCTAAAAATGTCTAATTTATAAAGTGCTTTTGTGCATTTAGTTAATTTATGGTAGAGGAGGTTATTTTTGTTCTTCCTCTGCATTTATGGAAATAAGTCAATAATTGTAAGCCGCTTTCTAATATTATGCATAGCTGCTAATTTACTTATTACTGGACATTAATAACAAGTTCCCTGCTAAAAATATTCTCTGAAATTGTTATTTAGTAATAATTTACTTCTCTACATATCCGCCCCCAGTCGTATGCAACAAACTGCATGGTTGCCAGGCCTGAGTTAAGGATCACCTTGTTCTGGAACCTATTCTCCGCGGATACCAACAGACAAATTCATTAACACACTGTAGAAATTCACAGCAAAGAATCAGCTTAGGGCGAAATTTGAACTCTAACCCCGTGAGGGAAGATTTAGAAATAATCTCAAACCAAGTGAACAATTGTTTATTCACTTAGAATCTCGTTCTCCATCTCTCTTTATTTCTCTATATACTCTTTCACTTTTACCTCTTCCTCTCCCCTCTCTCTCTCCCTCTCTCTGCCCCTTCTCTCTCCCATGAACTCACTCTTGTTTTGCTTTTCATTTTTTGTTCTATCTCTTCACTTTTTTCTTTCTCCTGATTTCCTACTTTTCTTATCCACACTCTTGAATGTTTTCTCGTAGATCCAAGCGTCTCTCCTCTTGTACAAATGGAACAGAGAAAAGGTTGTGTTCATATTATAGAATGACCAAGTGTTCATTGAATCTCATCCTGCGTAGGTGGACATTCTTAATTCCACAAGATCTCTTTGACTCTCTCTCTCTCTCTCTCTTTTAATTGCTCTCTCCTACTCTCTGTCTCTCGTTACTATTCAGTGTTTATAAACGTATGCATGCGCAGAAAAGATTAAAGAAACAATGTCCACCGTCGAGCACGTACTTCGTAACATCAAATAAACAATATGACGTGTTTTCATTCACATACACGCACATGTTATTTTCACACGAATCTGATAAACACTATTTTAGTTGACATGTTCCAGTTCATCATGATGGTGACAGCGTTTCTTGACATTCTCACCTATAACAAAATATGTGATAACCCCAGATATAAATATGTTATGGTTACGTGTTACTGTGTTATTAAATCGAAATGGTACTCCTTTCATCAATAAAATTATTTCACAAGATTCACGAGATGAATAATTTTTGAATTAGGTGCTCAAAATGCCACAAATCGGCACATTTTAGTTCATTGTAAATTTATAATTATTATGATATGATTACAATGGCTTCACAACTGTTTTTATTCATTTTCAATTATTATGTATTTATAGATTTGATGACTGTTAATTGTCTAATTATTTTTTCTGCTTAGTACAATCCCTGATCGGGAATCGGTCGAGACACGAAATGAGACAAATTAGTAAATATATTCATTGTGTTGCGATTCTGATGTTAAGTGATTTTCTTTACATTGATAGCACTCACCTGAGTAAATAAGCAGACCCCCACAATGCAATTTTTGTATCTCATGTTAAGAGGGACTGCCAGGGATTTTGTTAATGTTCTTGTCTGTACCTTTTTTTATCGTTCCCAGTGCTCCAATTATTATTGGTAGTTTTAAGGTGACGCTTTTATTTTTTCAATTTCAATTCTAATTTATTTGTTCTTTCACAATTCTGATGTCACTGCGATATTTTTGTCTTAGTAGTCTATATGCACTATCATTGGCTGTTCATAGAAAGTGGACACAAGTGTTGTATTTTCATCCTGACTCGGAAACTCTTTAGGATATACGAGTTGTCCCAAGAAGTACAATCTTCTATAGGTGTTCAATCTTGATATTGGCCCCAATCTTCTCCAGCCACTTCGGAAGTTCTGTCTTTATGGTGCCAACAATACTGGACGTGTATTCCTCTCTCTTCATTGACCACAATTTGTACACTTCCCATTTTAAACAATCAGTGTTTTCCTTTTTCTTCTTCTTTGTTAACTACTGTCATCTGCGGGACATGCAATATCTATGATGTTGCATGTTCTTTCATCTTTATTTGTCACCACAATATGTCGCATTCTGTGCAATAATTCATGGTCAGATTGAATTATGACATCCACCAAAATTTTGTTTTTGTCTTTTTTAAAGATACTTGCAAATTGTCCAAATTGCTCTGCACTCGCCAAACCCCAATTGCACTATAATTATTGTTTTGTTGTTGTTGTTGCTGCTGCTGCTGCTGCTGCTGGTGACGGTGGTGGTGGTGGTGGTGGTGGTGGTAGCAGAAGTTAAGAATAAGACTGCAAACTGGCGTACCTGTCATCTATTCGAAATTCCGAATCCTATCTTACTAAATATTCTTCATTTTTCAGTCATCTTCCTTTGCGTGTTGTCACTGGCAACTATTCGATGAGGAAATACGTGGACGGGCAATTCTCTGATATTTCGCCTGAATAAAAAAAACACAAACTAAATCTACTGGCTACCGACTTAAAGGATCCTTTCGACATTTGGTATAAAATGTCATTAAGAACTTTCTTCTTACAAAAATGGTGTTCATGATTATTCTTTAAAAAATAAATTTTAAATTGTCGGATACTTCAAAATGTGCCTTTTACTTTGTTGTATAATAATAACAAGCGTGTAAAAAGAATTAAAATTAGCATTTTATTAGATTTTGAGCATAAATTTATCAAGATAATGTGTTTAAAGCATTGGGATTCAAGCGATTTTAGGGGCTAATAATATTATTTCAGGGACCATATTGATGTGATTTGATTTAAATCTGAATATATTCATGCTCTCTCTCTCTCTCTCTCTCTCTCTCTCTCTCTCTCTCTCATGAATGATAGGTTTTTTAAATCACCCAGTTCTAGGCTCTTATACAGCTCTTATCTATATTTAAATTTGTCAAATCAAGCTTTGTATTTCTATTCCTTTTAAAATGAGATGTTTGTTTATTTGCGTCTATTTATATATTTCCGTATTCCCCTAACGAGTGGATTGCTAGAGGTTCCGTATACGAAATTGTACAGTCGGAATGCTGAAGGTAACACCAATCCGCTAAGTGGCACACCTTATATTTGTATGCATTCTTTATATATATATATATATATATTCAAAACATATGCTATTAAATATAAGAGACAATGAATGTCTATTATGTTTAATCATGAGCCGTTCTAAACGTCGTATTTTTGCTTTAATTTCAGTTGAAAATAAAGACAAAAATTCTCCAACATTTGGATAATTATTTATTGGTTTTCTTCTAAGCTTTCGGCTCACATGAGCCATCTTCAGAGAGTTGTTTAAACTGAAATATTATAAAATCCACCATCACCGACGATTTTATTTTGTGTTGACATAAAACTCCGCTTGGCAACGGCAATAGTTACCAAAAATAATAAACGCAGTTCTTAAATTTGCGATGCGGTTTTATGACGTCACACCGCGGGATAGCGCGAAATGACAACAAAACCATCTAGTCAAATGCAATGTAATATGTTATTTCCTGTTTTAAAGTTTATATATATACAGTCATCTGCAGACAGATCTGTTTTCGCTATGTCAATCCAGTATTTTTCTTTTTTTCTGCGTGAGTATGTGGAATTTTAAAATTAAATACATATAGACTAGGGTTAAATAGGGACCTAGGTATTTTGAACCTTTATAAATATTTCAATTGTTAAACATTTTTTAGATACACTTAAAATTGTTCTTTAAAACAACATTTAAAGGTATTATTACAGTTAGGTTTACGTTTGAAAATATTCAAACTCTATTGCTTTCTACATCACGCGACGTACACATCTCGCGACGTACGCATCTCGCGACGGACGCATCTCGCGACGGACGCATCTCGCGACGGACGCTTCTAGTTTAAAATCATTTGTTTCTGATGAAAGGCCGAGGCCGGTCTGAAATATCAAATATATATATATATATATAATAAATAAATAAATACTGTAAAAAAAAAAATTTAACTTACGACTTTTTAGTAGTTTTTTCTATACATATTAAGACAGTATACGTGGATTATCATTATTCTATATATATACATATAATTTCAATTTGTGATTTTATGAGAATAGTGTGTATAATTTTATGAGAATAGTGTGTATGAAAATTAGTATAGTGCCAAAAACTACTCACTCATGTTTGCTTTTAAGATTCATTTTGTTTCTCTCAATTTCAAAGTCATATTTGACTCTGTAAATTAATATTCTATGACCGCTTCTTATATTAACTTTATTGATGACGGTATTAACAATTAAAAACCAAGTTAATTTCTGTTCTCTCGTTTAAGTCCACTTAGTTTCTTTTCTGTACTTTTCCGAGAAATTAACTCATATTTGATTACCTTCGTTCCTCTTTTCTATTCCAAATTCTTCTAACCTAGATTTATCATCGTTTCTTGTCCTTAGTTTTGTTTTAAAGTCGCATATTAAAAATGTGTAATCAGTCTTCCCGCTATCGATGTTCTTACCGATATCCTTGTAAAATCATTATCTGATTGCACACCTTAACTTGTCTTTTGTGACAATAACTTACAAAATTGTGTATCTCAATGATGGTAAAGGTTGTCAAGGATAACTAAGAAGACTCTGATTGAATTCATTTGTAACCAGTCCATCATATTTATTATTACGAATCAGATCAGACCAAAGATGTCGCTTTCTTATATGGGTTGAAGTAATCCTCAATATCCAGACTTGATAATGTTCAAAAACGTTTACGCAGCCTTGTGGGCGATGGAATATTTTCACCTCTACAATCTCTTTTTTTACTGTATTTCACTCACTTTTTTCATGGCAA
Source organism: Ascarosepion bandense (assembly GCA_037127315.1). NCBI lineage: Eukaryota > Metazoa > Mollusca > Cephalopoda > Sepiida > Sepiidae > Ascarosepion > Ascarosepion bandense. The sequence continues at coordinate 8,121,542 of JBBBDQ010000663.1, read as the reverse complement.
ATATTCAAACAAGTTACATTCTTTGGTCCCATCAGTTAAAACATTTATAGCTCAGGCGCGCCATGCCACATTCACTGAGTCGAATCATCTTCATTCTTTTTGTATTCTACTTTATACAAAAAGAAAACTCGTAAGAAAGAAGATCCACTGAGACAACTTCTTCCCAAAGTTGCTACTGTGTGTAGTAGGATGCTCTTAACATCATAACCTTTTAAAATATAGGGTCACCCATTATGTATCCTGCATGTCATTACAATCCTCTCACGTCCACACAACCTCAGTTAATAACCTTCTACCTTGAGTGGCTCTTTGACCTTCTATTAGGTAAGTATTTAGTAATAAAAAAGAACCTCCAACGAATTTTGCAGATATTTTTACCATTTTTTTTCCGGACATATCGTCCACTCAGTTGGAGAGTTGGGACATGTCAGTAGATATGAAAGAGACGAGCATGCAGTATAAAGGTACCTCTTAGTCGGTTGGGTATTTACCTGTTCTAATCTCTTTGACGAAACTGCCTGGAAACCATCCGATATGAGACCCTATAACCCCTCGGCACCACCCTTTCGGGTCCTTTTCGACAATCTTAAGAAACTCTCCTTTCACAAGTTGGAGTTCTCTAGGGGATTGGGGCACATATGTCTGCAGAACTTCACATATTGTTGACAAATCTACAAAACAGATGAATAAACAATTCCATCATCACTTTAGGCAAGAAAAGAAAGAGAGAAAGATAGAATAAGAAATAAAGTCAAAGAAAAAGAGAAAATAAAAATAAAAGATAGACAAGAATGAAAGAAAGACGCCAAGGGTTACAGGTTCATCGCAATTATTTTTCGTGATGGGAATATCAAGAGGATTAGTACCGCGATTAAGATTACATTTTTTCATCAAATCAAAAGCGTTTGTTTAAAAAAGAGTGACGAAATGCAGAAAAGCAAATCGTTTTTAAAAAACGTCCATTTATAAAGGGGGGCGTTTTATATCAGTTTTGCCAATTTCATTTTTCTATTTTTACAAAAACATGCGACATGCTTCATGAAAACAAAATAATCATTCAATTTTCCTACATGCAAGGCAAATTTTGATGGTTTCATGCAGTTTTATATTTTTTTTCTAGAATTGTGGTTCTTGTTATTATTTTGAATGCCATACTTTTTTATACAGAGTAGGGCTAATCATTTGTTTAATCGAAAGACAATTCTGAAGAAAAATATGATAAATAATAATGGCTTTAGCAGCTAAAATAACAAACTAATTTCGCAAAACTGACGTCTAACAAATCTTCAAAAATTACTACTTTGAGATATTGAATTTATGAATATGACAAGATTTGGGACTTGCGTATAAATATGTTGTTTACCTAAAATCTAACAGAATCGTTAATATATCCTGCTTTGCAAAGCTTTGCGAACCCATGTTACTTACTTTTAAAAAATTCTAGCAGGATATCATTTAATTTGGAGATGATTTGATTGAGAAAATTAATTTTAGGCGTTTCACATTTCTGAATTATAATTCTTCCGGATTGCATATTTATTTTTCTCGTAAGAGAAAAGATATATATACAATTCATACTATATACACAAGTCAAAGATATCATGTAGGCAATCCAAAGATATTTGCGTCGAAAAGAGTCATTTAAATTTTTATGACAATATGATCAATTTTATGTTCCGTTATAAGCAGTTTGGATCAATTTTATCAGTTCCTGGAATACTTCTTCACATTTTCGTCTCTTATTCTTTGAATTGGAAATTTCAGATTTAAAGGCTCACTTGGTCTATAAATCTTTTCTCCGCCCTGTTTAAAAGGCTTAGCTTTGCTCAAACCGAATCTTTTTTATGCATTTTTGCATTAATTAAATCTCGTGCTTTAAATATAAAAACGGAATCACCACACATTTTCCTTTGATTTTATTTTTGATCAACCGTGAATTACTTTTGATTTCGATGTTCTTCATTATTATACAAAATAAAACAAATTTATTGGCGAGAACGGATGTATTTTAGTAATTAAGTTGTAAAATATTAAGATTCAAATTTGCGTTCCAATGTAAAAACTTCAAGACCATTGTCAAGATATATAACTTTCATGTACCTTGATAAAAAATCAAATGAATTCCGATTTGTATGAATATTAATCGATCTCAATGATTAATTACTTTATAAGTAGGATAGACACGTGACCCAGAAAATTAGTTTACATTTTGATTTTATTAATATTTTCAAATCGTCGTTAGGACAATGCATCTAAGCTGATTATAGATTGATATGTCGTCAATAAACCTCTCTATTATAATAAAGACCGTTATGTATATATATATATATATATATATATATATATATATATATATATATATATATATATATATTCCTCCGGTCACGCTCGGGAGGAGCTATATTTTTTTCCTTATGTCTTAATGTAAGATACTTAAGTAGGTACATCAATATATATGTTGTCGTCATTTAAGACGGCATATCAATATAAATATTTTAATGTCATTTTTGACAGCACGGGCCCACTCGTAATTATTATTTTCTATTCTGTTTACTTTAAATAAGAGAGTTTTCTCAATAGAAAAATTTTCCCATCAGTATTCTACATGCTGTTGTCAGGATAGTGCGCCGATAATGATAAGTGCCAATGATACGTATAGTAGAATTGTTCAGGCAAGATTACCATTATTATTATTGTAAGTAGTACAATTCATGCTTTTGTATATTAACACCTACTTTCTGTGGATATCACAAAACACTAAATGCCAACAATTCCGTTTTAATTCTTTATCGGTACCTTCACAGACCCAACCCCCAACGCGGCCTACGCACTACGCACAAATGTTTCTTGAGTTTCTAATCTTGAATTTAGTGTTTTAGCATAGTTCCATGATTGTCCCCAAGGCCATAACTATCATATTCTATTGTTTCATCAGTTTTCGATCACGGTTCTAATAATCTCACATTTTCACTTCTATGACCCCACACCCGAAACAACCTCTTTTACAATCTGGCAAGTACTTTCTTCATGCTAAATGGCTTCTCATTTGGTTGGGATGGTTTGTCTGGATATAAAACTCTCAAAGTGTCTTATTAATTTTATATTCTATAACGGCCTCTGATTTTTGTGGATATTATGTTTACAAGAAGAAACCAAAGCCGGTTGCTAAATTCCCAGTGTTACACCGTTTCTTAGTCTATCATGATTAGTTTTATAGTTCTTTTGGGCTACCTTACTGTATTCACTAATCTCCTTTCTTCTTCACAAAGGCAACATTTGCAGTTTGTCGGATTCTTTTTTTTTTCTTTGATAAAATTGGCCCCGGTGACATTGTTCTCGGTTTCAATGATAAGAGATTCCATTTTGCTTTTCAACTATCAGTAACTACATATCCTTCTTCTTTCGATTGGCCAGAGTTTCTATCTGCCTGTCAAATTCTCCTTTGAATTACTTTTCGTAATTTTTTTCTTCCTTAACGCGTTTTTCACTGTTTCAGAGACTGTCCGCCTTTTATCATTTCGTGTTTCCATGACATTCTTCTTGCCTGGTTTTCTGTATTTTATAAATCACATTTTGAAAGCTTGAACACAGTTCTTGAGCCTGATATCGAATTTACAACATAAATTTTGTTTTTCAGTAGTATATTCTGTGTGAACGACCTTTGGTGCATAGTGTTAATAGTATCCATCGATAGTTCTTTTTTTGTTTAATCTTGAAAAGTCAGTATGTCCCTCTTGATATTGTTTTTTTTTTTTCAAACGAGGCTTACGACCATATCACGTCGAAACACTTATTCTCGAACGATAATCGAAAAGCAAAGTCAGACCTGGTCAGTACCTAGATGGGTGACCGCTTGGGAATACCAAATTCTGTAAGCTTAGACATGCAGATGATGTCATCGATAATGGACCGGATTTGGAAACCATGTCCAAGACTTCGAGCGTCTTTGTCTTTTAATTTCCAAGTTTGGCAATTTCACCTTAAATGTTTTAATCAAGTCAGTGTTCTTTTAGCAGAACAAAAATTAACCCTGAGAGAAACTCAGGAGGCAAATTATTAAGAAAAATCATTTTAGTATTTGTAAGTTTAATTTTTTATTCTGTTCTTTCTTTCTTCAATGTTCTTTCAATGAAAACTTGTAAAAATTTACAAAATTATTTGTATATGTTTATTTTTTGACATTTTGGGAAATTTACAGAAATTAAAATAATTATGACAGTCAACGATAAGAAAAATAAATCCTCCAAAATTGTTTTCGTGTATGTAGTTAAGCAATCAAATACAGTTAAGCAACTAAATACAGTTAAGCCTTCAAATGCTGTCTAACATCTCAAATAATCACACCTGGAATCATACTGAATTTGTATGTGGGTATGTTTGTGCGCAATATATAGAGTGTACGGCAAAAATATGTCCCACCTATAACTCTCAGAAATACACTACGCATAATGTTAAGGCAATTGTCAAATCATCTAGTTAACGTCCAATTATTAGATTGACCATCTAATGAAAAACAAATATCCCTGAAAAATATTATTCAAAGCAAAAGATTACTAGGAATACTTAAAGAAATTATATAATTAAAATTATGTAGGATTTTGTAATAATAGATCCGTATTAACGTATTTGACGGCATATAAGGCGCACTTTCTTTAACTAAAAATATCTTTTAAAATTCCCCTGCGATTTATATGCCGTATGCTGATTTTTATTTTGTTTTCTTACCTTTGAATTTAATAAAGTTTTATAGGTTCATATTCTTTTTGCCTATTATTTTTCGTCTAATTGTAATCGTAGCTTGATTAACTGAAATTATAAACTTTTAGTATTTTTTTCTTGATTTGCTCTGCTGAGATTAGGATGCGGCTTATATGCCGTCAAATACGGTAATCACATTCCTTATTGCCATCCGTAATCCTTGTTGGTATTTACCCATCCCCCAGATGCGACACAAGGTCAGGCATCAAGAGTTAAAATTTACCTAACCCATGTAAATACAGGGATCGGTTACACAGTTGGTCTGTGGCCTGATGACACGCATCTGTAATCCGGGTTTCTGCCAAAGGGGAAAAATAATCTACCGGTTTTTATGCGTACCTCAGTCACTTCCGTAGATTTTTTTCACGCCCATCTACAGACATTCAATTTGTTCTAAAACACTAGGTAATTTACATAACCGTGTATGACACAGGTGATTTTGTGCGCCTTTCGTCGGGGAGGGTTAGGCCATGTCCATGACAGATTTAAAGCATGGCATTCAAAATCTCAACATTCATTTCAAAATATCACCGGAATTAAAAGAAAAAGTCATTTAATCTTTAAGTTAAGTTGTTAAGTTTCAGCGTGAGGATATTACACAATGTGTTATCTTCGTGTTTACAGAAAAGCATGTTCAACTTTAATCCGATGTGCTTTTTAGAGAATCTTGTTTTGAGATGTGGGAAAAACTGTATTGTTTAAAATCTCAAAGAAATAAGGCTATTTTGAGCAGCTCAGATTTTCTATTTTACAGAGACTTAAGACTGGAGAGCACCCAAAGAATATGAAAATATGACTGATTCGTTTCTTGTCAGATCAAGTTCTGCAATTTCAGCTTAAATATAAAATTAATCTGACAAGCATTTTTCTTTTAAAGGTGCAAAACTGAACCTTGAAAGAAACACAGAAGACGATGCACTAAGAAAGGTGTATATTTAGTATTTGCGATTATTTTTTTCTATTCTCTCTTCTCTTTCATTCAACGAAAACTTCTAAGAATTTAAATTCATTTTTGGTGGGTTGCATTACTGTCTTTAGTGAGTAGTTTAATAAATTTGGACTCAAATTAGAATCCGAAAAGAAAAACTAGCATTAGTTCCAGAAAATATATATACTTAAAAAGAAAACGTGAATTTTGCACGGATTTCGTGTAGGCACTGATTTAAAAGGTTAAAAACAAAAAGACAAGAAAAATGTTTTCTAAATAAACTCATAAACTTCAGCAGTGCAATTAAAAGACAATCATTTCTTACAGCTACGCATGTGCGCCTCCACAAACACTCGACGTAATAAATTTGCTTTCCGATAACCTTACATACATAATTTAATATAACACTGATAAGAGAAGAAAAGAAAATGAATAATTCTAATGATATCCTTTTTAAGACAGCAAAAATATAACACAGGGAAAATAAAGAGGAATGTTTCTGATTATCAATTGTTAAAATAAAACTGGAAACGCGAACTGTATTTATTTAAACTTTCATTGAATCTTTTTATTGTTGTGAAATACTTTCGAATCAGAGTTATAGTTTCTTCTAAAAGAGACGCCATTTGTTTTGATAATGAAAACAAAAGGGGTACTAAGCTCACAAAAAGAGTTTTGTGGTAAAAAAAAAAGTAAATTTACAGAAAGCGATATTTATCAAATGAAAAAAGCAGCAATAAACAGCGGTTGCTTTGTGATTAGACTTGTTTTCATTATTATCATCAGTTATATGATTGGGTGTGGTCGTAGGGTCATGCGCATTTGAGCACCTGACATGAAATAATCGCTTATCCATATCAATATATGTTGCACGCATATACAGATACACGAATTTAACAAGGTATCAGGCGTGTACATATACACAGTCAATTTATTATTTGAGACTAAATATATCTCAATAAGTATTTATTCATGTATAGCGTGTTTTGGTTAGAGTGGGCGAGGAGAAGGCCATTCCTTTCCAGATCAGACGAGAGCCGATGTTCTTCGACTCGCAGGCTTGTCTTGGTCAAAATGACATGGCCGTTCATTTCATTTGTGAAGTTGACTTCTGTGTCATCATCGACCTGGATTTAATGTCAATAGTTCAGTCTCATGTTCAGATTTAGTCTATATCCACTCAAAATTCTCTGTAGTTACTGTCTCGGCTGGAATCCTCGGAATTATTCCACATGGAGTTAATCTTATTTTAAATTATCAATAAGGATAAAAGATCATTCCATATTTTCTAGCAGAAAATAATTTTTGAATGCTTTGTTAAAATGTCGTCAACCTTGATTATATCTCTTTGTTAAAAGCTGCCCAAAACATATGTGCGTGAAGGTGAATGAGTATGTGAGGGTGTGTGTATCACTGTGTGTGTTTGTATGCAGATATTTATGTACATCTGCATATATATGCACTCGTGTGTTTGTGTGTGGGCGTGTATGTGTTTATCTTTAATTGTTAAAAAAGCAAATTCATGGAAAATTGTGTGAGAAACAAAATCACTGATGAAGTCGATTGCGAACAATGACAAAAGATTTCAATATATTTGGATCAAATAATGATTAAATTGATGGGGTTGTCTTTATCTGCCAATAAACTTTGCTTAACGCTGCTATGTAGCAATCGGCACTAATTTCTTTTTGCGCTGTCGACCATAATATGTGGTAAGTACCAGACTTTGTCCAGTTAAAAGGAAGACAACAAAAGGACTATTTAATTTCACCAAACTCACGCAATCACACACACGCGCGCGCACACACACACACACGCGCGCGCGCATACACACACACACGCATACACTCCCATACACACACTGCTATTACTGCCAATTGCATTTTTCTTATTTTTTGTGCAATCTGTGTACACTTAAATATCATTTTCTATTTATCATTTATTGTCAGATATGTTGTTCTTCATCTAAAAATACATGTATAAAATTCTTCTTCTTCTTCTTCTTCTTCTTCTTCTATGTGCCTTGTCCTTTCAAGACGTAGGTGATCATGGCCTTCCACGTCTCCTTATCCCTGGTGGCTCTTAGCACGCTTTCTTCTGTTAAACCACGCTACCCCCGTTCTGCCATCAACCTGCTCATGCCAGTCAAGTACGTACTCGCTGTTTTACCTGTCTCTCCTTTCCTCTATCTGGCCTGTTAGTATCAGGTTTTCCAAGCCCTTCTTCCTCATTGTATGCCCTAGAAACTTTAGCTGTCTCTTCCTGATGCTCAGTATTTTCCCTTTCGTTTCCATCCTTTTCAAAACCTCATCATTGCTCACATGCTTGATCCATGATATCCGCAGCATCCTTCTGTAGAACTATACTTCATTTGCTTAAAGTTTTTCCTTCATTTTTGATGATATTGTTCAGCATTCACTGCAATATTGAAGAACAGACATCATATAGCAATCCAGTACTCTCTTCTCTGTTTCTAGCGAAATTGTTTTGTATTTTTAAATTCTCTAACTGCAACCTCTACAAAAAATTCCAACTGTAGAACTTGTTTTAGGTATGTTCACGACTATTATGTGGTTCTTCAAATATCCACTGAAACAAAAAGTAATTCACCCCGCAATCGTAAAATATATCTTTCATGACCCTTTACTCCTCCCCAGTTAGTCCATTGCTGAGAGGGTCACTCGTATTATTTTTACTTTTATTTCTTTGTGAACATCGATCTTATCTGGTGCCATTTCTGTATTCCTTCGTCTGAATATCTACAAAACTCTCTTGATTTTTTTCTGGGGAGGTTTTATATTGACTCATCTCAAATAACTACTCCCTTTGACGCCAGTCGGTCTACTTCCGGTTTTTCAAGTTCTGCTCTCATTACTTCGGACTCAAATACATTTGCGCGCGCGCGCACACGCACACACACACACACACACACACACACACACACACACGGAGGTTAAAAATTACCGGATAAATTATAATTCAATACAATTAATTTAATGATTTCAAATGAAATAAGTAAAACATTTCACCAACCACTTGATGTACATACTTATTGGAACCAAAAAAAGTTTAAACATAAAACGCTTTTGTTCTTTAGTGGAATGAAGAGGTCCTATCTCCTTCCTGTTGTCATGTTTTAACAGTAACAATTACCGTTTTTAGCCGTTTAATGTAAGACTAATTTCTCTTTTAATTTCCGACCGAGAAAAATATTTGTGTGTTTTGTGAGAGCAATTTAACGGAACAACTAATTTCTTCATTGGAAACTTAAAACCAATTACAAAAATTGTTTTTTTTTTGTTTTGTTTGCTTTTTTTTCTAATAATAACCAGTTGCATTTAAATTTTCACTCAGTGTCTATTAGTAATTTATTAATATTATAAATTGCGGGTTTGGTGAGTTAACTACATAAGCCAGTAGCCGAGAAAGATTTTGACCAGTCTAAATGTTATACAAAGTTATTTTCGTCCAGCAGATAGTACAAAAGTGAAATTAAATCGTTAGTTATATAAACAATATAAAATAAAATAAAACAAACTAAACAAAACAAAACTAAAAACAAAAATAGGTGAAAGAATTCTACAGATATTTCCAGAAGTTGCTTTTAAATCAAGGTTTAAAATATTTTGGATGAAATAAAAATGTGCGCTGATGAGAATCAAGCATCTGGTATCGCCGCTTAAGGTGATTGTGAAATCTAATAAGGGTTAAGGAAAAGTTTTTTTAAAAACCGTTCGTTTGGTTCACCAAACTCAGATATTATGCAGAATAATTAGAACATTATTTTCATATTTATTTCTAATATCCACAGAAGAGAAATATAGATTATGTTTCATAGTACACGATCATCAATTATATATATATATATATATATATATATATATATATAACACATATATATCTAATATCACGATCTAATATGCGCAAGTGAGGGATTTGTGTGGTCATCTATGACGTTTTTTCTTCCTTCACGAGCGCGTTATTAACGGCAAACGCGTTCAGGAAATTTCATTGCCGATACAAATTGCAAAGAGGAACGATCGTTTTATTTACTTCTTCATGAGAATATACAAGAGGGACAATCAACAAGTTTATCTTCATACCCTGCCTGGTGGCAAACGCTGTTGGTGGCGCCAGGGGTGGCGGTCCTGGCATAGCCACCAAAACAGTGACATCACCCCTGGTCGGCGGCTAATGAAGACGGGGTATCGCACGTGCTAACACACGTTGTATGTTACAATATATATATATATATATATATATATATATATATATATATATATATATATATACTATTAATTATTATTTTAAAATATTACCAAACGACAAACTACTCCAAAATTGTGCATTTTGTTTCGACATTGAAAGAACAATGTCTCATCAGGTAGTTAATAATAATGGTTATAACTACAAAATGTACAGTTTTTTGTAGTAGTTTGTAGTTTGTACATATTCTAAGTAGTAATTAATAATAAATATTCATTGCTACATTTTTATATTGAGCACTATTTTAAATTAATATTTTGATTTAAAACAATGCTCTCTCTCTCTCTCTCTCTCTCTCTCTCTCTCTATATATATATATATATATATATATATATATACGTATGTAGGATTGTAAAGGTAACCGTGACTATACATTCAATCATGCAATCATGCGCATACTTCATATATACAATTTGTTTATTCTTTTTTTAATCTTTGCCAATTGACATTGGATTGTGGCATAATAGTGATCAACAGAGGAAACAATATCGGCTAACAGAGTTCGAGATTCAATAGACGCTGCGTTAACTGATATCCTTGTTTTGTTATATCGCTACACATTTTGGCAAAAATAATGTTGTAGGAGCTGCTACGATGGTTAACGGATGGATCAGCCATTCTACCTAACTGTCCAGGCAGTTGCAACAGTGAAGGGAGGTCAAGCAATTATTATCGACTTCTCTTTATTTATTTATTTACTTCAATAAATTCTTTTATTCTTTTCACTCTTCATCTGTTCTAATAATTAGAACACGTAAATTCTACTCCAACAGCTTCTTTTCTCGCGCTTCCCGCCTGTGGAATTCCCTTCCACAAGTCTGCTTTCCCGACAGCTACAATCTCCAGGTGTTTAAATGTAGGGTCAATAGACACCTCCTATCACTCTAACTCCCAATTATTCTCAGAACACTCTCATCTACCCAACCCTCATTCTCGGTATCCTTACCCGCCTATCACCCACCCTCTGACATTTCCTATATTTAATCATCCTTTCTCCACTCTATGTAGCCCCCTGCGCAGTAGTGGCAGTGACATGCCTTGCTCGGGGTGAAACGCTTATAAAAAAAAAAAATCTTTATATATATACACGAGTATGGCATCAAACTATTCTTACAGGCATTGCACATTTTCCTATTAACATATTGTTTTAATTTAGGAGTATATATTACGGACATATATCGAACATTATAATGTGGATATTTCAGATCAAAATTCACGAAATAAATGTGTCAGACTATCCACCCTTACATATGTCTGTATGTATGTCTCTCTGTATGTGTGTATATATGTATGTGAGTATGTCTGATGAATTAATGAAATGAGCATGTGGTTGAATGGTTAGAACGTTGACTTTCTGGCCATGAGACCCGGGTTCGAATCACATTGTCAAGACGATGAATTCTTCGTGTTATCGGCCTGGAGAAAAAAGTTCCATCGTGCCGCACCGCTGAAGAGTGTCTGAAAACCATGCTCCATAGTCTTGTGGGTTAAATGGTTAAACATATTTGTTCATCAATGATTGTACTAGCACAAAGTGGTAAGTCATCGTGGCTGAGGTTTTGAGCGTGCTGGCCTTGTTCAAGCTGTTGATCCCGCCAGATTATAAACTCTCTCCTAGAAAATGTAACTAAGGTCCACTAAGAATTCGGTAAGAGTTTAATAAACACAGATGTACCAGACATACTTACCCGGATAGAAGCAGCTAACCATCCTGTATCTATAAATTTGTGTGTGTATATGTACAACAGGGAGTCTTAATAATTGGTGTCCGGAATCTTTGGGGTCCTGGGTATTACGGTAAACTGCATCGGGCAGCAAGATCTCTGATTGGGAGGCTGTGAGGAGCATGGAACCACCTCTTAATTGCTGCTGTTTCCAGGTCTACTCTGACCCGGGGTGGTAGCACCTGTTAGGGTCCCAGCTATGAGCAAATATTTAACACCCAAACTGAGGTCAAGCGTCCTGTTGGCTGGGGAAATAGAATACGCCAACTGCATCTCTGTAGAGGGGTAAGCCCCCACCCAATGGGGCCACCCCTTGGCCGTGGGTGGCGACCCGTAATGCTTGGAGACGAGATCCTAGTGGCTGAGCAATTCATGAGCCGAGAAACGCGGCATGGCACTACAACACTCCACTTTGGTCCTTATCTAGGCTGGACGGGCGATTGGAGAGGTTCCCCGATCCGATCAGTTGGCTGGTCATGACATGCCCTATCACATATATTTGTTTTTATTTTATCCCGATCATGTTATACAATTTGATCGTGTAGAATTATCGATATGCTCTTGCGGAACTATTTCCAACCACTTTATTATATATGCTAGAAGGCGGTGACTGAGGATCACTCATGTTGAGAGATATGATTTTTTACCGATATTAGATTGTTGTGCGTTCGACAGAGGCTTAGAATCGTGCTCTTTGCATGATTATACTAGTCTTGCATCCTTGTCTCAACCAAGGCAAATGGGTTTCCCCCTGGTTTATTCTCAACATAAGTTGGACTCCGTGGTGGGTGGAGGAGCATGGGACTAGCGAAAAACATAAAAACATTCATGGCTTCCCCTATAAACAAAAAACTAAAACGCAACTACATAGAATCTGATTCTTCTTCAGATAATGAAGCAAAATCACCCTTTCCGAGATTTGTTATTATAGAGTCATGCAGCTCAACGATCACAAATTTATCTCCTTTTATAATAGAAAAGGTGATATCAGGCAATTTGACGCCTGTATCTGTCAAAAATAACAGGGAAAATTAAAGTAGGGTCAAGCAGTTTGTGCCTAACCCTTTAAGATGCTATAAATGTAAAAAATATGGACATTATGAAGACACTTGTAGAGGACAAGAGGTGTGTGGGAAATGTGGCTGAAAAGATCCTGACCATCACATGAATGAATGTGAATTTCCCAATAAATGTACTAACTGTGGTGACGACCATCCGGTCTACGCAAGATCTTGTGACAGTTGGAGAAGACAAAAGGAAATTCTCTTGATAAAGTACAAAAATAACATTCCTTACCAAGAAGCACGGAAGATGGTAGTAGGGTCTAACACTAACACCTATTCCCAAGCAGTCCAACAGAAAAAAACACAGATCAAATATAAAGAAATTGTCAAAACACTAATTCAGCTGGATCTGGGTGACTGGAACAGTTTTATTAATAAGATAAAATCCTTACTTGAACTTGTTAAAAATAATACAACTACAGCTTCAGAAACACCAACTACCCAAAGTAATCCTGCGGAAAATCCTCCCCTAAAACAACTACAAAAACCATAGCGAATACACAAACCACTTCTCCTAAAAAACAAAAGTCAAGCCGTCCTTCTACTTAAAAAATTGACGACCTTGGAAAAAATCAAACATCAAACCCTGAACCAAGCAATGATAAGACGGAACGTCCCCCACAATCCAAAATAGACAATACTCCAACTTCATCCTCACGGATGCCGAACTTAACAAGCCAATCTACAGAACCATCAACATCAAAGGCTGACACCAAAAATAGATTTAGCTCGATAAAAAGAATGGAGACAGAAGAGCTGAACAATATAAACAAATCTAGGAAAAACAATAAATCTAACTTAACATAACAAAACTGCAAAATAATTCAATTGTACAATGAAACTGCAGAGGAACTGAAGCCAACTATGAAGAACTTCTAATACTCCTCGATAAAAATAACCCCAAAGTTGTATGTTTTCAAGAAATATTTCTCAAGGACACCAACTCGTTAAACATTAAAAATTACAATTTATACAATCACCTACACAAAGACGGATACAGAGCTTCTGGAGGTGTATCGATCCTAGTTAGGAAAGACATGCCTCAACACCAAATAACCATAGACAGTGATCTCCCAATAATTGCTGTCAAAACGACATTTCATAAAAACAATAACTATCTGCTCAATCTATATTCCACCACATGATCCCATTAATGGTATTAAATTTAACAAGTTAATAAAACAAATCCCTAAACCCCACTTATTATTAGGTGACCTTAACACTCATAATAACATATGGGGGTGTCTGAAAACTAACCGAAAAGATAAGAATTTGGAAAAAAATAATCAATAGCAATAACTTGAATAATAAATCTCCAACACATCTCAATCCATTTACCGGCTTATATTCTGCTATTGACATCTTAAAGGATCACATAGAGATCTGATCCTTTAGGCTACATGGATTATACATGGAAGATTCATGATGATCCTTGTGGCAGTGCCCATTTCCCCATTAGAATAGAAATCACTCAACCTATCCGTGATAATAACAGACCTCCCTGCTGGAAAACAAATAAGGCCGACCGGCAACACTTTAAAACATTCTGCAATACAAGACTAGTCCAAAATTCAAAAAGTTTAAACCTAATAAAACAATTTACACAAACACTAATTGCAATAGCAAATGAAACCATACCAAAAACTTCTCCATCAAACAGACGCAACACACTCTGGTTTAATAATGAATGTAAAATAGCAATCCGACTGCGAAATGCTGTCCTCCGCAAATTCAATAAAGAACCTTATACCAGTAACCTAAACTCAATCAAATTTCTCAGAGCAAAGACCCGGAAAACAATTAAGCTGGCAAAAAGACTTAGTTGGCAAAACTATGTAAATCAAATTAGTTCCTCTACCAAAACTACCACAGTATGGAAAATGATCCGGAAAATTGCTGAGAAAAAAACCTACTATGATCAAACATCTCATTAAAAATAATGAAGAAGTCACAAATATTAAAGATATTGCCCATACACTGGCTGAGACATTCTCGGCAAATTCCTCCGCTGACAACACTAACACAGAATTTTACAACTACAAGGGCAAAACAGAAAAACAGAAGCTAAATTTCAATTCAGACCACACTGAAAACTATAATGAATTTTTCACATTACCAGAACGAAAAGAAACCATACAAAACCTCACAACACTGCAGTTAACCCAGATAAAATCCATTATGAATTTCTTAAGCAACTACCTCCAAACTAATTAGACTACCTATTAAATACATTTAATTACATCTGGAAAAATAGTAATATCCTAGAATCATGGAAAATAGCCACCATCTTCCCCTTACATAAACCGGGGAAAATCAATCTCTATCCAACAAATTATCATCCAGTAGCACTGACAAGTTGTCTGTGCAAAACTATGGAACGTATGGTGAATAAAAGATGAACTTGGTACATTGAATCGAATAATCTTTACACCAACTCCCAATGCTTCAGAAACCAAAGATCTACAATGGATCATGTGGTCAGTTTGGAAACCTCCATAAGGGAGGCAAACGTTCAAAAGAAACACCTTCTAGCCATTTGTTTTCGATCTGGAAAAGGCATACGAGACCACTTGGAGGTATGGAATCATGAAAGACTTACATGACATGGGATTGAAAGGCAGACTACCAAACTTCATAAAATCTTTTCTTTCAGACAGAAAATTACGAATCCGAACTGGTTCAATCCTGTCGGACATTCAAAATTAAGAAGAGGGTGTTCCTCAGGGGAGTATAGTGTCGGTAACCTTCTTCATCATCAAAATTAATAGCATTACTAATTGCCTGAATCCTGGAGTTGATAAATATTTGTACGTTGATGGTTTCTGTATCACCTCCACATCCAGATATATGCGTGCAGCAGAGCGTCGACTACAACAGGGCTTCAACAAAATAAACAAATGGGCCACAATAAACGGTTTCAAGATCTCTTAAACAAAAACGCAATGCGTGCATTTTGTCAATTTCCACACCTACAATATCTGAAAGAGAAATGCAACAAAACCCTAAAACTACTTCGTGTAATAACCCACAAAGATTGGGTTGCAGATCAGCAAACCCTATTAAAACTATATACAACATTAATCCGATCAAAACTTGATTATGGCAGCTACACATATGGGGAAACCATAAAATCCTACCTGAAAACACTAAATACACTCCACCGTGAAGAATTGACAATTGTCTTAGGGACATTTCGAACATCCCCAGTGGAGAGCCTTTGAATCCTACGAACCACCACTAAAATTTAGATTCCAAAATTTAGGTCTGCAGTACTACAGTAAAATCAAATCGCAACCAACTAATCCGGCTTATAACTGCATTTTCAACCCCAAACACCAAAAACTATTTCATCAAAAAGAAAAGGCCATAAAACCTTTTGGCCTTCATATGAAACCCATAGTGAAAGACACGGATATTTCACTTACAAACATCCATGATTCCGTTCGACTAAACTCACCACCCTGGCTACTTAAAAGCCCGTGATTATTCTTGATTTAAACAAGCTTCCTAAAAATAAAACCCACCCATTAACCCACTAAGAAAAACTATTCAATATTCAGGAAAATACTCGCACATTTACACAGATTGCTCAAAAGACAGCAATAGAATCGGATGTGGAGCAGTTTTCAATAAGAAAATGATGAAAAAATGCCTCCCAAAGGAAACCCTCCATCTTTACTACAGAAATATAATCAATAAAATTAGCACTTAAGATTGTTTGAGTAAGCAACTTAAAAAGATTCATCATTCATACTGACTTCATCTCTCTTCTACGATCTATAAAAGATGCAAAATTGGATAACCATTTAATTGTCAAACTTTTATACAATATCAGCTCAATAAAACATAAAAAGTGATATTTTGCTGAATCCCAAGTCACACTGGAATTCAGGGAAATAAGAAAGCCGATTCCTTAACAACACCTGCACTTAACATGACATCCAACCAAAACTTTAAAATCTCATATACTGACCTAAAACATAAAATCAAGAAAATAATGATACAAAAGGACAACAACTATGGGACAAAAATATCCACAACAAGCTCTACCAAATAAAACCCACTTTAAAAGAAAGGAAACCGAATCTTAATAATACAAGAAAAGAAGAAACCACCCTTGCTCGGCTACGCATTAGACACACTAGACTAACTCACTTCTTCATACTAGAAGGGGAACTTGCTCCTAAATGTCCCTGTGGAAACAAATACACAGTAAAACATATACTAATAGAATACACAAAACTTACACACATTCGAAGAAAGTTTTACAACATTAAGAGTAAAAAGAAACTGTTTAAAAATTGATCCAAGTCATATAATAAACTTCCTGAAAAGAATTGGGCTTTTATCAAGAATGTGGACTGATGTGTAATCAATATATGCTACTTTTTAATATTGTGCAAACACATTGCCTATACTAAATGGAAATCTTTGTCTTAAACAGTAATACCTGGAATTATTTTGCAGTGTGCAAGCAAATAAGCTAGAGCTTATATTAGCTTATAGGCCTTTACAAGTCCTATATATTTAGTAAACGTGGCATTAAATGACCCACAGTGGCTGATATGCCATAAAACCCAACCAACCAACCGGACTTTTTTCAATATTCAATGAACGATACTCTTCATAAAAGTGTCATTGGGAACCCAATTAAAGAACGGTCTTCTTAATAATTATACATTTTAAAATTCGTGTTTAAAAAACGAACATACTTTAAAAATATTTCAGATATAGTACAGTTAAGTTTAAATATATCCTAAATAGACTAAATGAACTGAAACTGCTCTTCCTACCTTGATACGAATCAATGCTTCAACAGAAAAGTGATACTGGAAGTTTTTAGCATCCAGTTACTAAAAATGTTTTTTGAAAATCATCTTCTAGTTGGATCAACCAAATTTACACTCTTTGAACAGTGGTCTGAATATTATTTTGATATTTACTCCCGATACCACCCCACTAAAAAATAAAAGATAAATTACGTTGTATAAAACGTACTCATCAGAAGTCATTTTTTGGCGCATTATATACATGACCAATGACTGATCGTTGTTATTGCCTGTTATTACGAATTCTATATCAAATTTTATTCACTGTTATTACGAATTCTATATCAAATTTTATTCACTGTTATTACGAATTCTGTATCAAAGTTTATTCAAGAATATATATATATATAAGAAACAAAGTTCAGTAACGGTAACAAGTAGCGGTCATAAATTTGCCAATTTTTGAATGGTAGTCATTGAGTACTCTCTTTTTCTTTTGTCAATATATACATTTTTTTCGAATTGATGTTCTCTGTGGTATTTGAGTACTTCAATTTTGGTAAAACTTTCTTTTTTAAAATCACCTATCTTTTTTATTATTCTTTACTTCCTTTGATTTTTCCCTTCTTTTTATTCTGCTACTTTACTACTGTGCGTTGTGGCGCAGTGGATATCGGCTCGGAACGAGAAATGGGATAGCTGAGTTCGAATTCTAATTGAATTCATTGCATTCACTTGCGCGCAAATACCCTAGGGAAAGGTATTAATCTGTCCCTTCCCTCCAGTTATGGGTTAAATAACAGGACAGATTAGGTTCTATAGCCTTGGCTGGCATCAGTCTACCGCATAAAGTAATGGCAAACTACTGCAGGATAATCTTCTGCCCAGTCAGTCATGTCTCTTTCGAGACATGATCGCCCAAGCGTGTATCACGAATGGCACTTAAATGATTGACTGACTTTACTAACTGGTCATAATTTGGAAATGCATGGTCATCAGTAAAAAGTGGAGCCCAAAATGCCAACTACAGGCGGCGGATACTAAAATCAAGCAGGTACAGAAATTTAAATACCTGGGAAGTGTTCTAAGAGAATACAGAAGGTGTAATAGTAATAGGCGAATTGGCATGGTCAAGGATGCATTCCGGAAACTAAGTAGAGTATTGAGAAACAGGAAAATTTCGCTAAAAACAAAGAAGAGGGTACTGGATTGCTGTGTAATGTCTGTTCTTCAATATAGCAATGAATGCTGGACAATCTCATCAAAAATGAAAGAGAAGCTTGAAGCAACCGAAATGTGGTTCTACAAAAGAATGCTGTGGATATCATGGACCAAACATGTTGGGATTTTGGAGAGGATGGAAACGAAAAGGAAACTAATACTTAACATCAGGAAAAGACACATAAAGTTCCTGTGACATATAATGAAGAAGGAGGGCTTCGAGAATCTGATACTCACGGGTCAGATAGAGAGAAAGAGAGACAGGGGAAAGCAACGCATAACATACTTGAGGGGCTTGAGCAAATGAATGGCAGAGCGGGGTTTGGGTGGCGTAGCGTGAGATCGTGATAGGAAGATGTGGAAGGCTATGATCGCCTACGTTCTGAAAGGTTACAGCACATAGAAGAAGAACTGGGATTGACTTGTTTCCCCCACAACCTCGCTATGCTGCAGTTTGCGCCAGTTCCCTTCCCGCACATGTTACATTTGACGATCGACTGCTAGTACTACTCTAGGCCTCTCCTTACCAAAATAACTCAGCATTACTAAAAGCAATCAAAGATAAAAAAAAAAATCTAAATCAGCCTTACAACACCTAAACTCCTCAACGTTTACTTTCTCCAATATCCGCGGTATTCGTAACAACTTTCGCAGTGTGGAATCGTTCCTCTTTAAAGAGTCCCAAGACAACCTCTGTGAAACTAATCTTAACACTGCACTCTCCTCCTCTGATTTCTCGATTCCTGGCTACTCTCTTGAATTTCTATGCCTTTCTTACATGTGTCTCCATCTCTCTCTACTAAACTCAGTCAATTATCTCTTCTTTCTCTATCGCTCTCCTTTCAAGTGGAGGACGCTCTATTAGCCTCTTCCCAACTTTTTGGCAAAGTATTCGAGGCTCTAATCAACGCTGAATTTGTTAAGCATTTCACCTCTCACGGCCACCACTTCAACTCCCTCAGTTTCTTTTCTCGCACTTCCTACCTGTGGAACTCCTTTCCATTTGCTTCCCTGATAGCTACAATTTAAAATAAATTAAATGCAACGTCAATTGCCATGTTTTATCTTCTTGAATCGCATTCATCTTTTATCTTTTTCCTAATTTTCCCTGTCAGTCAGTTAAATACTATACGTGATACACGCTTGGGCAGAAGATTATCCTGCAGTAGGTTGCCTTTACTTTCTGTGGTAGACTGGTTGCCAGCCAAGGCTATAGAACTCAATCGGTTCTGTTATTTAACTCATAACTGTAGAGGAGGGACGGATAATACCTTTCCTAAGGGTATTTGCGCGTATTTGTGCGTAACTAGAATTCGAACTCGGCTCCCCGATTTCTCGTTCCGAGCCGATATCCGCTGCAGCACAACGCACATCCTATTCCCACTGTACCCAGTCTTTTTTGTCAGTGAAACAACCTGTGTACTAGTGGCGGTCCTGCCTTGCTTGGGGTGAAATTATTTTTAAAAAAAGATAGGTGTCTTTGTTTTTGTATTTTCTTCTCAATTAATGTTTCCTATTTTTTATTTTGTTTTTTTTTGTTTTGTTTTTTTTTGTTTTTTCAATATTGATATTGTTTTGTTTTATTTGTTTGCTTTTCATTTTATTTTGCTCACTTGACATACTTTGTGACATTTTGGGAAAATCGACTTTCCCTGATGGATACAGGATTCTGTTGCTGGCATAGGTTTTCTTTAGTAAAATTTCTCAATTTAGCACTGGTGTTAATAATTTATTTTTTTAAGAATATAGAAAACACGTGTACTCATTAAATATTACATTTTTATTGATATGATATATGAAGGATAAAAATCCTTGAACGTACATATATATATATATATATATATATATATATATATATATATACCCTTGTGCAAAGTAATTAACAACTGTTTTAGTCATTCAGTTAAGTGACATACGTGATACACGTTTGGACGATCATGTCTCAAAAGAGACATGACTGAGCAGAAGATTTCCCCCACCAAATTTTGTCATTATTTATTGCGGTAAATCAATTCCCAACCAAGGCTATAGAACTTACCCTGTCTTGCTGTTTAAATCATAGCCGGAAGAAGAAGTGATAGATTAATACCTTTCCCAAGAGTCTTTATGTGTACGTGAACACGGCTCTCCGATTTCTCATTCCGATCCGATATCCACTGCACCACAACGGACAATCACAAATAGCGTGTAACAGATGTAAAAAAGAAGATTTTTCAAAGATTAAAAAAAAACATTTTAAAAACTAATTTTAGTCATATCTGAATAAGTTTTAAAGGTTTCATTAAAATCCAGTAATTATAAGATTTTTGCCAGAATTTTCAAATCAATGTATTTAGCTTAGTTTGGTACAAGACTAAAAGAATTGAGCATTCAGTGAGAGTCTACTGATTGTCAAATAGACTAGTTCGCTAACGATGATCCAATGCCGAATTGCCTGGTAATTGGGTCAAATGCATCTCTTGACACATGTGACAGTTAAATATTTCAAGGTTTGTGTTTGAATGTGTTGTTAGTGTGTGATGTATAGGATAATGGTTTTTCCAAGTTTCTTATCGATATATTTATCGAATGAGAATGGTGAATGGCATATTTGAAGAGATCTCATTTGTCATTGATAAAGTAGACGATGATTGAAAAACGGGAAATCGGTGTTTTACAGCAATATACAACCAAAACTCGATACCTAAGCAGCTAATAGTATACACACACACACACACACACACACACACACACACACATATATATATATATATATATATATATATATATATATGAGTGTGCGTAAAGTTTTTATGATCAATCGGATGAAATGATTATTGAAGGCGGGTTGCAGACATCAAAAATAAAAAATTAAGAGCGAAAAATATCGGTCATGTATTTCTGGCTATGAACCATGTAATCAATGTGGCAAGGTTTTTCTTTCTTTTTATTTCATGCTCGGGCTGAATGAAGGTGCAGTAATACTGCACTTAAAAGAGTAACAAAAATATAAATATATATTTTTTAAGAAAGGGTAAGTCGTCAAATATTGAACAATTGTAAAAACCACAACAAAAAAGAATTCAAAAATCGATCCTACTGAAAAAGAAACGAAACACAAAACGCTAAAACAAGAGAAACAAATAAGAGAAAAAAAAGTTGTTTGTTTATTTGAATTCTGCAAACTTCACCTTGCCCCCAATTGAGGTTGGGTGCGTCTGGTTTAGGTAGTGGCAATTTACCTCCCGGCGCGTTCAATCTGTGTTTGAAGCAACTATTAAGCCCTCGCATATACTTTACCACTTTATCTTCGAAGAAGATGCGTGCTACACCTTATGAATGAATGTAACTGAAAACCGCTTCTTGTAGTCGATCCTACTATACTAATTGACCCTAGTAAACTAGTACAAATACATAAATATAAGCGTATAAAACATTCGGGGCTATCACGCATTTTTAAAGTATTAAACTATTTCCATAGGCAAATTTCTCAAATTGAAGAACCACCTATCTATATAGGTGCAACTATTTACACTGTTTACAATGTTCAGATTGTTGTCCTCATCTTTATTGTCATATTCACAGTGTTTCAGCCATTTTACGCGCCGGATTTTTTCATCTATGGAGGGAAAAAAGAGATCACCAAATTCTGTGAAGATGAGGTTGAAATAATAGCCATATAACTGGGAAAGACGAATCTAAGGAATCAGTGAATATGCTAGGCAACACCAAATCTAATAAGACGTCCGAGCAGAGATATGAATACCACATGAGAGCCAGAATGCATTGTGTTAAAGAAAACAACAACAAATAGTTATATGAACTCTGGTAAAACGTTTACTGAGACATTGGGTTTATAAGTTCCAAAATACATACATTGACGTCCCAAGGACACATGGCTCAGTGGATAAAAACATTAGTTGAAGTAATGCAGTGACTTTACCCAAAGAGTTGTGAGTTCAATACTGATAGGTGATCAAAAAACTTTTAGAGTTGAGTTACTAAAGAGAAATAACTGAAACTGAAATATTCAGAAAAGTGAAAGAAATAATCTCCTCATCTTTATTCCTTGAGGACACATGGCTTAGTGGATATAGGCGTTGGTTAGTTCCAGTTACTTGACCCAAAGAGTTGTGAGTTCAATACCAGGCTAAAAGATTTGAGTTAAAAAGAGATAACTAGATGGTATCCAGAAGTGGCATCGATGACAATGATATACTCAAGTGATCGAAAGTCCTAGCAGAAGAAGGCCGGAGCGTACAACGACCGAAACGTTCTAAATATGGCAATAAAGATGAGGGCAACTATGTAAATAATGTAAATACTACATCATCTCAAAAGTATAAACAAATACTAAGCGAAGTAATATAATTTCAACGTATATCACTGAAGAAATCAAGAGCGTAAAACGGCCGAAACGCCGTGAATATGACAATAAAGATGTAAATAGTGTAAATAATTAAATAACCACATTCTTCTTTCAGGTGAAAGACTAAACTTGCTGCATCAAGTTGCAATGGCTCGACAAAGAAAACTGATTCTAGTTTTAAGTGTTGTTCTTATTTCTTCATTTCGGTCAGTATTCGTTGGCATTAAAATCAAACTATTTTCTTATTGAAATTTTTAAAAAAATGAAAACAAGGCAAGTAATAATCAGCTGTTTGATGGGAATCTCATCAAAACATAAATAATTTTCAGGAGCTCTTTTTTAGACTTTCACAAATAAAAAATGGTAGAGCATGGATTTTCATACAACATTAGAATATTTTTCTAACGGTTCTGTATTCAAGCTGTTATGTTTTCGCAAAGTTCCACTTTTAGAAAAAGCGATCAATTGTTTGATTATAGATTATAACATCTACTATGCAAGAATCAATATGTTTGTTTTATACACTTCTTCAAAAAGATGCCTGCATTGATTTGAACAAAAATTAATGTAGAAATGTTAAAGTTTCCGGACTTCAAAACGATCAATTACCTTTTAAAGAAAACAAATAGGAAATGATGCCAATAATAAAACTTATATGTATTTTCTTTGTTTTAATTTTAAAAAAACTACTATGCCACAAAAGTTTGAACCATAATTCTATACAGAAAACAAGGAAGTCATAAAGAGTTTCTAGAAAGTCAGACACAATTAAAATCTTTTCATCGGTTCATGAATCAACTTTTAAGCATCTCATTCAATAAGATTTTTCTATTTCATGAAAAATCCTCAAAATCAATGCCGGCGTTCGGATCAAGTCCAAAAGGTGATGATTCTTAATTCAGTATCTATTCTGCATAATTTAGTACAACCGATAACCAAGTGGGTGTGGGTGGGGGTGGAGATGGCCGATATGGGACAAAGAACCTGCTTGTGTTAAAAAATCAACATTTTAGATAGTTTTCTACTTCGGTTCGAACACCGGCTCGGCTTTATTGATTTGCTCGTTTGTTTCTTTGTAAATTTCACAACTCTCATTTGTTTGCATACAAATAAAATTTGCATGGTTCAAAATTAATAGAATTCACTGTTGAACTGATAAAAACAACTTGAAACAATGTAAATACTACATCATCTCAAAAGTATAAACAAATACTAAGCGAAGTAATATAATTTCAACGTATATCACTGAAGAAATCAAGAGCGTAAAACGGCCGAAACGTCGTGCATATGACAATAAAGATGTAAATAGTGTAAATAATTAAATAACCACATTCTTCTTTCAGGTGAAAGACTAAACTTGCTGCATCAAGTTGCAATGGCTCGACAAAGAAAACTGATTCTAGTTTTAAGTGTTGTTCTTATTTCTTCATTTCGGTCAGTATTCGTTGGCATTAAAATCAAACTATTTTCTTATTGAAATTTTTAAAAAAATGAAAACAAGGCAAGTAATAATCAGCTGTTTGATGGGAATCTCATCAAAACAAAAATTTTAGATAGTTTTCTACTTCGGTTCGAACACCGGCTCGGCTTTATTGATTTGCTCGTTTGTTTCTTTGTAAATTTCACAACTCTCATTTGTTTGCATACAAATAAAATTTGCATGGTTCAAAATTAATAGAATTCACTGTTGAACTGATAAAAACAACTTGAAACAAAGGAAGATTTTCTGGACTAATTTTGAGATACAACATATAGAAATAAGGTTTACAATTCTTGATTAACTCTTGCTTCAAGTTAAAGTTGATTTTAATATTTTTTCGTTTTTACACCCTGTTTTTATCGATTGCTTTTTTCCTATAATTCCTGTTGTATTTAGAAATACGAATTTCACATAATGTCTGAAGCTATTATAATTACATAATTTCAGAAAGTTTCAGTTAGGTTAAAAAATCAGTGTAGACGAAAAGAATTTATATCGAAAAAAATATTTTCGAAAATAGTTTCATATTCAGAAGGATATGATTTTAACTTTAATGAGCAAAACTGGTTGTTATATATATATGATATTATAAACGAAATATGCTTTTTTAAATGGACGGTTTAAGTCATTTAACCTACAGTAAGTTTTTAAATCACGATCGTGTTAGTTACATATACGTCATTCTGGGTTTGCTTATACAAGAGAAAAGATGTAAAGTTGCCGGCTTCACTTCGAATTCGTTATTACATTTCAATCATCTGAGAAAAAAACTAAAAAAGAACAATGAAATCTTTCCAGTGGTGAAAAAGAATGACAAGTAGGCAGCCTTCTCACGAATACACAAATGCAAACATCGATTAGTGATAAAATTCTACTAAGACTTCTACTTCATGCATAATATGATATAAATCAACTAAAAATGTATAAACAAACGGCATACTAAAATACTGAGTCAATAATAACTACTTTTAACATCAGATTAATAATTCAATAAAAACAATACAAAAATATCAGTAATAAAAACAGGAAAGTATAAAAGAAATCGATCAAAATTTCAACTGTTTGATAAGATGCAGAATTAAGAAAATATTTCAATTTCATTGTGATAAATATTGCAATCTTCTTATTTCAATGGACTAATGTTTGGTTTGTTAAATTTATTTCCTGTTTGATATAAGAGGAAAAATAATCTTTCAGTAGAAAAAGCGCATTTATTTCTCAACTTGGTTTTATTTATATGCAACAGTATTTCAAATGAGAAACGAACATCTTCGAATGAAAATTGAATGTAATATCTAAGAATTTCTTCCTAGTGGTACATACCTTGTAAGCAATGTTTAAACATGTTTGCAAGGCAAAAGATTAGGATCAACTTTGGAATCCACGAAAATTCTTACATTCATTTAAGAATTATTAGAAAAACCACTCAACATTTGCATCTACAATGACCTGTTCTATTTTCCCTGTCCAAAATGTGATATCTAAGGAGAAAGATCAAATTTCCTAATTTTAAACGAAATCTTGAAGACTAAAGCAGACGACTGCAATAACTTTTAGATATGAATGTGTAGGTATCAAACAGATACACATACTGTAAGTTCATATATATAATTGTATGTGCATTTGAAAAGAGGTACATACACACACATTATATATATATATATATATATATATATATATATATATATATATATATTCTTTATTGCGCCATGTAGATATTTATATTTTTTACAAATTGGTTTCTGGCAAGCCTGCGTCACAGAAATCGATCGGTGGCATTTTGTCTGTGCTGCATTTTTATACCAATAAAGTATTTTTTAATTAAGGTAGGTACATTTCTTTTATTGTTCTGTTGTTGTGCTTTGTTTCTGAAAACTCAATTTTATTGGACACTTAACAGAGCATAGAATATTGTGAGCATGGAATTTATATAAACCGAGAAACACAAATTTTGCATAATGCACCTTTTTGCGATATTTACTTTATTGAGCTCTGTTCTGGAACTGACGTGTGCGTGTGTGTGTGTGTGTGTGTGTGTGTGTGTGTGTGTGTGTGTGTGTGTGTGTGTGTGTGTGTGTGTGTGCGTGCGTGTGCGTGTGTTTAATTAAGACCAGCGAAAGTTTCGCTTGTTATTGATAAATGAATCTTGTCATATCTGAATACATTCAACTAAGTTAAATTTGAACGAAGTTATTTTTATGTCGTCGGTTTCATCTTTTAATCATTATTTTTTTATCATTTTTAACCAAACGTGCTTAAATTAAAAATACACCAAATATATATATATATATATATATATATATATATAACTTAAGAGTAGTGCAAACAAATGGGTTAACAATCCACTGCGGTATTTACTGTTTTGAAGAGTGCTCTATACTTAGTAGAGCAATATTTGTAGCAATATTTTTATTATAACCGTTTCTAATAAAAACAGATTACAGCCTCACAAGAGCTGCCGTGTTTCGGTCTTCCTTGTTAGTACCTCATGAGATAGTGAAATATTTTACTGTTAAGAATTAAGATATATATATATATATATATATATATATATATATATATATATATATATATATATATATAATTTAAAAACAACAAATTCGTTACTATGTTCAGTCAATTGAATGTGATTGTGGAATTTAAAGGGTTGGACTAAGTTAACCAATAGCAAGTAAGTCAATGATAGGGAAATGAGTTGAGATTTTTTTCTAAAGTTTTAAGTTTATATATATATATATATTTGATGGTGGATGTCCTTATGTTAACGTCCCTGTAACCTCTCTGAAGATGGTTCAGCCGAAAGCTTAGAACCAGCATAATAAAAAATATCCAAATGTTGGACAATTTTTGTCTTTATCTTCACCTGAAATTAAAGCCAAAATATGATGTTTACAATGGCTCATGATTAAACATAATAGACATTCATTGTCTGTCATATTTAACAGTATATGTTTAGAAAAAATATATATATCGACCGGTTCACACTCCACCCACGTCTATTAAACAAGTGCAGAGGCTCATCCCTTGATCTCTGTTTAGGATGTGGTTTCCGGCATTCCCTCTTCTAATCTTTTCACTCTTACGTAGCCCCCTGCACATCAGCGGCGTTACCGCCTTGCTCGGGGTGATATGATTAAAAAAAACATATAATTACGAATTAATTGTACATTGTGACACGGAAATTTCTATGTTTCAAGATAGATTCTCATCATCTGACAATGTTGGATGTTGGTTGTGAAAATGATTTACATATAAATACAAAAAAATCATCGGTTTACTATTTATGTATGTTGGAAGATATAAATATTTTATGCGTTCCTTTTAACTAATCAGAGTAAAGATTCACTTTGGAATTTGGCCAGTAGTTTCTAGGGAATACATACTTACTTTTTTCTATCTTTTTTCTTAACGTCCTTTCCTCTTTCCTTACTTTTTTCCTCCCTAACGGTCAAAGTGTTAACCTGCTTTTAACCTAATTTTATTTTCCTTTTTGAGTTTGATTTTGATTTTTCATTTTATTTTATTACTTCTCTCTTTATCTTATTACCTTTGATGTACCTATTTTAGCACAAATATTTCCTTTCGGTTTTCTTCATATTTTGACCTCCTCTCCTAGAAAGCAGGACAGGGATGAGGAAAGAAAATAACTTTTTATATTTATTTTCAGTAAATTTACTCTTCTTATCGGTGCGAATCTATTTCTAATTTTTTCAAAACCTTTGATTTATCAATAACATTTCCATTTCTTCTTGCTTTACTTCCTGATATCACTCTTCCATCTTTATAATATTTATTTATTTATTGTTTTTTTTTTTGTAAAAACTTTTTTTATAAAAATTTTTATATACCAATATATTTTATTTTGATATCTCGTCAATTATTATTTTCCTTAAGCGAGCCATTGGGTTGAGAGTTGTGTTTTTTATTCATATTCTAATGTGAACATTTTGCAATGTCTACATAGGACACTTATCTCATTGCGTTTATTTAATAGATTTTTATTCATAAATGATTTAATAATATAAAGTTTTTGTATAGACATAATGAGCATGGTTCGTTTAAAGAATTACATATTTTAGCATCTTTTAAAATTTTTTTAGAACTATTTTAGAACTTATATATATATATATATATATATATATATATATATTAGAGACATAAATAGGGTTTGTTCCAACGAGAGAAATTGGTATCGAAGAAAAAAGTGCGAAAATCCGTGAAAGTTTTGTTTAGAGGGTAGATTTATTATTATTATTATTATTATTATTATTATTATTATTATTACATGCTTCTTTGTATAATATATGAAGTGTCCAGAATGATATTTGTGTTGCTACATGTGTTTTGAGTCCAAAGTACATTCTCTTAGGGCGAACTGTTTAGTGACTTTACTTATCAAGATCTGCTTGTCTTTCTGATAGCCTAAAATACTTACACAGATAAGTGATCGAGGAGCAGGTCGGAAAGTTCATATGCGTGCGTGTTTGTTGGTTTTTTTTTTTTTGGTTTTTTTTTAACTTGCTCGTTAATTCTCTTCCGTTTTGGGAATCATTCAAATTTCATTGGCCCGAAAAAGTTTTTAGACTGACTTGCGAAATTTGATTTCGTCTTTATACTTCATAATTGTTTTCACCAATTTTTATTCAATTCTACGGGTCATCTAGTTCTTTTTGTTGTTTTTAGAATACTATTTTTTGTAATGGCTTGCAAGTGTGTGTGTGTGTGTGTGTGTGTGTGTGTGTGTGTGTGTGTGTGTGTGTGTGTGTGTGTGTGTGTTGGGTTTTTCATGTTGTTTTGTTGAAGGAAGGCTTGTATTTTTTTATAAACATTTTTTTCTGCATCATGAGTGTGTCATAATCATTAAGATGCTCTCATCGTCTTGCCAAAATATGGAAGAATCAAATAATTAAATTTAAAAAATTCATTAAAAATTAGCGTATATAGATTAAAAATTTACGAATTATATATGTTGTGCATATGTCGATTGATTTATCAAGTTATAAGCGAATTCACATGCGTCTATTATTGTCTGTGTACTTCGTTCGAAGAGGATTTGAATGCAAAAACAATACCAAATAAAGGTCAATATTAATGCCAATTTTTTTAGCATTTTAATATTTTTGATTATTTCTTATAATTTCTTAAATACTTAAAAATCAACCCCGACACCTTGCTGTCATAAAGGTCAGACATCGATCAACTTATATCACCAATTTTCTATTAAAATATGTCCGATAAATCTATAAAAAATACATTTGATTCTTGTCACATAACAACAATTATATATTAATTACATGGGTTATTTAAAAGATATTTTCTGAAAAGACGTAGATATGAGTACGATTTGAATTTACTAGAAATATTTGAACATGCAATGTTTTTATTATCAGAATAATAAATTGTATATATTCGTGATCAGAATCTAATTTGGCTGATCTATATAAAAAATGATCATTTATTTTATAAATAAAACCAAGTTTTTAAAAGCAATATTGCTTCTTAAAGCGAATCAGTCTAGAATGGGAAAGATTATACAAGGAAATAATCTTGTATAGATTCAGAAAAGCTGAAATAATAAATATCAAACGATATTAACGAAAAAACAAACAAATAAAAAATCAAATGTTTTTTTTCTGATCAAATTGACCAGAGAAAATCCCCAAATATGATTCTAATCGTTTTCATTAGACTTGGAACTTCTATAAATTATGCCAATGTCTAAATCAACGCTGTTGTTGTCATATTGCTCGAATGGTAAAGCAGAAGATACAGCAAAAGTTTTTTTTTAATAACAATAGATCAATAATATTACTACATAATGTGTGACACATGCATTTCTATGCCAATCTACAGAATCATGACAAAATATTTCTCATAGACAAGCGGGCACAAAACAACAGCAACATTTTTTATTAAAATCGTTTAATCTTGCAAATATTTGAACGAATCAAGCAATATACAAACTATATTAAAGAGTTATGACGAAAGCAACGATTAGATAAAACTAATGTTAAGCTCGTTCATTAACGCAATATATATTCATGAGTAAAAGTTTAGATTTTCGATTTGATTTGTTTATTTAAAATGGTATTCAGAATATTGTTGTTAATTATTTCAATTTTGTTTCCTGTTAGATTATTGCTTTATGTATTATTCAAACTCCAAGGATGACAACTTATCAAGATCTGATATGGATTCGGTCTGTCTAAAGTTTCCATTTTTTTTTTGTGTTGTTTGATTTAGAAAAAGAGGTGCTATTAACATTTGCATACACTTAATATATAGTTTCATTATGGCCGGTGGGCTTGTATTCAATGAAAAATGCACATATAAAAAAAAAAAAAGAGAATTATAAACTGCCAATGGCTGATACTCCTAACGAGTAGATAGAGTGATTACTGGAGTGTCCGTTTATGAAATTCTGGATTTGGGATGCTAAAGATAACACCAATCACCTAAGAGACAAACTTTATATTTTTAAGATATCTAGATTTACTTTAATTCTTAGGATACTGGACCTGAGTGTGGATAGTTTGTCTATTACGGGTTTACTGTTGGAATTCAAGGCTGATTTACTAATTCTGAGAATTCATTGGAAACGAATGGTCATTCTGGAGTAGTTGAGCTGAACAAAGCCTTGGAAATATTCAGTGGATCTATAGTAAGGTTGTTTTGAAAACTGAAAATAAGTAAAGTCTGTCAATTAACTGAGGTCAATTTGAAGATTGGATGTACCACAGGACACACAGGTCAATGGGCTTTATGTTTCTTATCTAGATTATACGTCATCAGAGCTCTGCACTAAAAAGTAAATAAATGCGACATAGTTAAACACTGTCACTGGTTTAGACAATTGATGCACATGATTTAACCACTGAAGGATGATATCGCCAAGTCCAAGCTTTGGTAGATTGCGTGCCCTACGGCGCCTATCACAATATTTCTTGGACCATTCTTCGCTCTGGTGTCACGGCTTATTACATCAAAAAGCGAGTTCGGCTAGAACCACTCCAGCTAGTTAGGTTGCTGTGGTTCTGTATGTAGCTTGGTCTTTCCGCCTGCGGGATGCTCTTAGCGGCCTGCACCGCTCTTTCAGTCTCTTCATATACGTTAAGAAAGTACGGACTAAACTTTTGAAGACAATTGAGAAATTGCGTGTGAATACATCATATTTCTTATATATTTACTTTAGGCCTTGATGTCAGTCGTGAACAGCTTTTAGAATGACTTTTTACATAGAGATCGGAACGACAATTATATTACTTTTGATCTCTTCATTTATACTCAGTTCAATTTATTTTTGTAGAACTCTATCAGGTTAGAGACCATTTTCTATCGGTTGGCCCTAATAGACATGTATTGAAGAACCTGTTCTTAATTAAATAGGTGTTTCGTTTAAGTCCCTTGCATTTATTAATGGAATTGCTTATGATCGCTTTCTCGTCTGAACAAAATACCACTCTAATTTTTCACATGTTTTTACGGCGGAGAGACCTGGCCGATCTGGGCGTAGTCCCATTCTGTTGGGTATTACTTAATTTGGCTAAGAGTAGCGATCTGTGGTTGTCACCATCACCAGTCCTAGTTCTTTTCTAGCAAATCTTAGGTTGTTGATAAGTGTGGAATGTATTTACCTAAAAAGTTCATCATATTCCGCATCCGTTTTTTATTCGGAGACATTGTGTGGATCGGGCATTTCTAATATGGACTGTATTTTAGTCGGATCAGACTATTCCATTTTCCTTAAGAAGTTGTTCAATGAGTTTTAGCTCATTTCGTGATAGTTCACATTTTCTTTCTTTAATTTCAGTTCAACCGATTAAAGTATTTTAAACACTCAAATGTATTTTATGCAAATCTTTGTCTTCACTAAATATTAAGACATCATCAAAGTAACGTTGTCTTCTTTAACAAGCATCGACCACTTCAACAGTTTGTTGGAAAACTTCAGGCGTCGACGAAATTTCAAAAGGTAAGCATTTATAAAAAAAAAAAAAAAAAATAGTGACCGTAAGAACTTGTGAAAGTTGTTAATGTTTTCCAAATCACAACTGGGATTTGCCAGAATACGGGTCTTGGGGTAAGTATGCTGAAGATTTTGCCTCCTTTTAATTTATGTAAAGGACCTTCGAGTGTACGAATAAAATACCTTTTGCGTTTCACAGTTTTATTTCGGTATCAGTTCTAATTCGATGATTCACTTTTGTCTCTCAATTTCCTTTTAACTGGTTTGCTTACCTGGAGACCATAGTTTCAATATTATTGATCCTTTTCAGTTTCTGCACTAACCGTAGATTACAAGCCACTCACATTGTGACTTAATTGGGTCGTTTGGTATCAGCATCTACGGCAAATATGGGCAACGAAATAAGCCCGTTAATATCATTGCTAACTGACTTAGTAAATTGTTCAAGGCACTATCGGACCATATTATATTAGGGTTGTAATGCGGCTAGATAGATAGATAATGTGGGAACTCAGCTTAATTTGGTACAAAGAAAGTAAAATGAGAATTTGGGGTATCAGTTTATCTTTAACATTATCAGGCGAAATCCTGGCTTTTACCTGAACCTGCTGTCTCCGGCGAGAAATATATAATTGCAATAGGTCTTATATATATATATATATATATATATTGTTCCATGTGCGACGCCACTTCCGGATGCTATGTAGTTTACCTCAACTTCTTCAAGTTATTTGTTCCTCACTGCTGTAGTCAGGTATTGAGCTTAAAACTCTGTGGGTCAAGTCATTGGAACTAACCAACGCCTATATCCACTTGGCCATGTGTTATTTAGGATAATAAAGGGTTCGATTCAAAATTCTTAGCACCTGAAAAAAGCTAAAGCGTACAACGACTGAAACGTTGTCAATAAAGATGAGGACAACAGTTTGAATAATGTAAATAATGTAAATACTACCTCATCTCATAAGTATAAACAAATGTGTGTGGGGAATGTTAGTAAATGCTTCTTAACACTAGGGCCACTATCACTATCTTATGTAACAATAAAAATATTGAAATAAAGAAGGCTACAGTAAAAGAGTTGTGATAATGCATTTATTCGAAAATATTAACTTGACAAATACAAATGTCTCCAAAAAGATTTACCTACAAAAAATCAAACTCGACAATTGATATTGAGTATTGATTACTAATGTCTAAAACATGAATCTTATTCATTTTATAATTACCCAACTGTTGACATTTAATAGGAATTCTTGTGACATGGCAATGAGACACAGAAGCATTGCCTTGGAAAAGTATAGTGACCTAAAACGGACAAGTGATAAGGGACTGTGAATTTAAAATAGTACGTTATTCTTTATCTATTTATCAATTCTTGCTTTTGACGAATATTCTCCTTTTAGATCCTATAAAATAAATATTTAACAATGGTTCTATGCGGTTCACTGAATCTGATGCTATGACATTAGAGTTACAATACAAATATACAATCGACTTTTCCTTGAAGCAAATCCATAGTTTCGAATTACGATGAACAAATTCGTTCAAAGTCTTCTGTAATATCAATCTATTTCAATGGCATATATTTTCTTGCTACGAATCTAAAACTCAGAACGATTTTAGTTTGCCCATATATCATGTATAATATTAACAAAATAGCGGCAGTATCTACGTACATACGCACGCAAAAAAACATTGTTCATTTTACGAGCCACTCTACATCAATGCATAATTCTTTTAGCCGGACGCACATATATGGCCCTGAAGAGTTCTCGAACGAAGAAAAAAAAAAGGATTCGAATTTTTAATTAACCATTGATATAATTTTAATTGTTTTTATTATTTTAATCCGACACATTTTTATTGCTTTAAACATTATTTTTAGTGGATACCCGTGTTTGAGTAGATGCTCTGTTTTTAACTATTATTTCAAACAGTATTTACTTCGTCACCGTCCTTCATACACGCGAAAAGGGTAAAAGAAAAATGTGTCCTCTGCAGGATACAAACCTACGTCCAGCTTTAAAGAAGAAACCTAACACACACACACACACACACACACACACACACACACACACATATATATATATATATATATATATATATATATATGCATGCATGTATGTATAAACCTGTTTTTATTATTAAATAGTAAATTTATTTACATCTACCAGTTTGATTATTCGAGAAATCTGATTAGAAAAATATGAGCCCTTCTCAAAAACCTATACGGGCTTTGTCTGATCAGAAGTTCCTTCGTAGTCTAGACGTCAAGGCACGTCATATCTAATGACGGTTTCTTCAAGGGATTTAATCCATTTCCGTATATATATATATATATATTTATATATATATATATAAGTCTTTTTGCACAACAGAAGAAGGAGGACCACGGTGAAAAATGGCAAACTATAAAAACAAAATACTTTTAATAATATCGCTAAAAAAAATTAGATATTGTTAAGAGAGAGGGGAAAAATCCCCATTATCGCAAACCTTGACTGAGAGAAATCCCCACCTTTCTGAACAATAACTAAATTTTACTTAAATTTTCTTAATTTTAATCTTGTTTATCCAACATATACCCATGACTAGTTGTCGGACTTGCTTCGGATTTTTTCTTTCTGTTTCCTTTTTAAAGCTATATTATTAAAACTATTTTTTTTTTTAGTATGTCTTTGTCATTTTTCACCGTGGTCTTCTTTCTAAAGTTTATATATATATATATATATATATATATATATATATATATGGATTCTTTGATTGAGAATGACGGATAAGAATTCTGTAAATTCTAACCTGCTCAAGTGAATTGTCTTAAAGTGTTCAATTGCCTCTGCCCTGCAATTCACGATCTTTAAACTATAGCTACATGCCATGTGCCACTATGTACTACATGCTATATGATACAAAAATAGCAGGCTGTTAATAGGAATTTCCACCTCCTAGCTAGATGTTGGCCGTTGACTCCTATGAGAAAGCTCATCCTACCGTTATTAACACGCTCTAGGCGGGTTTAAATCTAGTTTTCCTTTTCCTAGACCGGTTGTCAACCAAAATTATAGGGCCCTGTCCGTTCGTTTTATTTACCTATATATGGTTTCATCACTTATATACATCTCTTGATTTCAATTCTTTATATATATATATATATATATATATATAAATGTGTGTGTGTCTGTGTGTGTGTGTGTAAAGATTTTAGATATAGTATATCTGTAAAAGGACAATATGAATAAAGACTAAAGAAAATCTTATTTAATAAGGTTTTAAGGTATGCTATATTTACGGGTAAAAATGTTTAGTATCAGTGATAGAGCGTATGTAAATATAAAAGTGAACGCTAAGGTCAACACCGAGTTGCGATAGCCTGTCTGATGCTTGAACGCAATAAATGAACATCAACTGCGTTTAAGCATGAAATAGATTGTCGCCGCTCTGTATTGACCTCACTATCCACTTATATATAAATATGGATATAGAGATGTATGTATGTGTTCTAGCGTCTCTCCTCCTAAGTACAACTAACTTTCTTTTTTTTTTTTACTTAATTTTTAAAGTTTATTGGTATTGCGCATGCATTACGAAGGTAAAAAAATATGGATGATGGATAGGAAGGAGAAGCTGGGGACAGTTTAAAAGTATAAGATGAAGGAGTCTGGGTAAAGTAAATCAGAACTTACCTGTCTTCGGTGAAATGGACAATTCTGGCTGAGTGTGCGGCAAAGTTGTATCAACTGAGTAAAGAGGCAATTCTTGACTGTGACGAATCCATAAATCCGGCGTTTCATTGCGGGCCTAAAATGAACAGAGAAAAACAACTTTTGATCATATAATAAGCACTTTTTATGAAAACGTGCATTTATACCCGGGAATTGATTTATCGTGGATTTCCTATAATCCCTATAAAATATAGTTTCTTTATAAAATTTATCAGGATTTAAATTTGGCTTTGTCAACCCACTTTATATATATATATATATATATATATATATATATATATATATAAGGAGTTGCGTCCTAAGTATGACGTTTAAACTGCAACTGAAGGTGTGCCTCTAAATTTACTATTGGCTCGGAGTGGTAGTACCTGTTGCAGTCCCATCTATAGGTCAAGTAGTTTGTGTGTATGCCTGAGTGTGCATGTTTTTCATATGAATACACTGCATGCATGCGTGTGTGTGTGTGTGTGTGTGTGTGTGTGTGTGTGTGTGTGAAACGGCTATTTAAATATGTACTGTAAGTGTGAAATATTTGCATCATGTAGATGTACGTGTGTGTACATATGTGGAGGCTTTTCGAAGCCTGAACAAAGTCATCATTGGCGCTCCCAAGCTACCAGACCTCGTAGCAAAGACGGCAAACTCTGACATCAAAAACCCTTGTGTATATTGTGTGCTTCACCATGCACTATCAAATGTGTTTAAGGTTCCGTTGAGTTAAAAGTCTGATAATATAACATGCAAAAATCACAAACCCCTAACGCGTGGCACACAGTATATGTTGTTTTGATGGAGACTGCGCTTTGTGCCGCACCAGCAACTAACTAAACAAATCTTAGTGCTGGATCTTCAATAGCTGGATGGCTGATAATTCACCACAAGTGCATGCAAGTCAGAAATCCCATTCATAAGTGAAATTCGAAAGGCACTATCCTCTAATGAACCTCATTTATCGTTTACGATAAGAAAGTCCACCATATAAGGAACTAATGATCTAGTCACTAGCACCAAATGATTGTAAGAGAGCTGCATAACTATCTCGGTGTTCACATGAAACTTTAATAGCGAAAAGGGTCAGGGTATATATATATATATATATATATATATATATATATATATATATATATAAAGAGAGAGAGAGAGAGAGAGAGAGACCATTAGCCCATAGCTCAGAGGTGGAATCGCCGACTGATGACAATTCGGTCGGGTTTAATCCTGGCTAAAAACAATCGGATGTCTAACCGTACTGATGAGCTGTGATGCAGCGAAACAGATCTGTCTGCGAATGACTATATATATATATATATATATATATATATATACAATAACTCTGATCTTGTTGAGCAGTGTTTCGCAAAACTTTGATAAATCGATTAAATATGTATTAATTTGTTGACCACACACACACACACACACACATACAATGAAGTGGACAGTCAACTTCCATCTTGAGTCTTACATCTTCCATAGTGCATCGCAATTGGGTTATTTTGGTTTATTCAGATGTCAGTCATATGTGAAACACGCTTGGGCGATCATGTCTCGAAAAAGACATGACTGACTGGACAGAAGATTATCCCGCAGTAGTTTGCCATTGCTTTCTGCGGTAGACGGGTTGCCAGCCAAGGCTATAGAACCCAGTCTGTCCTATTATTTAATCCATAACTGGAGGGAAGAGACGGATTAATACCTTTTCCAAGGGTATTTGCGCTTAAGCGAATGCAATGAATTTAACTGGAATTCGAACTCGACTCCCCGATTTCTCGTTCCGAGCCATTATCCACTACACCACAACGCACATCCTTATTCAGATGTAGAATGTCGAAAACGGGATGAAGTATCTTCAGCCATATAAGTAACCCCCTTCTAACTATCTTTGATCTTCTTCGGCCATCTATCTCTCTCACTCACTCGCACATATACTATCTCCTTCTCTTCACTTGCTTGCAAACTGACCGTTAAGATGAACTAGGCGCTTTCGTTGTTTTCTTGATTGAAGCTTCGTAATCATGGCTATTAGATATTTTGCTCTCACCTGACCACCTGTCCCACCGATGTGTCCTTTTTGGCTTTCTGTGACAAAGATGCATTATTGAAAAAATTATAACTTATATTTGTGTGTGTGTGTGTGTGAATAGTCATTATCTAGGTGAAGTTATAAAATGATTTAGCAACAGAGATTTAACAGGGGGAATTTCTCTGTAAACTCATGTATTATTTTGACGGCAATAAAAGTTAGGGTCAAAGTATAGTTGAAATTTTAACAGTTGGTTTCTATTTCATGACTAGAATAAAAATAGATTAACAGAGTGAAATAAAGAAGCCATGATTCTTATGAAATATTTGTATTTCAATCTATAAATTAAATTAAAAACGCTTTGTCGACCGCAACTCACACGAATGAATAATGTCGGTAACTGCCTCAGGCCATTGTATCTCCACGAATGACCTAGGCTTGCTGGAAGATGCGTGATTTTATCATGTTACCATCTCTAGAATGGTTACCAAACATACTTGCAGAACGCGGACTATTTGCTGTTTAACCCATAGCTAGCGGGAGAACATTTCATACTTTTCTCAAGGTTATTTGCGTGAAAGTGAAAGCAAAAAACTCGACAGGAATTCGAACCGACCAGATTCCTTATTCCGAACCGAAATTCATTACACCATCCGCACATCCAAATTAAATGTTTATAAATAAAAATAAATTATTTCTTCATATTAAACTTTTATAAGAACCCACTTTCGTTTGGGTCTGCGCACACACACACACACACACACACACACATACACGCACGCACACACATGTAGGATGTAATATATTTGGAGCAAAAGTATTGCTTTTCTGTCTAAAACTAAATAATTGGTTATCAACTTATTTTTGTAGACAGAAGAGTAATCTAATATAGTGCAGAAACATTTTTAAGAATGCCCTATTGTGCAATTATTTATGTTTTGATGTCGATGTAAACATGCTTGATAATATAACCCAGCCCAGTGTGGCCAAGCCACTAAGTTTACAAGTTGAAACATATGTCAAAAATATGTCAGCTGCTTACTTAGGACACTTTGCCTTTGTGCACACGAAGAAAATTTATAAAGAGTGCATATCTTTTAAGAGAGGACAAAGAAAGAGGCAACGATATTTCAAAATAGAAAATGAGATTTTATATGAAAATTAAATGTGAAAAATAATGAATCGTTCTTAGCCATGTGACTTGACATTTGTTTATATATAAATCGAAATTGTCACTACTAAAAATACATCTCTTGCTGCTTTGAAAGAGGATCGTTAGATTTCATTTTTATTTTAATAGTGGTATTTAGCCTTGTAAAAGAGTCGCCTCTGTTTTAATGTAAACTTAATAGGACTGTACAACGTTTTACTAAACACACGATATATATATATATATATATATATATATATATATATATATATATATATATATATATATATATATAAGTCGACACTGAGGTCAACACCGAGTTGCGGTAGATTTTTCATGCTTGATGATTGCATTCAAGTTTATATACTTTTATATGTACATTCGCTCTATCTTTTATGCTGGGCACTTCTAGGTATAAATATATAGTATAGTTTAAAAGTATATTTTTATCATATATATGTGTGTGTGTGTGTGTGTGTGTGTGTGTGTGTGTGTGTGTGTGTGTGTGTGTGTGTGTGTGTGTGTGTGTGTGTGAACGTCGAGGGTAATTTAAGATCAACTTAATATAAAATTTTAAGTGTTATATCTCTATAGAGAGCTCAATGGATGTTATTCAGAGCAATATGATATTTATAAAGGAAAGCTCAACACATCATTTAAATTGGTTATAAATTATAATTCATTTCTATGAGCTAAATTAGCTTATTTTATCAGACCTTACTGTGTTCGTTCCATTCGATAAAAATATTTTCCCGGAATAAGCATTTCTTTAAAATAAAAAGGAAAACAACTAAAGATATAAAAAAATATATATATAAAAACAGAGACATTGGCGTCATTTCATTTGGGGATCTCAAGGACCGTTCAGGAAGAGGTCATCATTCATTACACGCCCATTCACAAACTCATGGATACGTATATACGTGTAACAATACATGTTCACGTATACTTATTTATCATCACATACATACATGTCCCCACATCTACATATATACATACAAATGCGCCTGTGTTTATACTTACATATAACTACAAACACACATCCATCCATGCTCACATATAAATCTTGCATTCACATACTCACATATATATTTTTTGATGACGGGATTTCCACGCATATAAATAGTAGTAATATATAATCAAGTATACTACAATTCTCACACGTACTCACATATATTTGCATCCTTACACACATCCACACATACATACATATCTCTCCCTATAGACATGTCCGTATTTATATATGTGTACATACAAATGTATTATTCATACATGCATTTATCTATCTACACACACACACACACACACATATATATATATATATATATATAATTTTAATCCCAATACACATCTTATTTGAAAATTAGAAAAATACAATAAATAGTAAAGAGAAATTTTTGGATGAATGTTTGCTGCCTAATTATATCTTATAAATATATATATATGCGCATATGTGTATAGCGATATGTTCATTTATTTGGGAGTGTGAAAAAAACATAGATAATTGACCGTGACAGAAATATATCATTAAAAATGATCTATCTATCTATCTATCTATCTATCTATCTATCTATCTATCTATCTATGTTGAGTTTTCTTCTGAATTATATATATATATATATATATATATATATATATATTGAGAAGAAAACTCAACACATAATTTTTATTTTTAATATATTTGCTCTGGAATATCCATTGAGCTCTTTATTTCAATCTAATTGATAATTTATATTAATTAGATAAAATCTTTTGAATTAATCTCTCTGTCTTCACGGGTTACCATTGTCCAATATAAAGTTAAGGTTCAGTTTATTTTACGCCGATGCAATCCTATTTACCAATTATACACACAATTTAGATGATATTTTGTGAACAATCCTATATTTCGCTTTCATTAAAACAAATATAAGATCCACCAGAATGTCTTAGTATTTTTTTCTTAGCATTTTTCACATATTCCTGCTTTAAAATACATCTGTCCATGAAAATACATCCTTCCATCAAAGTGCATAAATATGAAAAAGCTTTTTTCCTTTACAATTTTGACATTATTAACAATTCTTAAATTCACCTTTGAAGTTAGAAAGAAAAAAACTGCGAATGAATTCTTTACAATAATTTCCATATCTTTATTCGTTGGTTAATTTGATGTCATCCACCATTTCCGACAGAATTTTTATTTTATACTTTTACTTATCCATAAAATCATTTCTTATTTTTCTAAACCGGTTTTTATTATTGACTTTCGATTGCGTTAGGTAAACAAAAGATTGTGTTTATGTCCCTAACTTGACTGGACATTATGTCTACTCATATATTTTTTATTTAATTTTCAGAGACTTTTCTATTCCTCTCTTTTAATCATAAACAAACACAAATGGGCTAAAAAGCCAACCTACTGTGGACAAGAAAGTCTGGCATAAAGCCAGAGAAATGCTGAGACAAACTGATTGTGTTATGCCGACAGACACTACCTAGCTGCTTTGAAAATTTTAAATACAAAATCATGTTATCTTCTTGGAATTGAACACTGATCATTGGCGCCAGTGCAAAATATTCACATCCACTCAGTAATCCCTAAAACAATTTACAAAACTTAATTTGTTATAAAGTCATTCTAATGACGCACTCTCTACAAAGTGATGTACGTGGCGAGCTAGCTAATCACCACATTAGGGAGGATGAGGATTCACTTCTTTTCTTTTCTTTTTTAGAATGATGTTCACCTTGTACGAGGCCTAAGAGACACTCGAAGTAGAGGGTTACAGAGTAAGAGGCACGGTTTATGGAAGTATTTGGGGAAGATAATGGTTAAACCTAGACTTGAACAAGTTAAGATTGTAATGATCGGGAAAGCATCCTCTTAGGAGTCGGTTCTATAAAGTAACGATTCGTTGGAAGAAGCTGTTCGTGTGGAACTTGTATCTTACTAATGGAATAAGAGGCAAATGAGGGTGGGTTTGCTACAACGTGCGTGGTATGTTGGCTCTTCGACGTGGAGATTAGAACAGGTGTATATTTATTCCAGTGAATAAGATATTAAGCGATATGGAAATCAAATAAAAACATTAGTTAATCAAACTCACGATAATCTGTATAATTCGTCTCCAGTAAGGAATGCAACTTGAAAAGCAAACGTATCCATCCACCTTGCAGGAAAATCCCATCGTCAGATTTTCACAATTGCTGAAATTTATTAATTTTGTCTGTTATATTTTTTTTACAATTAAAGCTCTTTTATCGAAAATATTCTTCATGATTTCAAACGTTTTATTTATTTTTTAAGTTTGTTGTTGATTTGGTAGATAACGGAATCAAATGCTGTTACAATTTTATGATTTTTATGACATATTTTTACCAAGACATTGTAGGCAGCAACTTTTCTTGAATTTTTCTACTGTGATTAACTTCACTGCTCAAATCG
This sequence comes from Ascarosepion bandense, assembly GCA_037127315.1. Classification (NCBI taxonomy): domain Eukaryota; kingdom Metazoa; phylum Mollusca; class Cephalopoda; order Sepiida; family Sepiidae; genus Ascarosepion; species Ascarosepion bandense. The sequence goes on along the minus strand of JBBBDQ010000663.1, from coordinate 8,078,699 downwards.
AATTTAAACAACAAACGCAGTTTATGAATGTTCTTATTTTTTAAAACTTCAAAATGTTATTTTTCATTCTTTAAACGTAACATAACAAATGGAAATATGATTCATTTTTTATGAAAGATTTCCTTTGCGTTGGTTTGAAACCAAAGTCAGCATGTTCTTAGCTAAGCCGGTATAAATAACACTCACGAGGTCGAAATTACTTCTTGAACTCAGCACGTCCTGGAATAAAATGACATTTCTTAAGTAAATATGATTTTCTTTTACTTATTTTAAGGTTGGCCTTTTGCTTCTGTTAATTTCATACGTATATGACACTGGAGAGAAAGATGTTTTCTTTAACAATCCATACATTTTTTCAGAGCTGCATTATAACAACGTTTAACTCCTATCTTCAATAAGTTCGTCTCATCCGGGTTTTATTTATCGATCTTCTTATCCGGGTACTATTTTCCTGACCATAGATGGATATTTTCAAGGATCACTAAAACGATTTGCATTATCTCCGGTTGCATGTCTCAATCATTGCACTCTCGAGAAATAGTTCACTCTGTGTAAATCTTTTGCCGATCCGACATCGAAATCCAAGAAAATCTAATAGTCGCCCAAATTGGAAAGATAAAATAAACAACAACATATGACCGAGACGTAAACGGTGTTGTTGTTGTTGGCAGAGAGTTGAAGGGGTACCAGAACTCGGCCGACCAACGAGTAGATTCAAAACTGGTTCAAAAATAGAACCCCTTACAAAAACGCTATGTTGTCGACCATCTTTTAAAACATGAAAAACACCGATCCACGCCGTCGAAAAAGGAGAAAAAATTATCAGGACATCGTTACGACTCACAATGAATGAATTGTTTCAAGAGGATTTTTTAAACATAAAATAAAAATAAAAACGAAGAAATTAAAGACAAAACATTTATTCAGGAACGTAACTGCTTAGTTATTTTATCTTTCAAAGAAAAACTACACACGGCATCTTTTTTTGATTTGCAGATGCAATCACCGTCATAAAAAATGTGTGCGTGCGCGCGCAAAGGCACGCGTGCTGTTATATATAGTTTTAATTTCGCAGAGATTATGGGTGTAGTTAAGTATTTTAAAGTAGAACTTTGAATTTTTTCCACTGGTATATGAGACTTCTTAACAGAAGTGTATTTATAAGAGTTCCTATTAAAACAACAATGTGACATTTTGCACAACGATGCTAGATTACCCCTAAAACAAAGAAAGTCAGAGACACCCCCCTCATTGAAGTCTCTTAATAAAATCTTCCTCGAACATATTCATTGGGACTACCATTTAATGGAATGTGCTGATTTTAAACAGCTTGTGCTAAATTGCAACGATGATATTAGTTGTTGCCTTATAAAAAACAATCGGGATCTATTGATCAGACATTTGGCTTTATTGTCGATTAAAATTCATAAAATCTTATTTTTTAAAACAATTTTCAGAAAACTGGGTTTTTCAGGTCTACTACTATCACTCTTTCTAGTAATATTAGATGCTTTCTTCCTAACCTTTTGTTTGAAGTAGTGTGGAAAGCCAACATTATGTCATTATTTCCTCTTTAAGTTACATGTGCTATCCATTTTAGTCGTTGATGCTGGAGAACGTCCTCAATGGATGTGGTTTCTGGTATTTGGCAAAGTTCTTTGTAATTCTGTAGAGCCAATCTACGAGATCAAACAGAAGATAATACTCTTTACGTTTACGTAACATCTCACGCAATATGTTTTTTTAATAATTCTTTCGCCTGCTTTCTTTCCAAATTCTATTATGTTTTGATTTGGGAAATAGGTTTTGTGATATATTGATTATATCACCTTTTGATGACGTAACTATTAATTTTTTTTGCTTTTCCATGAACCACTATAACAGCTCTTGCCTGAGCAAATGCGAACTCTACAAGACTTCTGAAGGTTTCCTCTGGGAAATGGTGTCAGTATAATATACTGACACCATTTCCCATTTTAACATCAAGTCATCTAACTGTCGTAAATCATATGATAGTAATTTTGTAATGAGAAATTGTAGGTTCAACACAATGGTTTCAGATCTGGACAGTTTGGTGACCATAGAAGCACAGTAAAGTCTACGTCTTGCAAAATTAGAGCAATATTACAGGAAAAAATATCCAGCTGAAAGATGTCACTGTCATGTAGAAGACGTTTTTCATAAATAAATGTATCTGGTTTTACGAGAAATTAACTATCATTCTCGTTACATGTCGCTGAACACATTGTTTGGTGAATCAATATATGTCTTTAGTTGTATTTGTATAAGGACAGAATAAAAAATTCTTATTTTTCTGAATGAAATTGTTTTATTCTATGAATAGATGATAAAATTGTTTTATTCTATGAATGCGTACAAGAGAACGGGACATCTTCTTCTTCTTCTTCTTCTTCTTCTTCTTCTTCTTCTTCTTCTTCTTCTTCTTCTATATGCCGTGTCCCTTCAGGACGTAGGGGATCATGGCATTCCACATCTCCCTATCTCTTGTAGCTCTTAATACCTCTTCTCCTGTTATCCCACTCAATCTCCGCTACACCATCCATATGCTCAAGTCCATCAAGTATGTCATGCGTTGCTTTCCCTTGTCTCCCTTCCCCTCTATGCGACCTATGAGCATCAGCTTTTCCAAGCTCTCCTTCCTCATTACATGTCCCAAAACCTTTTTCTTATGTTAAGTATCAGTTTCATTCTTCTGTCCATCCTCACCGAAACCTCGTCCTCGCTCCCGTGTTCCGTCCTTGGTATTATCAGCATCCTTCCTTCTGTAGAATCAAATTTCGGTTGCTTCAAGTATTTTCTTCGTCGTTGATGAGACTGTCCAGCATTCGTATTGCACTTTTAGTTCTGTGATAGAACACTTTCTAGGTATTTAAATTTCTGCATTTGTTTGATTTTAGTATCCCCAACTTGTCATTGGCATTTTGGGCTAATCCTCTCCTGGCTTCTTAGGCGGTGCTTTGAAAAGAGAAGGACATAGAAATAGTAATTTATTTCTCCTCCATTACCTTCATGTGACCGGTGCCTGTTATCCTATAAGAATAAAGCTAACCTGGTGACGTGCAGCCACTCGATGTAACATCGATTTCATAAGAAGTCCTCTGGAGATGTTAACTCATGTTGCCTTGTTTAGTGACCACAGCATTAATATCATAAATGTATCTGTCCACCACGTCTCATAACTGTTCGATTGGTTTAATGCCAAGCGATCATGGTAGCCACATCATTCGTTGGAAGTCTCCAAAATTCTCCTCAAACCAAATTTTTGGTAATTGTGTCCGATGACACACTGCCTTACTCTGCTGCAATAAACCATTTATGCGAGGGGGCACGTAAATTCTATAAATTATTGTAAATAATCACGAAATAGTTAACACAGTGGTCACCTGCCAATGACATGCTTACGCGAACCAGCGGTGTAACACTATTCCACATAAATACACCCCAGCCCATAACCATCAATGTACAAAGTGTCTTGCTGATCACTAAGGCCCATTGTTTTATTGAGTTCAGAGCACAATCTAACCGTCTCATCAGCTCGAAATAACTGGAATAGTCTTGTCAGACAAGACTACACGTTACTATTTTCACGGGGGACTAATTAGTGTCTGCTGGGTTTTCTGCACCCACATTTCGAGTAAGTAAAGAAACACTGAACAGTCTTGATGGATACGTATTTTAACCCATAATGTAAATTACAAGTCGGATATACCAAAATCAAGCAAATAAAACAATTTAAATATCCTTTAAGTGTTTTAACAAAAGTGAAAAAATACGACATTAAAATCTAAAGGCGCATTGGGATAACAAAAATTTCTTTGCAAATGCTAACCAATGTTTTAAGAAACATAAAAATGTCGTAAGAAACAAAGAAAAGAGAACTGAACTGTTATTTAATATCAGTCTTCCTCTATGGATGCGAATATTGGCCAAACACCACAAGTGAAGAAAAATCTTGAGGTGATAGAAATGTGGTTCTACAGAAGGATGTTGAGAATACCATGGATTCGCCGACGTGAAGATAAATGAAGGTATTCATTTATTTCAATTTTCTTTCCCAAAATATGGAATATAGTAATTAATCATTGGGTAAGTAGGAAAACATATTTTTACATCTAATTAAATTCACCTCCTGGTGCATGACACTTCAAAAGTATCACGTGCTTAAATATATGCTTTCGTTGATAATTGTTTGATTTTACAATAATTAGTGAGATCGGGAGTTTGTTTCTTGCTGAGTTGACGATGCGTATGGGCGTGTACCATAATTTTCCCAGCTTAATAACAAGTTCACTAAACGGACACAGAGTTACAAAACAAATTTCATGATATTATTTCAGTCCGAACAACAACTGATTTTATTATGCATCACATTTTTTAATCAAAACACATAAAATTATCATAAAAACATATTTGCGCACAGAGTCAAAAAGTCAACACCAACCGAAATGACACTATTTTTCTTAAATACTTAGGTAGAATGACATTGAGGTCAGCACCAAGGAGCAACAGTTTGATTCATGTTTAAACACAATCGTCAGGCTATATATATATGGCCTGACGATTGCGTTTAAACATGAATCAAACTGTTGCTCCTTAAAGACTATATATAGTCTTTAACTGTGATAATTTTTAGCGCCAAAGTTGTTGCTTCGAAGTGGTCATGAATCTGCTCTGTTAAAGAGACAGACTCTTTGTACTTATATATATACATATGTATATATATATATATATATATATGTGTGTGTGTGTGTGTGGTCAACAAAATCAAAAACAAATGCGCGAAATTAAAAATATAAAATGGCAACAATTTACCCGTCGCGCGGTAATTAATTCAGGATTACACTAAAAACAAGCGGTAATGGCAATAATAAAGGGTAAATGCTATAAGTCAGAGGTAGAAACGACAGAAAAAAGATAAAATATGGTTGTAAGATGAATAAAATGGCTGTAGCAAAAGTAAACAAATCAACCAAAAATTAAACATGAAAATATCAACTTGGAAAAAATAGAAAAAAGCGTTTTTAATTTGGTAAATTTCTGAAAAAAAAAAGCCGTCTGATCCTCTCGTGTAGCTCAAATATATGTTTGGGCAAATATTTCATGATACTTTGTTTCTTTTCGGCGGGAGATGTTATCAATGATTCACTTCTTCTTACCATCCATTGTATTCGTTTCTCTCTCCAGGCAGAGGTCGACCTTTTCATTTCTAATCGCACATTCTAATGTTTCTTCTATTTACAGTTATTCTGACCTTCAGGCCAGATGTAATTTGATTTTGATCCTAAAACTAGCAGAGGAATGTGAAGCAGTTGAACACTCGACGTGTTCATGGGAATCTGTTTTTCCTAACTTTCCGCATTCTTGTATCGTTTCAGATTTGTAGGGATTTGACAATTACTGTCTGACATTCTGAGTACTAGAATTCATAACGTTACTATTTCAAAAAAAGTAATCCAAATATCACTCGAGAGGAAAGATGCAGCACTTGAAAGATATAGATGTCTACATAAATACGTATGATAATGATATATAGTCAGTCACTCAGTCAGTTATATGAGATACACGCTTGGGCAATCATGTCTCGAAAGAGACATAATTGACTGGGAAGAATATTTTCCTGCAATAAGTTGCCATTACTTTCTGCGGTAGACCGGTTGCCAACCAAGGCTGTAGAAACCAATATGTACTGATATTTGGCTTGTAGCTGGAGGGAAGAGACGGAATAATACTTTTCCCCGAGGGTATTTGCACGTAAGTAAATGCAACGAATTCAACTGAAATTTTAACTCGGCTCTCTGACTTCTAGTTCCGAGCCGTCGCTTCTCCCTCCAGCGATGTGTTAAATAGCAGGACAGATTGGGTTTATAGCTTTAGTTGGCAACCAGTCTATCGCAAAAATTAAGCAACCTACTGCGGAAAAATCTTCTGCCCAGTCATTCATGTTTCTTTCGAGACATGATCGCCCAAGCGTGTATTATGTATGGCACTTAACTGAATTACAATTGGTGTTTTGCTGGTAATAATACTAAACCAACGCAGTTATGATGAAAACGTGAGAAATAATAATGCTGTAATTAAAGTTTTATATGAGAATATTCTCATGTATGCCATTATTCTGAAACGGTTGAAGTGATTCTGAGGAAAAAACAGGACGATGTTATGGTGCGAATAAAGGAAAGCAGGGGAAAGGGAAACAAAGCAAAACAAAAGATTATCAGTTTTATGATATCGTACGCCTACAACATTCTTTCATCTGCGAAAGTAATTTTAGATACCTCGAGGTGCGATAATGGCTAACAATCAAGTCTTGGCACATTTAGGAATGACCTTAGCGTAATCAAGAACCTGTACTGGCAGAAAATTGCCTGCATACGGACAGGAAACGAGTTCAGCAGATACACAAGGATAGAAAGGGGTGTAAAACAAGGGTGTGTATTCTCACCAGATCTATTCAACCGATACAGCGAGACAAGTCTGTGAGCTCTAGAAGTCCTGCCAGGATTCATCATTAGCGGCTGCAATCTGAACAATATAAGATACGCAGATGATACGTACTGATAGCAGATACAGAGAAGGAACTACAAGACCTCCTACAGGAAGTAGTTAAAGAAAGTGGAAAGAAAAAACTACATATAATCCACAAGAAAACTAAATGCACGGTAATAAGTAAAAAAAGGAACCCAAAATGCCAATTGCAAATTGTGGATACTTAAATCAAGCAGGTGCAGAAATTCATATACCTGGAAAGAGGATGGAAAGTGCAATACGAAGATCCGAATGCGAATTTGCATGGCCAAGGATGCATTACAGAGGGCTGACACAAAAAACTGATACTTTGCATCAGGAAAAAACAGCTTAAACTTTTGGGACATGTAATGAGGAAGGAGGGCTTGAGGGCTCATGTGACAGACAGAGAAGAGAGACAATGGAAAGCAACGCATGGCATACTTGATGAGCTTAAGCCCATAAATGGAGGAGCCAGAATTGCTTGTGATAACAAGAGAATGGGTATTAAAAGTGACAAGGGATAGGCAGATATGGAAGTCCATCATCGCCTACGTCCAGAAGGGTTACGGCACATAGATGGAGAAGAATGAGTTTGATACCCGTGTTTTGTCCCACAAAGCTAAACTTTATGTGAAAACAATTCCCTGCTTGTTGGCATCTTTTTTCAATTTCAATACATCAAGGCTAAGCACGACGCAGTGTTAAATGGGTTGAAATGGAAATAAGAAGATAGCATTGCGCCAATTTTTAACTGAAGAAAGTTTGAAATCAGTATTTGAAATCGTGAATTCTACTTTGCTTCTAAACTCAGTTACTCATACCAATCGGAAATATACAAGTATTTTAGCCACTGTTCCACGTTTGTACCTTAGAACATTAAGGCGATGTTTAGAATTATAGAAACTTACTGAACCTGGTTTCTCCCATTTTGTTGTAGTGGCTCAGAATGAGAAATCAGACAGCCGAGTTCGAATTCCTGTCAGGATCGATACATTCACTTAAACACAAATAACCTTGGGAAAGGTATGAATCCAACGCCTCCTCTATAAATGGGTTAAATAGTAGGAACTTTATCTAGAAAACTCACTGCCGTTCCCTCCCCTAAAAAGTGTTAATACAATATTAACTCACAAAACATTATTCAAAATCCACAATTGTTTACGGCTTTAAATACACTAAAGCTAATAAGCTGTAAAAACATAGACAGGATTGCAATTTTATTATAAAAAATCACAAAAAAACGAAAGAACATCTGAATTTCTACTAATCTACGTTACAGAATAAAAATGTTCGCGATTATCTTTGAAATTCGCAAATTACAAGAATACCGATCTTATCTTTCTCTGCTTGTACAATGACTTTCATATCAAAGACGATAATGGCGCTTGTCCGTTTCTATGAGTAAGCACAGCCGTATGTAAAAACAGTTAAGTTGATATGAGACGGCATAGACAGAGCCAAGCAATCGCAGACAATTATTTCTTTCTATTTCTAATAAAACGGATCTTTTTATCTGGACGAAAATAGAGAAGAAAGCAATAATCGGTGGGCGGCTACAGTCGTAATGAATTTCAACTAAGCAAGGCACAAGTCAGTGAGCCACTGGCGCAGGATCTGGGATCACGTGATAGCCAACTGAGAACTTGATCAACACACGGAAATGGCAGCTTGCAAAACTCAACCCATCAGTCACTCTACTGTCTGTGTGCACAACCATTTACCATCTTCTAAAGATGCATATCAACATTTCCGTAGATCTCTTTAAGAATAATTAAGCCTCTACCCGTAAATGGGTGGGTTTCTTTGATAAAAATATGCGAACGCTTGCGACTAACCTAGAATAAATACAGATGAATTGGATAGAGTTCAACTAAAACGAAATAAAAAGGCCTTCTCACTTCTGTTGGAGAAACCCCCATCCTAATGTCTTCTGGGGCGTAGCCGTACTCACAACGCTTGCATAAGAAGCTATTAAGCCTACAGATTTTTTTAAATTCAGAGATGTCTTTCTCTGAGAATAATTGCCGCTCAAGGTTATAGGTTCCAGTCTGTTATTTTACCCATAGCTGAGGAGAGAAATATGGATGTATATCTTTCCCTAAGGTATTTGCATGTAAGTTAATGTAACGAAATCGACTGGAATTCGAACGACCTTCTGATTCTTCAATCCGCTATCAATTACGCTACCGTTCCGCCATCACATGCAACAATATATATATATATATATATATAAAAGACAACCTTTTCTACCGAACGCACCGTAGCCCAGGGGTAGAGTCGCCGACTGACGCCAAATCGGTCGAGTTTCGAGCCTGGGTTGTGTAGCAATCGTAGTCTAACCGTACTGATGAGCTGTGATACAGCGAAACAGATCTGTCTACGGATGACAATCTATATATATATATCTATACGATGGCCGCTCAAAAAATAATGCCTTATATTTTTTAGTATACTGACTATGACTTTGGAGAGAGAGAGAAAATGGGAGAGATGTTGGTGTTTTAGTAGTAGAATGTAAATTCTGTTGCCCATAACCAGTATTTTCTTCTTTTATTTTTTGTGGCTAGCAGTTGATCAAAATTAAGTTTAATACGAAGAAGTATGATATTCAATTCTATGGCTGAATGCTTACGGAAGCGACAGTGTATGTGAGCACAATAGATAATGTGTTTTATTAATGTCGACAAAGATGTGCATGTTCTAAAGCCTTGTTCCAAACAGCCTTATGCAGTCGCAAAATGAAGATCGATTAGCTCATCTGCAAATTGTACAGGGATAAAATGATGATTTCAATGCGTTGGAAATGATACTTCAAAAAAAAGCAGGTCTCGCAGGGTGAGACAATGAAGATGAGACTTTCTTGTGTCGCATTATCCCCAGTGACCAAGCATGACTTCATCACTCTAAGTTTAAATCAAAATGACTATTTATTGATTGAATACATACGAATTTCTCATCAACGAAAAAGTTTAAGACACACTTAAGAGGGTGAAATTGAATGTGCACTGTCATTTTCAGTGTGTGGGGGGGGGCAGGAAATGGGCAGTTCTTTTGAATAAACCATCAGCTGTCTTTCTTTTAATAATCTTTTCACCCCAAGCAAGGCATGAAGCTACAGCGATATAAACAAAGAGGGTACAGAGGATTCCGAAGAAAGGATAGAAGATGGATTGAATTTAGGGAGGTGGGGAGAAGGAGAAATTCAGATATTCATGGGGCGCAGAAAGAGATATTAACAGACGCCACAGCATAATCAGAGTTGCCAAGATGGCAGAGTTGTATGAGATGACAAGAGTCAGAGATAAAAGTAAAGACGAGACCTAAAAGAGAAACGTGTCCTTCAGGGTTACTGGGGAAACCCGTGGAGAAATCCACAACTTGAGTGAGAGTTTTCATGAGGGTAAGTAAATTGAGAGTCAGAATTCCCAGATTCAAGCTAAAAAGGAAGACAACCGGACCCTACAACAGATTGTAAACCATGAACTTTTAGTCAAACTGGCCAGCATCCAACATGGCATAACCTGGATTTGCCACCTTCCGACATGTTGCTCTGAAAACGTGGGTTATGTGGTGCAGATTTAACGAACTTGGCACGAAAATACATTACTAATTGAAAATGGATAAACAATGGGGAAAGAATCAGTGTTTTGTCGCTGAAAATTTGCTTTATCCAAAGGTGTTTTGGGGCTTTTTGTATTTGTAGTTATTTATGCAGAACTAAATAGAAGGCATTACTTGGGACAGTCCCTCTTATGTGCCTGTATGAATGTATGTGTAAATAAATATATTCTATTAAAAACTTTACATATACATATATATGTGTGTGTGTGTGTGTGTGTGTGTGTGTGTGTGTGTGTGTGTGTGTGTGTGTGTGTGTGTGTGTGCAAGGGACGGAGAGTAACACCCCTTGCGTGTTAGTGTCTTTATTCCCTTGCTTGTGGTGAAATGATAAAATATATATATATTATTGTTTATTTTGACAATTCATTTTAAACAAGTTGCTTTAAAGATGTCTGACAAGATACTGAGATGAAGCTTTTTACGCAATTTTTCCTGTGGTCGTATAAGTATTTTTTTCCGGACAGAAGGTGTATAAAAACTGTCAAAATGTTCTGCATATCCGAGCGCTTTCGGCTCTTCTTTTAGCCATTATTGAGAATTTGTGTGTGTGTTACTTGTTGATATTTAACAGATAGGTGGATAGGAACAGACTTAGATAGATAGATAGATAGATAGATAGATAGATAGATAGATAGATAGATAGATAGATAGATAGATAGATAGATAGAATACAATGTGATTATTTATCTGGCACGTAACCTGATTTCGTTATTTAGTAATTAAGTATTCCGTTGTTGTAGTTACACAAGTCTCAAAATGCCAATAGAAAGAAAACATACGTTGTGCTACCATAACAATGAAAGTTCTCATTAATAAGCAGCGATGCCACTTTGCTAATATGGTGTAGCGTTTTAGTTTTAGTTTTATTATTTTTTGTTTTGTGTTACTTTTCTCTGTATTGTTTTATAATTAAACGTTTAAAAAGAAAAACGAATTCATTCATTCAATATTTGATTCTTTAATTAAATATATCGGCCCGTATTATCCTCTTACAAACATGCAAATGTAAATTCTTATTTTGAATACTTTAACTGAGAAGATTAAGTCGATGTTTGCAATTTTACTGATGAAATGTTATATCATCAATTCACTTTCTCATCAGTACATTCATCTACTTTAAAAATCTATTCCTACAATTCTTCTTTTACAAAAGGAACAAATGATGACACTTTGTCATTATTTTAAGAGCAGTTTTAAAACTGTTTTTATCAAATCCAAATTTACTTACAGGAAAACATCAAAACCAAACGTAAACAGAAAAAAAGGAAAAAAAACAGACGACTTTATCAGTTTACATTTTATGTTGATCTAAAATTATGAAAAAATAAGTTAAAAAATAAATAAAAAAAGATAAATGAAAACGTGTTGACAGTAGAACTACACCCTTGTGCAAATTAATTGAAACAACTTTCTTTCGCCGTATGGTCATTTTTAGAAACTGGAGTGACAGGGTGTAATCGATTTCTATTTTCTTCCTCTGATTAGGTCATTTGCAGTGGTGTGCAGTAATAAGAATCGATTTTCGGGGTGTATGATTAAATTTGTTTAACCTTGAAAAATAATGCGTCATCCATGATTGCGTTAGATTTTCATCACGCCCAGACACTATTGTCTTGACTGTCGATTAGTTGTCCTGCGGCCATTGTCAGCGATGGACATTAGTCCAACCGCTGACAATGGAAGCCTACGAAAATTGTAAAGCTGTATGAACAAACTGGCGAGCCTTACAGAGAGATCACGGATATTTCTGGTGTCAGTCCAAAACGTGAAAGAAGTTGTGGTCGGAAAAGAAAAACAACGCCAAGAGCCGACGTATATGTGATAAGGGAAAGTGTGAAAAATCCGAGGAAGATTTTATTCGTTTTGTTTCCATTAATTTGCACAAGGGTGTAAATGAGTCAGAAAAAGTCATCAGAACAATTTGGCATGGCAAGAAATCACAAGGCATCGTAGCAATTGAACAATCTACTGCAGAGTTTTAATCAGAAATCTGCATCGTACTCATCCGAGAAAGACCGAATACGTCATTTCAAAATCAATTTTTTAAATGAGTATTTATATTTAAATATTTTTAAAATTTGCAAAATGAATGCTACATAAAATTAGATAGATAAATTCGCGATCGTGTGTGCACGTCTGTGCACTTTCTGATACGAAATTCAAGTTGAGTCACTAAAAGCATAGAAATCTCTATTTGAACAGAATTTCAAAGGAATGACAATTCGTATAGCGTGGGAGATTTACGCTTTGGTTGTCTGACAAGATTTGTAACTAGTTTTCTCAATAAGGCAACAGAAACGCACAATGAACGGAAGCGAACTTGGCAGATAAAGTAAGACGTTAGAGGTTGGGCAGCAGACAGCGATCGTCTTTGTTTATATTTGCATGTGAATGCAAAGCCTGTTGCGCACACATGCGCAATTGAATTGAAAGAAACAGGCCGCAAGTACGAAAAAGAAAAAAGTGGTTTAACGACTGCGTTGCGGATTTGAAAGAGGACAAAATAAGGCAGAATAAATGGTGCTATAAAAAAAGAATCAGCAAATGACATAAAATGCAATGTACAGACATCGATGGAAAATGAAATTGCAACATATTGAAGGACGATACTGATTTTAAACTCGGTATAATATGTATGCATTTTAGGAACTAATGGATATTCTTGTAGAATTTCCAGATTCTTCTGCCGTATCCATTTACCGTCGATACAGTAAGGCTCATTGCATTTTAAGAGTCCAGTGCAAGCTAGTATCATTCAACAAAGTTGCAGAGGTGTATCTATTGTTCAATTAGCGTCCTTTGAGAAGCGGTTTGATGGTCATTTTAGAGAAGTGCCGGGCATGTTGGACGCGACACTTTGGTGGTGCTTTAATATTGGTGGCTGCGAACAAACGGACATTCCTACACGTGTAAAAAAGGATCTAAAAGCTCATAAAATTTAGAGGCTTGCCAAGATCGATGCATGTTAAGGGGAGCACAACAGCCACCCACAACGTCCACTGCACAAATAAAAGTGAATGTTCTCCCACCAGTGCAATTGGGAAGTTGGGAATAATTTACTTACAACAGGAATGCAGGCAAGCATGTTTCTAGTCAAACCCCAATATCACAATATGTTCGTCTTTTATTATACTAATAACTTTTCCTCCAATGCAATGGTCAAGAGCCACTGAAGGTTGAGTGTTACTGAATGAGATTGTATTAATGTAAGAGAAGAGAAAATCATGAGGATATGTAGCAAAGATGACGGTTGGTTTTAGACTTGAAGTGCTTAAAAATGTACCGATCGGGGAAGCATCTACGCGGAAGACCATCCCACAAAGTAGCTGTTCTTGGGAAGAAGTTGTCCAAATGAAACGTCCTCCTTACTAATAGAATACAAGAGGAATGAGTATGATTTGGCCCTGTGTATGTGGCATGGCAACTCTTAACTGCGAATCTAGCAGGACAATCCCCGTCTATATCATGCTCGTATTAACGTATTTCTAGATGTTCGACATCGTGTTGGTTAGCGACTAACCAGCATGATCGTTAGATATATCTTCACCATGAAACAGAACACCATATGCTTCGCAGCCTGACTCGTTTTGACAACATCTCTAACAGACTAGGAATAATGTATTGCAGGATTATATACGACATATGTAAGACTAAACCCGTGTTAATGGCCACTGAAGATGAATAGTGCAATAATATGAATTCTATGGCGGAGAATATCAGGCTGAGAATAACTTGTGAGTAGCAAAAAAGTTTTCAAAAAATCGGAAACAAAAATATGGTTTACCCGTAAATCGGAAAAAAACTGGTTGGAATTTCTAGGACAAGAAATGAGGAAAGAGGAATTTTTCAAATGAACGTCCTTGAGTTGTTCAGACTGTTGATCATGCTATATAACGCGCTCTCTCTCAGGGGTCTGCTCAGAATAGTGGCAGTATAAACCACAGGTGGGATTTGTAAGTGTTGAACAAACACAAGTGTGTCTGAGCAAGTATCTGCAATGGGGATTAGCTATTTCTCACAAGACAAGTATCTCGTATACGAGTGAGCAGCCAGTACATGTTCCAGGCCCTTGAGGAGTCCGGCGAGGGCTCGTGCTGTTGCTCTTGCCATCTCCAAGGTTTTTGACAGCGTTTTGCTGTTTCTGAAATGGAAAATTTGAAACTTACCGGACATATCGATGACAAGAGGGATTGAGGGAAACAGTGCGTTATCTACTCCAGGAACTTACTAAGAGCTACGAAACTTGTGTAGAGCCATGATAGTCTACTGAAGGGACACTGTACATAAGAGACATGGATTTATGCATATAAATAATTTAGATAAAATTTTACTATTAAAACTTAAAACATCACCAGCTTAACTTTTTTGTATCGAGATTTTGATTTGTTAGATTGAGGATAGGCTGGTCAGATTAAAATGGTAAAAGTTTGAAAAAATAGTATCATGGAGTCAGAAAGGGAGAGACAAAAAGTAAGAAAAACGCTTGGCATGTGTGTACCTCGTTACTACCCATGCATGCACACATGTTTTCTCTCTCTCTCTCTCTCTCTCTCTCTCTCTCTCTCTCTCTCTTACACACACACATGCACACTCACACACACACAGTCCCTCTCTCGTTCTCTCACTCGCTTTCTAGGTGGGATGATATATCGTTCGTATTGTACATCTAAAGTTCGTGTTCTTCGCGCCAAAAACATCTTGAAAAGCATTGATTGTACACTAATAGAAAAGTGAAAATGACCTTTTTTTAATCGTATCACCCCGAGCAAGGCAGTAGCGCCACTGATGTGCACGGGGGCTACATAAGAGTAAAAAGATTAGATAAGAGAGAGTGAAGAGAAGACGAACCAGTTAGAAAGGAGCAAAAGAAAGTTGGCAATACAGGTGTGATGACAGTTGCAAAGGTGAAGAGAAAGGAAGGGATATACAGGGTAGGGTAGAAAGAACTCGAGTCAAGTGGTTAAGAAATGAGTATTGACATTGCATTTAAATTCCTGGAGGTTGTAGCCATCAGGAAAGCAAGAATATGGAAGCGAGTTCCACAGGCGGCAAGTGCGAGAAAAGAAGCTGAAGGAGTAAAATTGTCAACCGCATTTGCTTGATCTAACTGTGAATGGGTGAGACCCAGTTGCCAGTCTGGTTGCACGAGTAAACATCTCTTTGCAGGGGCACCAGTGACTTAAGTTCGTTGGAGCAGAAGCCATGAAAGTATTTATAGAACAAAGGGAAGCCACATCCCGTCGGTGGGAAAGTGGCTGGAGTCGAGCTGCCAAGTCAGCACCTATCTACATTACTGATTCTCCTTTGGAGCCTATCAAGAACACTGAGATGAACAGCAGGAGCGCCTGACAATATATGACAGCAGTACTCCATGCACGGACGAAACGGTTGATTTGTATATATGCAGGATAGATTCAGGCGGAAAAACATCCTGGCCCGACACAGTAACCCAGCATTCCTAGCAGTGGCTTTAGCTATTGACTCAATGCAATGGTTCCACTTGAGATCGGAAGAGAGGGTAAGGCCGAGGAGGTGCAGTGTATTGCTCTCAGGGAGACTTGCTTGGTCCATGCTTATGGGAGGCAGGAGAGGTTGCCTGTAATAATTGACAGAAAGCAGCTTCGTCTTAGACGCATTGAAATTTACAAGCCACTTCATACCCCAGTCCACCACAGAATATAGATCCCTCTCAACATCAGCAGCGAGGTTATGTTTGTCCACCATGCCGGATTGCTTACTGATGCGGGAGTAAATTGTGGTGTCATCTGTGTAGATGCCTACTTGGCACTTGATCTAGTCTGGGAGATCATTTATGAAAATAAGGAAGAGCGTCGGGCCTAGGATAGAGCCCTGAGGGACACCAGCATTTGTACAATAGGATGTGGAGGCATGCACATTCAATACGACCTTCATTATGCGGATATTTAGAAAAGATTAGATCAGATCAAGCAAGCGTCCGGTAATACCGTAACCCCGTAGTTTGCATAGAAGGCCAGCGAGCAAAACGCTGTCAAAAACCTTGGAGATGGCAAGAGCAACAGCACGAGCTCTCGCCGGACTCCTTAAGGGCCTGGAACATGTACTGGCTGCTCACTCGTATACGAGATACTTGTCTTGTGAGAAATAGCTAATCCCCATTGCAGATACTTGCTCAGACACACTTGTGTTTGTTCAACACTTACAAATCCCACCTGTGGTTTATACTGCCACTATTCTGAGCAGACCCCTGAGAGAGAGCGCGTTATCTAGCATGATCAACAGTCTGAACAACTCAAGGACGTTCATATCCTACAAACACATTGGTAAGATGGAATTCATCGAGGAAGGCGCCTTTCATTTCACAATATGTCTGTATTATTCAATTAACTATGTATATGATGAAAAAACGTTATTTTAACATATTTTAAGGATAGAACATATGTAAATGTAAAAGTGGGTATCGAGATCAACACACGGCAGCAACAGTCTGTTTCATGCCTTTCATGCAATCTTGGTATGAGTTTTGTGCACTGCAATTCGTTGATTGAGTTTAAGCATGAAACTGACTGTCGCCGCTAGGTTTTGACATCAATGTCTACTCTTACATATATATATATATATATATATATATATATATATATATATATATATATATATATATAAAAGAAATGACTAGTCTTGTTTTTTATTTGATAAAATTTTATCTGGCCCAGCCAGTGCAGTAAGGTATTCAGTAAGGATCGACATTAGTGAATTATCTTGCAAGAACAATGGTTAATAGTGGTTAACATATTTAAGTGTTGGAATGGTCTTATCAAGTGCACAGACATTAATGGCCTGTCTTGAGAAAAGACTTTAATTTATTTATCTAGCTGCTAATACTGTCGTTGTAGAAACACGCATATCCCATTCATCATGAATAGACTATCAATCATATATTCGAAATTTATTGGCATTTTTTGTTTTGGTTCTTTTTTCCGGAAAACTGTGTATGACATACTCACGTTGTTTCGTTGTAAAAATAGGATAACGGAAATAAATTGCATTGCACAAAACTTAGGTCAATATCCTTGTTCTTTTTTTAAGAAAAATATATCCTGTTTAAACAATAACATCTGAGTAATAATAAATGAAGGCTTTCTGAAAAGTTAACCAAAGAATTATTTCAGAAATAACTCATGATTGTTCAGTTGTTTTAATTTGGGGAACTGAGTCAGCCCACAATATTTTAGCACTCCTTCGTATATATTCGCTCCTATACTCAGAAAAATGGCTGTTTTTTTTTTAATTATTTACACCAGCTAGTGATTTTACCCAAAATTGCTTCAGCCAGTTTGGTCCAGTGTTTATCTATGGCAACTGAGTAGGCCAAAATTCATGGACAAAAACTACCTTTTTTTGTCTGGAGAATTGCTTTGTTGGGAAATGAATTCTTGTTTTTTATTCTCACTAAAAAAAGATGTCGAGACTTGAAAGTCAACCTTTTGTTTTTTGTTTTGTTGTGTTTTATTATTCTTTAGTATTAATGGATTTTCAATATCAAATATAAAAAAGAAAAACAATACTAAAATTCCACCTTCAAAGCGTGACTCAAACCACTGATCAGAAAGTGACAAAATCTAGAGTCGATCTACAAGTGGTTCCTACGCGCACTGCTTTGATGAAAAAAACTATTTCATTCAATATTCTTATACATTTTCTTCTAACAAAGATGATATTTTCGATTTCAAAAACTTTGCGTTGGTGTTTTTTACTATGGCCAAGAAAAATTTCCAGAAACCCACTTTCAATAACATAAAACCTGTCATTTGCATTATGTTGCCGATGATTTGGCTTGGAGATATTGTAATCAATGATATTATCAGATTTTAAAAGTATTTTACAAGACTTCCAGACTTGAGAAAGATCAGAAATGCTGCTTTTATTTAAAAAGTTGCTAGAAATTTAATCATTTAACGAAAAACATTTTTTAAAAAAATGTTTAATTTATTATACACAGTAAGACAATACACAGAAGTGATACATCGGTAATTGTTGTATAATATCTTGATCGGTACTGAATTTTGCCAAGAAATGTATTTTGCACTGAGCGACGCAGGGAGATATCACTGAGAGTGTAGAACGCAGTTGGCTAGGTGATTTTTTTTTTATGAGCAAGGATCAAAAACTCCGCGCTCGAGATGAGCTAGAATGCACCGGAAATTCCAGGTGTAAGAAGATAGCTATTTAAGTGATGTCAGCTGTCACAGAGAGTCAGTAGAGAGTTGAATCCAAGAGTTGAAGAGAACAGTCGAGTTGAGAACAGCTCAGAGAGAGGCCGGGTAGGCCGCCGGTGGCCGCTGACTCGTATATACGTGTGCTCCGACCCGACCAAACCTCTCACTCCACACCAAGCCACCGAAGAAAAGCAAATAAAACATAATTGTATAGATTATATATACGTATTGATATCTGTCTTTTTGTAGTGTGAAAAGATAATCAACATTCGTTTCGCGCAGATTCTCGCCGAATGGATAGCAATTTATGGTCCGTCATTTATGAGAGAAAACCACAGTCATTTTGGTTGCAGTTTGTTTTCCGCAAAGAAGCAGCGGTTTATTCGCTGACATTTTTATTCAGAATAATTTTCGTCGGAGCGGCATATACCAGAAGAAGTGATATACAACATAATATTATATTATATCTATATCTAGCAAATTTTAAACAATGTATATATATATAGTGAGAGAAAGAGAAAAAGATAGAGAGCGTATATGTGTGTGTGTGTGTGTGTGTGTGTGTGTGTGTGTGTGTGTGTGTGTGTGCTTTCCTTTGCTAGATATTTTCCCCCGCTCTTCCCCAAGGTTAATAAAGTGATTTACTAAGCCTAGCCTAGATGTGGCATGAGGCCGAAAATAAGGGACTCTCAGTGAGAATCGGACTGACTACTCAGTCATAAATTGATCCAAAAAGCTTGCTAACTATGACATAACGTCAGAGTGTCCCCGCCCCCAAACTCCTATATTAAGCATTAGATTGACAAATTGTTTCTTTAGTGCAGCTCGCTTAAAGCTTAACACTTGCGCTTCTGTACACCTTTCACAGACAATTACAGTTTCTTTTTATTTATCACTCAACAGTCAGGTATTTATTAAGTATGCCACAGTCTGACACAAAGCCATAAATGTGATGCACATATTCATTTGCAACGATCCATAAAAATATTTTGCTAGACATTGCCAACGTTACTAGTATAATACTAAGAAATATTTCATTTTCCTTAAGTGAGAGAGAATATTGTAACGAAGATCACAATCCGGACTGTTGACATAGACATTCTTCTCCTTCGTATCTTTTTTGCCAGTTCATCCCAAATAATGTACAATTTCTTATCGCAAATATTAATTCACCCAAAGAAATTATAAATTTTAAATCAAAATTTCATTAGCTTGTCTCGCAACAACCTCAACCCTCAGAATGAAAAGAAATTAGCAAAAATTATTTTGTAAGTACTGATGATATTCAAGGTACTTACAAGGAATGTTTGACAATTTAAAAAGAAAGAAAAATCTTTTTTTGCTTGTTTATCGAATGAAGACCCCCACCACTTAGAAATATCACACCCCAGTCGCCCACATTTTGGAGCCATCGCAAGGGTCAATCCAACGAGAAATACAATGGAAGGATCTCACTCTGGGATAATTTGGTGTTAATTTTAGTAAATATAAATTCTTTTTATTTTTAGGTGAATTAATATTTTGGTGCGAATTCACAGAAAAAGATCTTTCTCCTTCCAACTTCCTTCCTGTCCGTGTTGACTTTCTTTTTTCTTTTCTATTTTTTACCCATAAGCTATAGGCCTTCGCCTATACGACAGTTTTCTTTAAGAGGTTGTCTTTATTCAAATCTTAAAAGGAAAATTCATATAAAGGTAATTTTAAAATTTCCAATTAATTAATTTGCAGCGTTTCCATTAATGACTGCGTTAACTGCCAGAATTAATCAAAGGTTTATAAATTAACAATTAAGAAATTATTTGATTAACTTGAGAAGTTAACACATCAAAACTAATTAATTTTAAGGAACGTTCATTCACTTAAGAGGAGAGAAATCCGCTGCTATTCTTAAGCTTATTTCAGGTTAATAACAATCTGTTCTCCAAGAACAAATGAAATTATTTTTATTGATACACGTATATATTTATATAATGTTTTATTAAAAAGGTTAGCAGATGTTACAAATTGATTATGCCTACCAGTTTTGGCTGGAAACTTAAAGATCAATTAAATCAATTAAATAAAGTAAAACTTCCGTCTGAATTTCTGGTATGAAACGATATCATTATTTACATTATTTATATTCGGACTATTCTCCTCAACGCGTCGGTTGTTGCGCCCTTCAGCTTTCATCAGGTGTACGTTGATCCAGGTAACTTACATGGTATTTAGAACTGAACACTTTATTTAATCTACTGAGGTAGACTATTCTTGTTTAGCTGCCTGTGTATTTTAGAAATTAAGAAGAAAATAAGAACTACACGAGATATGAGCGGCGAAACAAGAACAGTCTGCCACCGTTAATTAAATATAGGGTAATTTAGAAATTCCCTGTAAGTTACCCGGATCGAAATACATCTAACGAAGACCGGAGTGTACAACGGCCGAAACCTTTTGATAACAACAAAGATGAAGACAATAGCCCACTTGTCAATAATGTAAATAGTGTAAATAATGAATAAAACATATTAACAAATGCCTTTCTAGTTAATATTTGTATATGACTGTGGGAACTAGAAAACTTTGAAATAAAATCTAGATCTTTGGAGCACTCATCAACGAAAAAAGGACAAGTAGTTATTTCATATTTACAAGACTGCGTTGCGCCAATCTGCTTTGAAAATCAGTATTCCAAAAGGCGTTTTTTTTTTGTTTGTTTGTTTGTTTGTTTGTCTGTTTACCACTTACTATTGACGCCAAAGAAAATAAACTGGGACACCTAGGCAAACCTAAATGTTTTTTTGGCGAAGCTAACGTCGGTGTTGGGTTAGATTTGTGGAGTACCAAAGATCAAATTTAGTCATCGTTATTCAATGAACTTAGTCCGGGTTACTCTACGCGCGAAGTCAGAGAGTACGACGAGGCAAGTGTTCGTGCTAAGGTATGAACTCCGAATGATATATTCATCTACCTCCCCACCGAGGCGGAATGTGGCACAAGACGTTTTGAAAGTGAGAAATCCGGGCCATATACCTCGGCCAAAAATTGTCTAATGATCCCCAGACGGGATTCTACCCTTATTACTTTCCGCCCGAAGGCAAAGAGCCCGACAAGTTATTTGTTCATGCTAATACATGAACGCCAAATACACTCAGACTTCTATCTAAGTACTTTATATACTAATAATTTTTGGCCACGTGATTCCAGTAGCACAATTCATTCAACGATTACGTTTGTTGCTTGGAGATATATATTCGACCACACATGTCGGTATCGACACTTTATTCCCACATAACAATTCGGAAGAATAGATATGTGTACAAAATGTTTTTTCCCATCAGGCCTACTTACATATATACGGCGTGTATGTGCGCGCACAATACAAAGATATGGAGCACCTAGCATGGATCAAACCCTCTATTGAAGTGATAATCTGCAATATTTACTTGAAGATTGCACTACAATAGTTTATCAGAAATAGATCAGTTGAATTTAAACTATTACCTCTAGATTCAAATAAATTTCTTTCCTGTGGTTAAGATTTTAATAAAAGCAATTTTGTTTAGACAGTAAGTAACAGGATCTTATTTATTCATAAAATGTCCATCAGAAGCCCCAAAAGCACTGAAAGATGATTTCACCTAAAGCTTATTATTTTGCAGGACACACTTATGAATAATATCCCCTATGCTTGTACCATCAACTAGACTCTAACTGCATTACTTCAGAGTTACACAAAGTTTTATTTTTTGTTTAAAAATGCCTGAAATCATCTGACTACCTCCTTACTAACGTTAATAGGGGGTTGTTAGATAATTTCATGCCTTTATCATTTTTTACAACTGAAAGTTACAACAAAACAGAATACAACAAATAACGTCTTCCTTCAGTGTATCAAAGCCATACAGTCAGTTTGATTTTACAAAGTTTACAAATACATTAATGAACTTTGAAAAAACTACATTGGTCATTAAGCATGTATTTTAATAGAGAAAAAAATAATCACGCCCAAGATATCTTTACTCAATTTTGTAAAAGTCCAAAGCACTTGAACCACAAAAGCTGTCATGTCTTTTTAGCACTCATGCAAAGAATACAAGTGTTTCCACAAATTTTTGTATAGAATTCTGAAAAATAACCTATTCTTTTTTGTGAAGCCTACATTTCCATTACAATTTGTTCTACAAATGCCAAGAAAAATGGCTGAGTTTTGTACAAAAACTTTTTTTATCTGTACATATTTATAGCTGATATTTTTGTCTCGGTTTTGTTTGAAAGTAGTTGTATACTAAAATGCACAATTTCATGCAGATAATCTTGTGTGTGTGTGTGTGTGTGTGTGTGTGTGTGTGTGTGTGTGTGTGTGTGTGTGTGTGTGCAAGGATGAGGGTAAAAGAGGGTGTGTATCGTAATTGACGGTATTCGATCGTTATATTTTTAGATACAATCAGACGGCTGTCAGACAACTACTTGAGTGTCAGGGGCAGATGGGGTTTATCAAATAAAGAAGGAATGATGAGAAATGGAAGAAAGAATAAAACGAAGATGAAAGCGATTCCAGGGAGAAGAAAAGAATTTAATGGAAAAAGAAAAAGAAAAGAAACTAACTTTAAGAAAAAAAAGAAATCCAACCTGATTCAGAGACTGTTGTATTTAAACGTTTCTTTGTATCGTATTTGTTCAAAGTATTATCCCAACTTGTGTCTTTGTATCATATTTGCTCAAGGCATTGCCCAACTGGTGGCTTTGTATCGCGCCTGCACAAAGTGGTGCTCAACTTGTGTCATATTTGCTCAAAGTATTTTCTAACTTATGTTTTTGTATCATATTTGCTCAAAATATTGTCCAACTTGTATTTTTGCATCACATTTGTTTAAAGTCTTGCCAAACTCGTGTCTTAGTATCAGGTTTATTCAAAGTATTGTCAAATTTGTATCATATTTGCACAAAGCATTATCCAAAATTGTGTTTTTGTATCACATTTGCTCAAAGTATTTCCCAACTGGTGTCTTTGTATCATGTCTGCTCAAAGTATCGCCAACTTGTGTCTTTATATCATATATGTTCAAAGTATTTCCTAACTTGTGTTTTTTATCACATTTGCTCAAAGTATTATCCAGACTTTAGTTTTCGTATCACATCTGCTCAAAGTATTGTCCAACTTGCTTAAGTTTCTAAATCCTAATTAGTGTTTTTTTTTATCAAATTTGTTCAAAGTTTTGCCGAAGTAGTGCCTTAGTATCACACTAGCTCAAAGTATTGCGGAATTCGCGTCTTTCCATTGCCTTTGTTCAAAGTATTATCCCGACTTGTATTTTTGTATTCTATTTGCATATACTACTGCTCAACTTGTGTCTTTGAAACATATTTGCTCAAAGTATTTTGTAACTTGTGTTTTTGCAGCACATATGTTAAAAGAATTGCCAAAGTTGTGTCTTTGTGTCACAAGTATTTTATCTCAAAATATTTCCGAACTCTTTCTTTGTATCATGTTTATTATTGAATAAACATGATACAAAGAAAGAGTTCGGAAATATTTCCGAACGTGTGTGTATGCATTACATTTGCTCAAAGTATTACTCAACTTGTATCATATTTGCTCAAAATATTATTCCAATTCGAGATCTTAATTCGCCATCGTAAAACAGGAGGCAAGAAAATTTAGTTTAAAAATGAATTAAGTTTTCAGGTGAATAATTGATAAGTCTATCATTTTCTAGTTGATCTCAAACATTTGATATAAATTATCTCGTGCTAGGTATTTCCTGATACATTTTCAGCGCCAACAACAAGTGAAACTTTCACTGGGAAAACAATATTAAGATTTCAAACTAAACTGTAAATAAACTCATGAATATTTTTATTGCAATAGTTACCTAAAATATAATTGGCGTTTGAATTCAGATTTCGTAAATGATCTTTGGCAGTCAACATGTAAATGTTTCTGTGAGCCCTGAGGATGACGATCAGTCGGTCTCTCCTCAGTTTTTATTTCACCTC
The DNA here is from genome assembly GCA_037127315.1 of Ascarosepion bandense. Classification (NCBI taxonomy): domain Eukaryota; kingdom Metazoa; phylum Mollusca; class Cephalopoda; order Sepiida; family Sepiidae; genus Ascarosepion; species Ascarosepion bandense. The sequence goes on along the minus strand of JBBBDQ010000663.1, from coordinate 8,054,376 downwards.
AAAAATATCCATGCTTTACTGAAAGAACTTTTAAACAGTGGACTGAATAACTTTTTGAGAGAGTTTTATTCACTTTAAAAAGCGCACACTCCTCTTGTAACGTCAATTCTTTAAGTGGTTTCTATTCATTCAAAGTAAGACTGTTCTTCTAAAAATTGCAGAATCAGAATGTATTTTTCTGAGAGAGAACAAAGCGTTCACGCGTACTTGTAGGCGATAAATTATTTTCTGCTCTCCATGCCTTTCCCAAAGACGAAACCTTGCTTGGCTATCGCTGCTCTATCGCTATTTCCATGGCAAATATTCTAACGAGCTGCATTCATTAGTTCCACGAGTTCATACCTTCACAACTTGGACTCACCATGCCACCTACACAGGTTCGACTCGTTCTCATTCCCTTCGTATTCCATTTGAAACGAAGAAGTTTTCACTCAGTTTTTACTCAAAACAATCACTTTATGGAATCGACTTCCAAGAAGTTGCTTCCCCAAACGCTACAATCTTTAACCGCTATCCTATATATCCTCGTAATATGTACTTTTTACTTCCTCTTTTTATGACCTTGCTACAATCTCATTCAGTAACCCTCTAGCTTAAATGGCTCTTAGGTCTTGTATTGAGCGAACATAGTATTTCTAAATTACCTTGTGCATGACTTAAACACATTAAATTCTTTGTTTTTCACTTCAGCTTTTAATTAGGCAACAAAGTATGAGCGGGTATTTTTCACAATCGCCTGGACAACATTGAAGAGCAAAACGGTTTTGTCTAAATGAATGACAAGTGAGATTTTTTTTCCTTCTGACACGAGTAATCATTAACATATTTCTCTAATCTAGAACTGTTTTTCTTTTCACTCTAATCTTTCTTCAGTATATGACGACTTTTAAATTACATCGTTTAGTGATTCAATTGGTAGTCGACTCTCTCGAAGGACATCTACCATGATTTTTTTCTAAAAACAACACCTACAAAATTGAATGAATAAGGAAAAGATTTCTTTTAGGCTATTTACACGTAGAGGTTGATGGTAGGTGCCAAATTAAACCTATTGACAGAATTCCTCATTTCATTTAACGAGGAATATCATAAATTCAGGAATTTAATTGTTTTTAAAGATTTTTATCAAAGCTGAGATGAACTAAATGAGTAAATTATCCGCACACCAACTCGACCCACAAATGTGGCACAAAGTCGAGTTTCAAGTACGAATAGAAACAAAATTTGCTTATCGCCTCCTCTTTTCAGGCAATTACCATAGTCATCTAAACAAGTACAGATAATGCCTAGGGAAAAGGCTTGAAATTTATGAATATTATACTAAAATTTTAACTATTCAACTCGTTTACACCAGCTAAATAATAAAATAAATTATTAGAATTAAGTTTTTGAATTATCTAAATTAACTAGTAAATAATAAATTGAAATAAATTCAAATTCAAATAATTTCAATTAAGTGATACAATTAATATTAAAAATTAAATGTTTGATTTGCAGTCATAAAATAAAAAGATTTTAAATAAGTTTTCTTTTTACAGTTCTAAATTTAGATTAATATTCATTTTATGGATTTTGCCGTTTAAATTTATTTGTAAATATTGACCACCATCATAATGATAAGTTTATCATGTTTAAGTGATTTCGCACATGAATAATATGGGAAGACGTTAGTGTGTCTCACTGTCAATGACTTGCACGGTTTCCAACATCCCCCCACCCAGACAGTAATGTCTCCATTACAAACGAAACCATTTGTATTTAGCTTTATGTAGTTTCTTTATATAAGTTCATATTCTTTCAATTATTCAATAAATCAAGAAAGAAAAGTTTAACTAATTTATTCGATTTAACTGTTCTTGATTTATTGAACATTAGATTAGAATTTATAGTTCTATTTAGTGTGTTTGTTGATACTTAACTAAACTTATGTTATTCTTGGACACGGCAACACACAAGAACTGTCGATATCAGATTTAAGCCTTTATTATTAAAAATGGCTGTTCAGCAAGCTAAGAGGTGGTTTAGAGATCTTTTTTTATGAAATTATCTAATGATATCGGAAAACAAGACAAAAGAAAAAACAAGCAGTCAATAAGTTGCATTGCCCACTTTACTCTTGATATTTTGCTGAAGCATTTCTCGACATTGCTCTCAGGCCTTTGCTGGAGAAACAATAAGGTTGACTTAAAAATCGGCGTTCCAAATCTTACTACAAACGCTGACCACTTGTGTAGACGGGAGATACTCAACACATCTCCACCACCATACAGACCCCCACTTACAATACCGTAACTACCGTATAAAGTCAGAGAGAAAGATCACTAAAGAGCCATTTATTTGCCTCTGTCATCAGTCCCAAAAGACTTCTCACATTCTTCAGAAACTTCTATAGACTACGAATGATTTTATCAATTAATTCAGATCCAGCTCTGCTAATCTTATCTCCGTGATCAAAGCACTAGCTGCATATTTTGGTTAAAAAAACGATTTCCATGGGGGAAAAGGGATGTGCATGTTAGATTCCTATCGGAGGCGCAATTTTTCTAAATAGGCCTTCTCAATCTAGGTTGGCAATTATAAATATTTAAATTAAAAAAAACAATAATAGCAAAGTAAACACACGTAACCATTAAAAATGACATCAATAGTAATAAGAAATAATGTTGAATAAAAAAAACGTGCCTATACATATATATTAATTACTTTTGTTCATAATTAAATTAGACCAGTACTCAGTTGTATGAAAAAGTTCTCAATACATTTATATTGTAAAGCATTTTGAATATTTTTCATATGGAAATTAGTTATTTCCGCACCCCTCGGGTTTCGATCATTTATTATCTTCAGGCGAATTATTATAACGTACAACAGGAATTCTTGCGAACGTGACACTGGAATTTTTAATCAACCAAAAATTTTCAAAATTAGGGAGGAGTTATTTTAAGGATCTTAAAACAATTTTATCCAGGTTTGTTTGATCCTAAGATGTATCTGGATATTACTTCTTTCATTTGGTAATTTCTTTTTTCTTTTTTATTTTTTTCTTCTGGAAACAATATTATGGCTAATTGTTCTTCTTGGCACAATCTGCAGACATCACCACTGTTGTAATTTTTTTTTCTTTTTTAAAAAAGCCAAACTCTACTCCCTGTTATATTTCCATTTTTTCTTTTAATTTTTACACATGGCCGGCCAGTTTGGCACAATTTTTAAGGTTTTTCCAGCTTAAATGTAGATTTGTGATTATTTCATCTGTTTTTAAAAATCTTTGTGACGGCCCCAAATGTGTTTTCTTTGTCCAGCTGTATCATATATCTCTGCTTTGTAAATACTTCCTTCCCTTTTACAGAGTCCGTTAAGTGAGCATTCGTTTTTATCTCTACAGTTACATACTTTATTAGTGATGTTATGTTGCACGCTATTTTTTAGGTTTCTGGCGTTTTGTTTTTTGTTATGCAATTTTCTAAATTACTGGTACACCTATAAATTAATTTGATTGAACTACTATTGAATATTTTATTTAATTTTAAGTTTTTGGAAAGTGTTTATTAATTAACTTAAAAAATATTTTCCTTATTTTTGGATTTTAATTCTAAGTTAAACGGTGTATTGAACCAACTAATGTTTTGATAACTATCATTATTTTTCGTTTGTTTGTTAAACTGAATATTGTAGTTTAATTTGTCTTTATGGGTGCTTTCATTTAAGGCACTTTCACACACACACACACATATATATATATATATTCATAAATAAATATGAAACTAGTTATATATACATATATATAACAGAAATAAAGGTTGTTACAACTAGATAGATTGGTATAGAAGAAAAAAATGTGAGAAGCCGTGAAAGTTTTGTTTAAAGTATAGATTTATTGTTACTAATATTATTAATATTACTTGCTTTTTGTGTCATATATTAGGTAACTATAATGGTATTTGTGTCACTACACGTGTTTCCAGTTGACTCTCTTCAGGCGAATAAACTTGTGACTTTACATATTGAGATCCGTTTGTTTTTCTGATCACCAAAATATCGTATGTATATATAGATAAGTGGCGAGAAGTTCAGAAAGTTCATATACCTGCATGTTTGTTCGTTTTTTGTTTTTTTTTTTCAAATTCGCACGTTAAATTTTCACCCTAAATGTTGTCTAAAACCCATCCCCTACGCTCTAACACGACGAATTTCACAATAGTAACAGAGAAAACCCTTCGTAAAATACGCCTAGAGAAATTACGAAAAACACTACAAATAAGAGGATATCCCACTCCACTAATAGACAAGGGTTTTCAACTGGCAGAAGCATTAGAATCCCTCCGGAATCCCAAAAAAGAAGACATGAAAAAGAAAATATTCTCGCATACGTCTCCACAGAACAAAAGCAACCAAAAATTATTTAAAAGATAACAAGACACATAGAATTACCCCACAAAAATAACATTTAATCTTAAAGACAACTAAAATAATTAAAAGCAAACGCCAACCCAAAAATTTAAAAAACATCCTACCCTGATCAAAATTCGAATAACACACAACACACGGAGTCAAAAATGCAACAGAATAAGATGTGGAGTATGCAGCAAACTATTAGAAGGAAACCACTTCAAGTTCGAAAATACATCTTTATTCAAAATAACAAATCTTAGCTGCAACCCTAAAAACGTAATTCATGCTTTAAAATGCGATGAATGCGCAAAAATATCCGTGGGGGCGACACAAGACCCGAATAAAAAGAACAGCCCTGCACAGAAGTAACATTGAACTAGCCAATAACATGAAATTAATAAAAATATTACCATATATATATATATATATATATAGTCATCCGCAGACAGATATGCTTTGCTGTATCACAGCTCGTCAGTACGGTTAGACATCCGATTGCTTTTAGACAGGATTGAAACCCGACCGAATTGACGGCGATTCTACCTCTGAGCTTTAAGTGCTCGGTAGAAGAAGACAGACGCTTAGCATGTGAGTTGACTTCGTTTAGACTGATCGTCATTCGTGGTCGAGTGGTCTAAGACACGCCAGATCACTTGGTGGCTTCCCCTATGTGGATAGGGGTCGCAGGTTCGAAACCTGCGGAATGACAAACAATCTCGTAACAAAAATGTATCGTCAATAATCAGACCGGTAGAAATAAATATATAATACTGTTTGATTATAAACAGAATATCTACTTAAATACGAGTATCGATCAAAAATAATATTCAAACAAATCATTTCATATATATATATATATATATATATATGGACAACTTTCGTTTCGTTGAAAACCACAAACAAGAGAGATTTTAATTTCTTTTCATTTTATTTTTCCAGTATTCTAACACATTTCCGTTTTGCTGGAGATTAATAAATTAAAAAATATTTTTTCTAATTATTTTTCCAAGCGTATTCAGCCACTTCTCTAGCAATTCTTAAGAGTATTATCTTTCTCTTGTTATTTTATTTTCATGTTTTGACTGTAGCATTATTCATTTTGTGTTGTTTTGAGAAAGAAGTGTTCATTTCAACTACTCAAGCACAACGCGCGATTGGAAATCATGTGGGCATCTGTCTATTTAAAGAAAAACTTACAATACTCTATTTCCATTAATTATTAATGTGTGGTTAATAATAGCAGAGAAATATTTTGTTTATAGTGCCACTCTAATAGCGAAATGCTTTTGATATTGAAATTTCAAAAGTATTCTAGTATTTACGACCAGAATTTTCTTGAAAGGTTTTTGTAAATTATGAGTTAATAAATGTTTTTAAAGACATTTTGGTTTAATAATTGGCATGTAACGCGTCTACTCAAAGAAGTGGTAATGTGTCCAATAGAAGTAATTGATTTGTAACAAGAAACACCGTCTTGCACTGAAATTCAGACAGTATATTAGTCATTGCTAGTTTAGACTTGATGTGATTATTTTGATTAGTAACAAACATTTGGTTTTTTTCATTATGTTTCATGTTTTACGGTAAAAATATGGGGTTTGATATTTTTCCGTATAATAAATTCGTTTTGATTATAATAATTGTGCATCTGGTTGCAGTAAAAATATGTTAATGTTTTTTTCTGTGTATTTTTAATAATGGTGTCATACATTTTTTGTAAGAATAATTTTATCTGTTTATTAATGATGTAGTTGGGAAAATTATCGTTGACTAATATATATATATATATGTGTGTGTGTGTGTGTGTGTGTGTGTGTGTGTGTGTGTGTGTGTAAAATAGACATTGTTTATCGATTAGGTTTCAACATGAAATAGACCGTTGCCTCTTGGTGTTGACCTCACTGTCCACTTTTATTTTCACATACGCTTTATCCCTGATATTGAGCACTTTAACCCATAAATATAGCATAACTATAAACTATATTTTGTGTGTGAGTGTGCGCGCGCACGCGCGCGCGCGCGTGTGTGTGTGTGTGTGTGACTGCGCAGGCAAGGGTTTTCTGAAAATATATCAGATTTTCTTACGTTCTAAAATCTGACCAATATTAACAAAATATCAGATGTTTAGAAGGAATATTTGGTCGGACCGAGAAGTTTTCATCATTTACACTTGTCTATGTATGTCTGTATATAAGCATAAAAGAAAGAAGAATAAGTCATTCTTTATCTCGTGTAGATTGGCCATTATTTTTAGGACGTAGACGTTTTTGTTTTGCACTCGTCCTAATAGATTTTGTCAGAAAAACAACAAGGCATTCCCTAGACGGTAAATGTATCGACCACTTTCACCACTCACCTTGTGTAAAATGACTTGTAGTTTATACCAGTGCCTTAAAGAGTCGTGTGACATTTTTAGAAAGAAATTTTGCTAATTTCAGTTATAATTCCATCCAAACAAACCTTGAAAAATAGTTAATTCTGACCTTTGCTCGGCCACAACACAATTTTAGTCATTGCAGTTAGATGCCAAAGGTTAGTAACTAAAATATATATTGTTAATAAATCAATCAAATATTGTTTCTGTCTAACACACACACACGCACACACACACACATATGTATGTGTGTATGTGTGTATAATTTGGCTTCACTTGTTTCTTTTGTTTTTCTGCGATTTCATAGTATAACAATTTAAAACACCGACCAACAAGCAGTCAAATGCTATAAATTCAAGATTATTTCCAACAAATAACTCGGATTTCACAAGTACTAATTTAATTGCTAATAAAATTGTGTAGAAAATATTGAAAAACAGAAACATTTCGATCACGAGATACTAGATTAGCAACTAGGTCCCACCATTTTACAGTTAAACAAATAAGATGTAACCGTAAATTCTACTCCAACAGCTTCTTTTCTCGCGCTTCCCGCCTGTGGAACTCCCTTCCACAAGTCTGCTTTCCCGACAGTTACAATCTCCAGGTGTTTAAATGTAGGGTCAATAGACACCTCCTATCACACTAACTCCCAACTATTCTCACAACACTCTCATCTACCCAACCCTCATTCTCGGTATCCTCACCCGCCTATCACCCACCCTCTGTTATTTCCTATATTTAACCAGCCTTTCTCCACTCTACGTAGCCCCCTGCACAGTAGTGGCAGTGACATGCCTTGCTCGGGGTGAAACGCTTATAAAAAAAAAAAAAAATGGAATCGTTTGTGTAGTTGCTAATTACACCAGACTTGAATCTTTGTTATTTAACATTTTGTGAACTCAGTATTTTGTCAGTTGTTCTCGGCTAGTTTGACACACACAAAGACATATATATAGTATGTAAATTAATAAATATACATATGAGGGTGCACATTATGTATAGTATTATTATCCAGGTGTCAATAAAACAGTCCTCAGTGTAGTATGAACAAAGTTATTATATATATATATATATTAATAAATATACTATATAATATATTAATGCACGAATCGGAGTTTCATGCGTTATTCAATCATCAGGTGCATTTTTCAAACTGACAGTTTAATAGACATGAATTAAGTTCACTGGATAGTCATGGGAATTAAATCTTAAGTTACTGTTTTTTAATAACAAGAGTAAAAATTTTAAATATTCTAAGATTACATGTATTCAAAAAATTAGAATTAAAATTTAGAATTACAATTAAAATTTAAATTAAAAAATAAAAAGGATTAGAAAATGTTAAAATGTAGGGATATGAAATAAAAAGAGGCATAACTCATAAAATGTAAGATTGTAAATATTCTATTATATGTAGATAAAAACTAAAAAATTAAAATATAAAATTTAAAGTTATCATTAAAATTGAAAATAAAAATTTTAAAAATAAAAATATTAGAATGCTAGGGTCAAAAATTAAAGGGCCGTAATTCATAATTATTATTAGAAATATTTGTGGGTGAAAGAAAAAAAAGGAAGAAAGTAAGGGAAGAGAGAAAGAAAGCGAGAAAGAAAGGGGTAGACGTATAGAGGAATATATTAGTATTTTTTTTCTATGGCGGCATGTGATCTTAAATCGCTTTTTCTTTTTTTCTTAAGTAGATTAGGATTATTTATATGGTTTAAGATGACAAGTTTTTCTAAAAGGTTACATCTATCTTTTTTCCGTTGTAAAATTTGGATTTAGCTACGAAAGTCCAGGTAATAACTGATTATTGTTATTGTTTTTAATTTTCAATAATGTACTGATAAAGCAGTACTTTCGCTGTATTTACTGTTGTTTAAAGACAACATGTGATTGTTAAATTTCATCTTCCACATTGTTAAAAGTGCTTCCAAATTAAAATTTAACATCATTATCTTCCGAAAAGTTTGAGCTCTATAAACAATACTTTCAGACATGCATTGGGCGTTCAATGAGCAGTTTTTATTTTATTCGGCAGTTGCAATTATTTTTTGAAGGGCCATTGTTGTTAGTACGAGGTTAACTGGTATTATTTAGGTGGGCCAAGTATTTAGCTGATATCATCGTATTATGTTGTGAAATATATTTATCTATGTGCGTAATACAACAATAAATATAAAAGTCTTTCTAAACTTAATTCACAAACATTTCCAATGTTCACCCGCACTAAAAAAAAAAAAACAATAATAATAATTCAACAAAAACAATGTTAAAGTCAGTTATAGTGTGGGTTGTAATAGTTTTGGGCGCCAAGATTGTTGCCTTCTCAGTACTTTTACTGATAAAAGTTATTTTGGCAAGCAGGTTTTTTATCACACAGTGTTCGATATCGAGGTAGAACTAGAGGGTTGATAGTTTTAGTGCAAATAATTTGCCACTTTAACTGAGCAGGTTCATGCCGACTTCGAAGTTTCGTGTGAACACCGTTATGATGTCTTCACCCGTTGGGTTTGGGTTTTTCTGAACCTGCTCAGTTAAAGTGACAAATTATTTGCACTAAAACTATAAACTAGAAAGGATTATTATATAAATAGACATAATATATCTATATTATTCAATGAAACGTCTCTGAATGAAAATATGCTGCCTATATCTATAAATCAAATATTTTTAATATAGTTTATTTTTCTGACTACTGCTTTATCGAAAGAAATTTTAGTATAAAGCTGCAGGAAGAATTGTCAGTGTAGAAATCCGATCAAACTTGGATCGCTAAAACAGAATTCATTTCTTTAGATTCATAATGGTTATACATCTCTTAACAAAAGACGCTGTGCGTAAAGTTTATCAAAGTATTTTGTTCAATAATTGAAAGTTTTAAGCCAAGAATTGGAAAATGAAATCAAAACTTAAATAAACAATAATCTATTTTTCTTATTCTTTACATGATTACATTATTATACGCATATTCTATTTTATTTTGTATTAAAAACTTAAGATTTTATTATGAAAAGCTTAATAAAAGATTTTATCTACATCGAATATCACTGCCAAACAAACTAAATCTAATTATAAGACAGACTGCAATTTTACCCGCTTTGGAAAGTCTGGTGCTGTGACATTTTTAATTGACTTTCTTCTCATGAGAAGTTCAAGTCAGCTGATTTTATTTTAAATATTGGGTTGTCTGGAAAGTTCAAGCCGATTTTTAGTCGTTCATGTCCCAACTCATCAAATTTATAGACATATATAATCTGTTTACATTTCCGATTATAGTCCACATTTATCTCTTGAGAAAAAAATTTAAAATTACTTAATTTATAACCATTTTGTATCCCTGTTTAAATAGAAGATGCATTTTAAACACTTTTTTTATTACTTTAAAAGGCAAAAATGCCTTGTGGGCAACAAAAAAAGACATGTACTTTGTACGGTGAAGGTGCTTTAGCTGACAGAACTATACGGAAGTTGTTCGTTAAGTTTAGAGTTGGTGATTATAGCCTTAGTGTTGAATAATTCTCCCCCTACCCCCTACTACTGATGACGGCCAAATCAACACATTGATTGAGAATAACTCGCAATACGCAACGCGGGAATTGTCAGAAACTCTAAGTTCATCAACATCCACCATCCATGAGCACATACTGAAACATGGGTACTCAAATCGCTACGATGTTTGGGTACCATATGATCTTAGTGAAAAGAATTTTTTGAATTGCATTTCTATCCGTGATTTTCTGTATAAACGCGAGGAAAATGCACCCTTTTTTAAAGAAAATGTGAAGAGTTATGAAAAATGGATCATTTACAACAATATTCAGCGAAAAAGATCCTGGGGTAATTAATATGAGCCAACCTCTGCTACCCCAAAAGCAGGTCTTCATCCAAAAAAGTGATGTTGTGCATCTGATGGGAATAGAAAAGATTCCTGTACCAGGAGCTTATGCTCGTAATTAGTCAATTGATTCTGAAAATATTGCTTACAACTGAACGAATTAAAGGCAGCTATTCAAGAAAAACGCCCAAAATTGGCGAACAGGGAAAGTGTTGGTTTTCAATAATTCATCTCATATTTCTTTGGCGAGTCGTTAAAAATTGTTGCAGCTTAGACGGGATGTGTTACTCTACCCGCCATATTAACCAGACATTGCTTCTTATTTTCATTTATTCCTCTCCTTGCAAAATAATTTCAATGGTAAATGCAATTATTTGGATATCATAAAAAACATCTTAATGTGTTCATTTCCGAGAAACCACCTAAATTATAAGACGGAATCTTTAAGTTAAAGGAAAAAAGAAGAAATGTTCTGCAACAAAATGGTTCATATTTAGTTGAATAAATATTTAATGGCGTAATTTTGTTTTGTGTTTTAATTTCCCTTAAAATATATTTCCAATAAGTTGCAAGTAGCAAATCTCAAAAATTAGGAGCACGGAGATTTGCAAACATCTTTCAAAAGTAAGATGTAAGACAAATTTGTAAGGTAAAGGTGGTGAGTTCAATTCACGTTAAAATTGCTATATTGGCGATTGTATATGAGAGCATGACAAATTGAATATGTAAATATTTACACGTGCATAGAAATACTTTAATATCTATTAAAATTTGAAAATAATTACTGCAAGTCAAATGAGTGAAAAACATTTAAATACTCTTTTATTCCACTAACATTTTTGTAACTTTTCTGCACTTTTTTCAGAATTATGTATGAAAATGTATGAAATTATTCTTATAATAATTATACAAATAAAAAAAAATTTCTTTAGAAAATAAGATAAGATTTTTTTCAGTATTTGATAGTAACATTGATTCATTTTAAATTGTAATTAAAATTAATTCACTTCAAAATTTTTATTTGGTTTGAAGGAAGTCAAATATCACAGTTTTTGGTTGAAAAAATTGTTTGTATCTTAGCTAAAAATAGGCAAGTCGCGGGAGAAACACTGAAGTTTTTGGTTTGGTTTGTTTTTATGGTATATCAACCTCAATGGGTTTTTTAATGCCGACAAATTATTTACAAAAGATTCGTATGAATAGAATATGTATTCTTTGTAAGAATTTAGTTTGTAGATCAGGTTTTATTGACGTATTTTTATTGACGTATGTTGGTAGTATTTTCTTCCCAAACAAAGTATTACTGGAATTTTCACTACAAAAATCTGTTTTTATTTATATTCATAGTGTTTTTACCCTAGTTTGCGGGTTATCTATTTGTCCATAGCTGGGACCTTAACGGGTACTAACACCCCGGATCAGAGTGGACCTGGGAACAACAGCAGTTAATTCTATGCTCTTCAGAACTTCTCAATTAGAGGCCTTGCTGTCGGATGCAGTTCATCTTCATACCCAGGACGCCTGAAGTTATTGTCTTAAAAAAAAATTGAAACCAGTATGAGCCGATGTGTTACAAAGATTAAGTTTAGAGATATAAATAAATTTCAACTATTTGAAGCCAATACTTTTTAAAAACTTAATTACCCAAAGGACTACTCTTCCCAAAACTCTTGTAAAGCAACGGTTTCTTTACCTGATAAACTTCAATTACTACTTTTTTTTTTTTTAAAGATTTGTTCATATTTGCAGTCAGATGTGCTGCATCAATGTAATAATGTAAGTGAAAGCGGAAAATTAAACTTGCAGTTATAGGCGAGTTGTTTAAATAAACAGTTGAAACGAATGGCAATTTTATGGAATAAATTTACTCTTTGGTATTTCTATATATAGTATAATTTTGGTAAATACAATAGTTAAAATGAGACGTCAGTATTATTTTTATTTTTTGCGTAAGTTAGACGACAATTTATCCATCGCATCCTGTGTGGACGTCAACAGCCTGCTATGTAACTTTCCTAAAGATGTACAGCCGGTGGTATTAAAATCGTTAACTCTGCTTGTTTCTTGAATCTTCTTAAGGAACAGGCTGATTGTCTTTTTTAATCATTCAAGTAATTTGAACAAAAAGAAAGAAATAAGAAGAAAATAGACAAGATCTATTTACACTTCTTCTACTCGTCAATTTCTTTTTAATTGTCAATAAACAGCAGCCGAAGTTTTAATTACTGTCTTTCATTTTAAAAAAATGTTAAAATTGCATTTCAGGATTGTGATAGGTTTTTTTCACGGTTAACGACTCCAAGGCTTTGGTTTCACAGCCAACCATTAAGAGAAGCATTGGTGATTACAAAATCCCTCACTTAATTACATAAGTTCAAACTACATGCCTCTTATAGGAAGACTATTTCCAGCAAACTTAATTCGCTAGACACGCAACAATGTCATTATTGTATTTCTGAAAATATCCCATGATGTACGCGCTATTTGTGAAACATTTTTATTACCTACCAATGCGGTTTCAAGGATACGGTTTCTGGTTTGCTAACTATTTAAGTTAAAAAGGTTCTCAAATTATAGAGCCTTTTATATGTATCGATTGACGGGGTTTATGGATGATGGTGTAGCAATATATTTTAAGGCAGTCAATAACATTGCAGCCAGCCTTTAAGTATATAAGCATATCAAAGTCAAGCACGTCTTATTGTTGACGTTTAACATAAGCTCTTATGGCCTTTTGAAATGCTCAGATTGTAAAATTTGATTAACAGAGCATTATATATATATATATATATATATATATATATATATATATAAACTAATGGTTATATATTCCACAGTTTGGTAATTTTTACTTTTTATAAAGTGCTCAATACAGAAGTTGATCGTTTATAGAGATATGATTATTATTAGTGTTATAATAATAAGATATGGGACTGCAACTCAAAAGCTTTCAGGTTTCGGGGCCAAGTGCACCATCATCAGGCAATGAAATATTGTTCGGTTACGGGGTCATATATATAATGTCAGGGAAATTTAAAATAAAAAAAAACATACATGCTACCATATTAAGTAAAAGTAGTGGAGTGGGAGGTTATTAGAAGTTAAAAGATTTGTGTGTGTAATACAAATGGATATTGAGACATTTAGGTGTAGCTGTGTGAGTAACGGTAAGCAGGTGGAGAGAACCGGAAGTGTCAGTTGAATTGTAGGATTCAATAAGGCTGAGTTTGCTGACGCTTCCTGTTCTGTCTACGTGCTTACCCTTACCTACACCACTACATTCTCAATTTTCATAATATGGTAGCATCTTTGTTTTTGGTCTATATCACTCTATATATGACCCCGTAACTGCACAATATTTCATTGCCTGCTTATGGTGTACTTGGCACCGTGATCTGAAAGCTTTTGTGTTGCAGTCCCATAAGTTATAATTATAACACAAATAATAACTCTCTCCCTCTCTCTCTCTCTCTCTCTCTCTATATATATATATATATATATATATATAATGTTCTTCTGCTGCCTGGAACGTTTGCATTAATTCTCTAACAATCTCTTTTTTCTGATTTTCAATGCACAGCATAGATTTCGAAATTATAATCGAATACCTTTTCTTATATAAACAGAATAGATTCGGTGGCTATTTTCTCGATTTTCACATTAAAGCGCTAATTTTATTATAGTGTTTGTCATTTATTCACACTTCTAAAAACGGCCTTAAGATCTTCTTTGATGCAATAATGTAATAATCATACAATATCATTTTCTATGATAATCAAAAGACAAATGCACAGAATCCGATCTAGTGAAGGCAATATTACGGCACTTAGTTAAAAATAAATTAGAAACTAAATCAAATCGTTTTATAATTAAGGTAAACACTGTAATTATTATTATATTATTTATATATTATATTTTTATATATGTTCAAATGCTAAATGAATTATTGAAATGTCGACAACTATTTAATTCTGATATACAGTACTAATATTTATTATGTCATAATTAGAGTGGATGATAATCACATCGCTTTAATTGTAACTTAATAAAAACGCGAAGCTTTTGTTATTACACTGACAATATTGATATTTTTTTTTATAACTGACGCAAAATTATTTTCGTTTGGAAATATTTCGGGCCATCATCGAATTTGCGTAGAATGTTGAACTTGCAAGAAATGGAATGTCGATGTAATGATTGCCTGGTGACTTATTTTGGCTTCTAAGCCCAACGAGAGTTTCTCTGAATGTTAGTTCATATTAAGAAAAAATGCATATGTCAGTATGATTTGGGAGAATCACCTCTTTTCAAATATCGATTTTATATCGATTTTATCGATTTTATTCAATAAGAAAGCCATCAATCCCATTTCAGCGAGGCTTTTAAATCTGACACAAGGCTTTTGAAAAAGCGAATGAATTCTCTGCGAGGTTTCCTGTTTAGAATCATATCAAGCGTTGGAGTTCATGCTGTTCTAAACATCAGGCAAAATTCCGACAGAGAACAACTTAGAATGATTGGCTGATGAAATAGGCTCATCTATGTTTTTTGTACCGTGTTGGTTGGTAGAATGTCACTCATCGCCGAGTGGGGGCATTAAATGATTTATTTTGCTCTTTCTCATTTTCCTTCATTTATTCTCAATATCAAAAGATAAAACTATAATTAAACACTGAAATCTCGTCGTCAAATACAGGAATTCAATTTTGAAAATAAGATTAAACATTGCAATTGAGACTGAAGCGATTCGAAAAAGCTTATAACAATAAACGCGTTAAGAAATGAAGAAATCTGATTACAATAAAAAGTAAATTAAGTCGAAGTCAAGTGACTCAAATGTCATTTAAGATTTAATTAAGTCAGTTGAAGGAGAGTCTGCTCCAAATGATTTGATCAACAAAAGTGATCATGTTTCTTTGGAGACAAATAGACAGAACTAACGTCACGCCCATCACACAATCCGTTCAGTGTGCAATCGAAAATGTCAAAAGTTATTGACTCAAGTGTACAACTCCAAATCCCTCCCAATCCTTCTCATTCTCTCTCTGTCTCTCCCTCTCTCTCTCTCTCTCTTACTATATAGATATATAGGTATACACACATGCACATATATACACACACACACACACACACACAAACACACACACACACATATATATATATATATATATATATATATATATTAGAAAAGTTCTGAAGCTCAATCTACGTCACGCATGGAATCACTTCGTTTAGAATATAGATCGAACCGAGAACTTTCAGGAATCCCTCTTTTATACACTTTCGTAAACACACATACACATAGATAGATTATCATTTTACCCAAGCAAGGTGGGACCACGACTAGTTCACCGGAGATTAAAGTGATAGATAAGGATGTATTGAAAAAAGGTTAAAAGATGAACGAGATTCAAGAAGATAGCTGGAAATTGACATTGCATTTAATTTTTTCGGAAGTGTGGGAAAAAAATTTGGAGTAGAAGTGGCGGTTACATTTAACTATTTTAGCGGTAAAGGGGTGATACATAGATGTCAACCAAGCAGCGCGTTTAAATTCATGTGGTCGGTTAACAGGGTAAAAATTTCGTCAGAGCAGATGCCATGAAAATATTTGTAGAAAAGACAGAATCACATCGGTGAGAGAGTGGCTGAAGTCGAGATGCCAAGTCAGGATTGATTATATTGCAGATCCTTCTTTGGATTTTTCATGAAATTCGAGATAAATAACAGAAGTACCTGACCAGACATGACACCAGTATTCAATGCACGGACAAATGGTAGATTTATAAATGTGCAAGATCGACTCTAATGAGAAAAACTTTCTGGGCCGGCATAGTGAGCCAACCTTCCTAGCATCAGATGCAGCTATAGATTTGATGTAGTCATTCCACATCAGATCGGTTGAAAATGTGGCACCAAGGTGGGGCAGTGTCTTGCTCTGCAGGAGACTAGAATCAGTCATGCTGATGGCCGGCAGCAAAATTTGTCTATGGTGCTTAAAGAAGAGCAGTTTTGTTTTTGCGGCATTAAAATTTAAAAGCTATTTCCCGCCCCAGTTAACCATATATTTATAATTATTTTATATTCGTTTTTACTTTCATATATAAAGACTACTATTGTAATTAGTAAGACAGATATAAACTTAAAGAAGAAAAATATATTGGAAAAATATTGAATGATGAGAAAAAATTTTGGAAAAGTGACATAAAGATAAAAGAACAATAAAAAAATCTCAAACAATAGCAGGCTAAGAAATTAAAACGTAGCTTTAAAAATGTAAAATAATAGATTTGAGAAGAATTAAAAGGATGATAAGCAAAACTGTGGATTGGCCAACAAGAACAATTTTTAAGCTGGTTCAGCGAAGGTCAACAGAAAGATGCAAAATATTAAGAATTTTGACTAAATACATGCAAGAAAAAAATCACAACATTTAAATATATATCACGAGAGGAAACATGCAATTCGAATTTAGAGCCATATAGGATGTGTGTTGTGGTACAATGGTTATCGGCTTGGATTGAGAAATAGGAAAGCCGAGTTCGAATTGAATTCGTTGCTTCAGTTATTCACTTCGGAAAGGTATTATTCCATCTCTTCTCCCTCTAGCTATGGGTTAAATAGCAGGACAGATTGGGTTGGCAGAAAGAAAGAAATGGCAAAATACTGCGGGAAAATTTTCCGCCTAGTCATCATGGCTCGAAAGATACATGATCATCCAAGCATGTATCACGTATGGCAGTGAACTGGCAGATAGAATGGCCTGAAGGTTGTGACGTTCAGTGATACAGTCAATCATCAAGATACGAAGAGGTGACAATGTTTTGGGCTTGCTATGTAAACCATAAGATAAAAAGTTCTTTTAAGGTTCATGATCGTATCAATATAAATACACAGAATTATGTAAAAGAAATATATTATGGCTTATATCTCTTGAATTTATTAATAAATAAATTGATGTGTTTCATTTAGTTTGCATAAAACCTTCCACAGCAAAAACAAGCAATCAATATTTTAAGATCAATAGATGCTAATATGAAACTCATTCAATACGTTTCTCATAGGAATATAAGTAGAAACTGAAGAATTTACTGACATTGATTCCCCTAAAACCAGTTTATTATGACAAATTATATTGTCGAATAAAATCTGACTTAATCGAAATAGATATTTAAGTTAACTACTTGAATACTTGCATAGGGTTCGAATAACAGGTTCATAACTTTCTTTAAAATTTTGTGTTTAAAAACGTGATATTGTTCCACACCGTACTAGGATATATGACATATTCTGAAATATGGCATTTCGACACTCTTTTTATACGATTGGTGCGTTCTGTGAATTTTAAATGTTTTTGCGTTAAAAGCGTAAATGGATGAAAATGAAATGCATTTTGTCATTTGATGTTATTTTATTTCCGGAAAGAAAAAAGCTGTAAAAACAACAAAAAGATACGTGCCGTTTATGGAAAAGGTGCCATAGCTGACGGTATTGTTCGTAACTGTCTCGCTATTTTCAGAAAGTGGAAATTTCGATCTGGAAAACCGAGAACGTTGATGATGACAAATCGAACAACTGGTTAAAAGTAATCCAAGTCACACGACACGACACATCGCAAAGATATTTTGCATATCCTATGCTAGTGTTGCAGCGCCGTTGAAAAGACTTGGATATGTGGTTGGCAACGATGCCTGAGTGTCTCAAGATTTAAGGTAACAACATGTAATAGGCTGCATTTCCCTCTGTGAAAATCTGCTCAAACACAACACAAAATATTATTAGCATAGGCGATGAAAAATAGTAGTTTGCAACAATGTAGACGGAAAAAGATTCTGAAGGAAATAAAAGTAGCATCCATTGACCACCCCAAAAGCCAGTTTAGATCCAAAAATAAATCCTTTCTGGCCTGATAATTTAAATGACTTCACTGACATAAGGCTAATTAACATTTTTTAAACTCTAAAATCTTTCAGAAATTAAAATCTTTTTTTATAAGATTTCTGAGATATTTCCAACATGTTTTCACCTACTCCACATTAACATAAGTTTTCTTGATCCACTGTCCAAGACCTTGTCGGCGGGACCGTGAATAAGCTGAATGCATCCTCTGAAATAGGAAAGGTGCCCATTCAAAAAGGACTAACTTGGTGGATGCTTATATACTCGCGTATAGATGACCAATGTTAACTACTAGATTCAAGTATAAATATGACAAATGGTTACCGATATACCCAAACACAACTAATGTTTACCTATATGCAAAAGTATAAAAACAAGCAGTGCTTCCCTATAGACATAATCAGATTTTTTTAAATTTCGACATTGAACAAGCCAACAGAGTGCCTGTCAGAAAATGCATCCAACCCATTGCTGAATTCTACTGTCCCTTTTCCCTAGATTAAATCTGAAGAGTCGACAGCGTCAAATAGTTTTCATACGAAAACAAGTACTGATTAAACATCACTGACAATTCTAAGATTTTACTAATATCATGTCACTGCATAATATATTAGCGCAAAAAAAATCGCAGATACATGTATCTACAATAATGTTTATAGACATCTATTAATTCTCGAATTAAGCCCCTCATCTATTTTCAACGTGTTATCTTGAATCTTTGACATATAATCTGGGCGTGATCATTTCGAGCGCCTAAAGCGAAATGTGAACTATTCGTTGTTAAACTTATACTGCACTTTAAAAACATTCGATGCAAATGCCTGATCGTAGTTTTTAAGTCAGTATTTTGAATGGCTGTCTTTGTCTAGGGCTTCAACTTTTATTTTTCGAACAATCTTTTTACATCCACATCAATCATTACGGCTTTTTAAATCCACTTTTTTCTGTAATAATTGTAAAATCATCTTACTTATCCAGTACTAAAACTGGGAATAAATCAAATTAATTACAGTATCTTTGGGTGTCTTCATAGAGAGATAGATCACAACAGACTGAGATAGATAGGAGATTTACTAAGCGCCGCTTAGATATGGCACAAGGCCGAAAGTATGAGGTACTTAGTGAGGATCGAACTCACTACTCAGCTGTAATAGGTTCTAAAAAGACAAGCTTGCTAACCATTACACCACGCCGAGTTGGCCAAGATAGATAGATAGATATTGCCCACCCTGCCACGTATTCAAATGGATTGATCTGCATGATTTTTTCAACTGGGGACAGTTTGCCAACTTGAAAAATCAGTTTTCACAAACCTGTATTTTTTCTGAGCTTGAAAAGCCAAATTCGTAACAAACTCAACCACTAAGTAGTATGGCCTCGTGGATTTGAAGTCAGTCAGTTAGGTGCTATAAGCGATACACGCTTAGACATTCATGTCTCGAAAGATTTTCCAGCTGTAGGTTGCCATTACTTTCTGCGGTTGACTGGCTATAGAACCCAATCTGTTCTGCTATTTGACCCATAGCTGGAGAAAGGAATGACGGATTATTACTTTCCCAAGGGTATTTGCGCGTAAGTGAATGCAATGAATTCAACTGGAAAGTGGACATGACATTGAAGTCAACATTTAGAGGTGACAGTCTGTTTCATACTTAAATTTAGAGAGACTGCTCTACTGTTTATATCGAAATATGATAAAATATAGTTTTACGATATGTCCCTGATATTGATCACTTTAACCCATAAATATAGCAGACCATAAAACTATATTTTTAACACACACACACACACACACACACACACACACACACACACACACATATATATATATATATATAGAGAGAGAGAGATAGAGAGAGAGATAGACAGACAGACAGACAGAAACAGAGAGAGAGAGAGAGAGAGAGACGAGATGAGATCGAATGGAAAGCAAACAGTTCGTATTATCGGCATATGTAGGCCCAGAATTGGACCGCTAGACTGTACACACAAATGATTGGATTATACCTCTGACGGTTCATGTAGAATCAGCCACACATTTCGAAATAACTGGTAACAGTGGTACAGTAAACCTCAGGTTTGTTCTTATTCTCGTCTGTATGTCACTCGAAGCAAGAAGTCTGACCGATTATTTATCCTGTATCTGGAGAATATATTCATGCTTTTTAAAAATGGATTATCACCAAATTAACGAAATAGTAACCACCGGGATTTGAACTCCGTTCCGTGAATTCACTTTATGCGCTCATAACCGTTAAAATTACATATATTAGTGGAATTTTGTAAAAAAATATCGTATAAGAAAATAAGGAATAAACTTTGATCGATTTTATAATGCAAGTCAATTTATTCACGATAAAATGTTCAGGATATATTCATATGTCCAATTTATCAATTTATATATCAGTCACTTAGTGCCATACGTGATACACGCTTGGGCGATCACGTCTCGAAATAGACATGACTGACTGGGCAGAAGATTATTGCCATTACTTTCTGCAATAGACTGGTTGTCAGCCAAGGTTATAGAACCCAATCTGTCCTGTTGTTTAACCCATAACTGGAAGAAAGAGACGAATTAATACCTTTCCCAAGGGTATTTGCGCGTAAGTGAATGCAAGGAATTCAACTAGAATTCAACCTCGGCTCCCCGATTTCTCGTTCCGAGCCGATATCCACTGCACCACAACGCACATCCTAATGAGTATTCTACTTAAAAATGCCTAGCAGTTTTCCAGACATCCTCTTTACATGAATACTGTTTTCTGTTCTCTTTTAATGATGGATCACACGTTCTCTGTAGAATGCAGTCTTTGAAATTTGGACATAGTGAATGACTTACAAAATAACTTACCTGGTTGGCGGCTTTACGTCTCCTAATGCATCGAACGGCCACTGCGACCAACACAAACGCTATCACAGCGAGGCACACCGGAAGTACAATGTACAGAATTAGTTTTGGTTGGTCTGAAAAAGCAAAAGATACAGAATTGTTACAATTTGCTACAATTTTTAAAGAGGAAACGCGATTATTTCACTTAATAAAATTGTGTTTATCAGAATTTTAATAAAGAAAGGTTAACTCCTTAAAAGATGCTTGGCTATAATCAGTATTTGATTCATAATCAATAACTATTCGTAATTTTGTTAATATTTCGATATTTAGCCATAGCATCATCGGGTTGTTAACTAAATATTGACTATTGATAAGGACGTTTTCAAAGTTTTCTTAATCCTTTATATTTTATTTCATGTCAGGGATATCTCAGTGAACCTATATATATATATATATATATATATATATATATTCGGGTTTCGAGCCTGGGTTGTGTAGCAATCGGAGTCTAACCGTACTCATGAGCTGTGATACAGCGAAACAGATCTGTCTGCGGATGACAATAATTACGCTCTCACACCCTGATTGAGCACTCAGGAAGAAAGGTAGACTTTGAAAAACAGTAGCCACACTAGCGTGTACGCATCGCTCATTCAGTAAAAATGAATTTGAGCACCTAGCTATTGGGCGCGTAATATGATATGCGCTAAAAAGACTCCCTTCATCACCGAACGCCCCGTGGCCCAGGGGTAGAGTCGCCGACTAACGCCAAATCGGTCGGGTTTCGAGCCTGGGTTGTGTAGCAATCGGAGTCTAACCGTACTGATGAGCTGCGAAACAGATCTGTCTGCGGATGACTATATATATAAGACACAAGAAGTATTGAAACAAAATAAGTATTTTGTCGTGATGTTATAAATTTTGAGTAAATGTGAATTTTTGTACCATATTTGAATTAATAAATTTTTGTTTTTGATCGTTGCTGATGAAGCGAGAATTTTCTCGCTGAAATAGCTATTCAATGGAATGTAGATTTCGGTATTTATTTATAAATATTTATTATAAGATAATAATAATAATAGTTTACTGCAACGCAAGAGCCGTTGTGGTTGTGGCTATCTTATTAGCACCTCGTCGGGCAGGGAAATATTTTTTCTGTTAAGAACCATTATAGACAGAAGCTTAAAAACAACACATTTGTTTTTCAAATCCAGACAATTAAGGTGGGGGATTTTCTGGGAGTTTGTCTCAGTGAACCAATAGAAAATCAGGTCGTAATGTATAGGAGAAATTTTATTGAAAGAGTAAAGGGCAAAAGAGACTTAAAATGACTTAAGACCCAGACGTTTTCCATGTCAGTGGTGAAATAAATAGATAAATATGTAGCATTACGCAATTCTGAAAATTTATCGCTTGTCATCGTGAAACGGTTACAGGATTTTCTTTAAGTTATTATTCAACTTAAAATAGTGGACAAAAGACAAAGACGGGAAAGTTTTCTTTGTTGTTGTTCTTTTAAAAAATACACAACACATCGATCATATGTAGTTGACTTAGTGGGCGATCTATACGTTAAGCCGTAACAAATTAAGTATCAAAAGATGAAATAATCAATCAATATATGCTAGGGGGGGGGTAGATTATAGATGTCTAGTTATATTATTATATTGGCTTTAATATTAGTGGGTTTATGGATAGATTATATAGTTCGTATAACTTTTTTTCTTTCCGGAACTCAAATTATATAAGAATTGTTCAAAGGTTTTGTAATTTCAAGCGGTTTCGGCTATACTTTTAGCCATTATCAAGAATTAATTTTTTTACTTGTTAATAAATTTCCATATCAAACTTTTTCTTCGTAACGTAACCAACTGAAACTACAAACAAATGGTCAAAAACAATAATATTAATATTTTTTCTAAAATCAAATGCACAATAACTACAAACAGGACTAATCTTCACTTCGCAATGTCATGCGAAACTATTCAACACCGACCAATTCAAACAAGAAAATAAAAATTATCTATTATAAAAAATAAAAAATGCTAACCTTATTATCAATAATAATAATTTCCCTGCAAAGTCTAAACTGCATAGAACCAGTATCGTTAACGAATTTATATGTCCCTTGAAGAACTGTGTTCCTCAAATATCCAAATCCGTAAACAATTACATTAACTACATTACCAAAACATTGACGAGAAGATTGACATTGCACTTTTTTCACAAAAGTTCCATCCGATCTCAATTAAACACACATCGAGATCTTCTAGGATCTATCTGTGATATACTTGTTGATAATACATACATAATAGCATCCACATACAAAAGATAATGGAAATTAAAAATAACAGAGACATTACTAATAAAAATTAATAACATCAATTATGAACATGGTTACAACGTGCTTAACGTGTTTGGAACTTAACATACACACGACTTTACATGCATAAACATTATACATGTCTATTTACAAGTAAAACAAAAGCAATTCCTGATAATGGCTAAAACTATAACCGAAAGTGCTCGAAAGTACAAAACCTTTCGATAATTCTTCTATAATTTTAGTTCCGAAAAGTAAAAAATTATACTAGAACAGGAAAATTATATATTAAAGAAAAAACTTAATGATAATAGCATATCTATCATTTTTTATGAAACCTGTGTACATATATATACACACACACATATATATATAACATAGTCATCCGCAGACAGATCTATTTCGCTGTATCACAGCTCATCAATACGGTTTAGACTCCGATCACTCCTTAACCCACGATTGAAACCTGACCGAATCGGCGCCAGTCGGCGATTCTACCGCTAGGCCACGAGCGTCCGGTAGCAGAAACGGGGCTTTTTAGCGCATATAAACACGACCAATAGCTAGCGTGCTCTAATTAATTATTGAATGAGCGATGCGTATATGCCGGAGTAGCTACTGTTTACAAAGTCTCCACCTCTTCCAGAGTGCTCAATCAGTGTGTGAGTGCATAAATACTATATATATATATATATATATATATATATATATATATATATATATAGTACGAAATTTTACGGAAACTTATGAGATTGGTATTAACCGACATATTTTTTTAATTTATTTGTTTGAACAGTATTTTTAATGGATATTCATACTAGAGCGGATAGTCTGTTTGTTTTTTTCTATAATTATCCACTCAAATACAAGTATCCATTAAAAATAATGTTCAAACAAATAAATTTAAATAAATATGTCGATTAATACCAATTTCGTAAATTTCAGTAACATTCGGTTGCTTATGTTTACATTAGGATACGAACCTGAGCACCAGTAAATGTTCTAAAAAATCAGGAAAATCTATATTTATATGCCTTACGAGTTGCAGGTTCGAATCCTGCCGGAAGATAGATATTTTCCAAATAAGATTTCTCAAATAATTAGGCTGGTGGATATTAAAAATGTTCTGTTTAATTATAGAATAAACAGACTATCCACTCAAATACGAGTATTCATTAAAAATAATGTTCAAACAAATAAATTTAAATATCGGGGTTCTTGCAGTGCTATGTCGCGCATGGATAGGTGTCCCTGCAGGCGCTTTCGGTGGGTAACCTCGAAGCCACACTTTGCTGCATCCCGCGCCAGTTCCCTTCCAGTGCATGTCGTATCTAATGTCCGTTTGCCTCCTCTACTCGAGGTCTCTCTACAACAACATTAAACATGAACATCCATATCTCCGCCAAAAAATCTAAACGAGGCAAATTAAAATCACCTAAACCTCTTAACATTTCCTTTACTAACATCCGCGGTATCCGAACCGACTTCAGTAGCGTTGAATCTTTTTTCTATCAAAAGTCCCCTGACATCCTAGCTCTCTGTGAGACTAAAATCAACCCCTCAATTCCCTCTTCTGACTTCTCCATACCTTGCTACCTTCCCCTCTTCAGAAAGGACTCCAATATCCACATGCATGGGCTTGGGATTTACGTCAGTGAACGACTTCCTCTAGCTAGGATGATTTCTCTTGAATCATTCTTATATGTGTTTCCGTTTCTCCCTTCTAAGCCCAGCTGTCTCTTCTTTCTCCACCGCTCCCCATCCCAACTGCTCCGTTCTTAACAGCATCTCCAACAATATCGACAAGACCATTTCCTCCTACTCGTTTGCCCATATATTTGTGTTTGGCGACTTTAATGCCCATCATGCTGAGTGACTGGATAACTCCGTCACGGATCTTGCTGGTGTACACACCATGAATTTTTCTATCACTCAGTCCCTTACGCAAGTGGTGGAGTTCCCCACGCGTTTCTGTAATAACCCTAATGGACACGACTCACTACTAGATCTGTGCTTTACCTCCACCCCTGTCTCTTGCAATGTCAAGCAACTCTGCCCTCTCGGAAACTCTGATCATGCGTTAATTTCCGTCAGCATCTCCTTCCGCCTTCATCCCACCGAAGAACCTCAGACCAGCAGAATATCTTACTGCTACCAAAGAGCTGATTGGAACTCGTTCCGTGATTTCCTGAGTGACGTCCCATGGAATAAAGTATTTAGCCTTCCAGTTGAAGACTGTGCAGCTGAGGTCTCCTCTTGGGTTAAGGCTGGCATCGATGCTTTCATCCCTGCCAGAAAGTTGAGACTTAAATCCTACTCATCCCCCTGGTTCTCCCCTGCCTGCACAGCTGCCATCGCCGACCGAAATCACTTCTTTTGGCTTTACTGGAGTCACGTGTCAGACCATAACAGGTGCCTTTTTGCCTCGGCTCGCAATGAGTGAAAGAAGAGCTATGCTGATGTTTGCAGCCAGAATGAAGCAGCGCATAACATCCCGTAAGTTAGGCTCCAAAGACTACTGGAGGCTCTGTAAAAGCGAGCTGAACAGCAGTAAGCCCTCAATCCTCCTTCTAATCAACGAATTTGAGGTTCTCACCTTTTCAACAGATAAGGCTGAGTGCTTCGCTCGCAGATTCTCCAATAACTCGACACTGGACTCGTCTAGAGTATCTATACCCGACTTCCCTCTCCGAACCCAGGCTCAGCTGACTGACATAATTACTCCCTCGGTGGTCTCCAAAATAATTTCTAAGCTTGACCCCCTTAAGGCGAGTGGTGGCGACGGAATACCCATCATTGTCCTAAAAAACTCTCCTCTGTTCTCTCTAAACTCTATAACTACGACCTCTCTGCTTCCTGCTTTGCTGCCTGCTGGAAATCCTCCTCCGTGGTTCCTATATATAAAGATATTGGAGAACCCGATGACTCTGCTAATTATCGCCCTTTCAGCCTCCTACCGATCTCTGGCAAAGTGTTCGAAGCAATCATCGAGGTGGTACAACATCCCACAGCCCACAGACTCTTCTCTGATAAACGGGTCTACTGCTGATATGCTCACGACCATCACTGAGTATATACACCAGGCCCTCGACAAAAACGGCGAAGTCCGAACTATTGCCCTTGACATCTCCAAAGCGTTTGATAGATTCTGGCATGCTGGCCTTCGATGCAAGCTGCAGGGGTATGGTATAACTGGACAATTGTTTGACCTAATCCAGTCCTTCCTTTCAAACCGTACAATGAGGGTAGTATTGAACGGACAAGCCTTCGAATACTATCACATGAATGCGGGTGTCCCTCAAGGCTCTATTCTAGGTCCTACGCTTTTCCTTATCTATATTAACGATCCTCCTGATGTAATAAGATTCCAAGTGGGCATATATGCTGACGACACTACGGTTTACTCTCGTCTCGATCAAAAATCTGCCGAGGCTGACAAAGCAAACCGCGCTGCTGAGCTTGAAAAGGACTTCTAATCCGTGGTGGACTGGGGTAAGAAATGGCTTGTAAATTTTAATGCTTCCAAAACGAAGCTGCTATCTAATAACCACTACAGACAATCGTTCCTACCGTCCATTTACATGGATCAGGCTTCTCTTCCTGAAAGTAAACCACTGCGTCTCCTCGGATTAACTCTCACATCAGACCTCAAGTGGAATAACTATATAGAATCCAAAGCTAAATCCGTTGCTAAGAAGGTGGGTTCTCTGTGTAGGGCCAGGAAGTTTTTCCCGTCCGAAACAATCCTGCACATAGACAAATCTACCATCCGCCTGTGCATTGAATATTGCTGCCATATCTGGTCGGGTGCTCCTGCTATCCACTTAGGTGTCCTCGACCAAATCCAACGGAGAATCTGTAATGTGATCGATCCCGACTTGGCAGCTAGGATACAGTCGCTTTCTCACCGACGCAGTGTGGCTTCCCTGTATTTCTTCTACAAATACTTTCACGGCTTTTGCTTCGATGAACTTAGCTCACTGGTACCCACTATATATGAATTTCCTCGAGCCACAAGATTAGCAACTAGGTTCCACCATTTTACTGTGAAACCAATAAATTGTAAACGCAAATTCTACTCCAGCAGCTTCTTTTATCGCACTTCACACCTGTGGAATTCCCTTCCGCATATTTGCTTTCCCGACAGCTATAATCACTAAGAATTTAAATGTAAAGTCAATTGTCATCTCCTGTCTCACTAACTTACATCCTCTCTCTCGTGCTTTTTTTCTCCGTCCACTCCACTCTCATCAGTATTCTCTTCCTTTTCCTACTCTCTTCCTGACATCCTCTGCAACCTCTCACTCCTTCTCATAACATTCCTCCTATGTAACCCACTGCACAACAGTGGCAGTAAAATGCATTGCTTGAGGCGACACGATTATAATATATATATATATATATAGTACAATGAATGAGCAACCCTCAAGTTTCATAATAAAATTTCACAATACCAATTTATTGTAAATGTTTCCAGTAAAAACAGATAGAAGCTGAAATTCAGATAGTATTTCATCATATCCTGAAAATGTTACCAATATTGGTTGACTAATATATTATTTTCATAATCAAATTTAACTCAGTATATGTGCATGTGTGTGTGTGTGTGTCCTTCGTTGTGGGGCATTGGTTAATGGATTTGTATCTTAGACAACGAATTTATTACTTTATGAATTCGATTCTTACAGTGCACACTATTTCTGTAGTCTTATTCCAGACGGGTAATATATGTATATGTGTGGGTGTATGGAGTTTTTGTCAAATACAATATAAAAAAATTATCTATCCTCTTTAATGTCTTAATCTTAATTGCCTATCACATTTAGTTCCAGTCATATACGTACACACACACTATCTCTCATTACCTTTTTCATTGTCATCTCTACCTTGAGTGGCTCTCAAGCCCATTATGTGTGAACGTTAGTATAAAAAAGAACTTTTGGTGACGTTACAAACATTCCTCGTATAGTAAAAACTGCATTTACGTAACCGATTTACTAGTAAAATCTCTAATTTTAATCATGCTCTGTATTTACACAGAGGGTGTGCATTGTGGTACAGTGGATATCGGCTCAGAACGTGAAATCGGAGAGCCGAGTTCGAAAACAAGTTAGATTCGTTGCATTCACTTACGTGCAAATACGCTTGGGAATGTTATTAATCCGTCGCTTCTTCATCCAGCTATGGGTTAAATAGCAGGACAGATTGGGTTCTATAGCCTTGGTTGGCAACCAGTCTATCGCAGAAAGTAATAGCAACCTGCTGCGGAAAAATATTCTGCTCAGTCAGTCATGTCTCTTTCGAGACATGATCACCCAAGCGTATATCACGTATGGCACTTGATTGACTGATTTACATAGCAGTTTGGGAAAAAGAAAATAAAACCATTCATTTCTTCACCACCAACAACTGATTTCTTTTTCTTTTTTTTTTTCAGAAGAATTATGACTTTTACAGTGTGTTCTTTTCTTTGCAGCTCAAATGTTGTTGATTTCTATAATACTAATTTTATAAATTACAATAGTTTTATTTTCTTCGTGACACAAAGCGAAGTCAACCTTAACTGTAACAAACTCACGACAAATTTTTCGTCTTTAAACCAAACTACTGAGTTTATATATTCAACCGATAGATTATTTTCAAACTAATCCTAAAATCAATAAAATATTTAAATATTTTTTATTCGCCATCATTCATTATATGATTAAATTCTAGCAAAGAATTACCATTTGAATGGACTTCAAATTTTTGTTATACACTGACATAAATATTCCCAGACAATCTTTTAGCAGAATTATTCCAACAGCTAATGTGCTATTTCACTTTCTTTCGATTTAAAATACAAAGCTATCAAAAGTTTCTTTCTTTCTCTCTTTCTCTCTCTCTCTCTCTCTCTCTTTCTTTCTCTCTCTTTTACTCTCATTGCTCTCGTTATTTTCTCTTTTGTTTCTTTATATACTTGTTTTCCCGTACCTCACCTGTCTCTCTTTTTATCCCTACTTTGTCTTTTTTATACTTGCTCTTCTATATTTCTCCTCTCTCTTTGTCTCGTCTCTTTGTCTCTTTTTATATTCTCTCCCGATATTTCTCTTCTTTCGATCTCTAAAGAAACAGCTTTCTACAGCCAGTACTAAAATCGTATGCATTATTGATTTGTCTTCGGACAGTAGTCATTCAGAATCGGATACATTAAAATATAACCTTTGAAGGTGTTACGGTTAGTGTCTGCATAAAAATTCACGATGAAGGCATAAAATTATAATAAAGAGAACACTGTATGAAAGCTAAAGGCAATTCTCACATCTGAAAAGAAAAAATATATAATTTTTGTCTTACTTGCGATTCAAGATTACGTTTAACTTTCTCATTGGCTTCCTTGGAATAGCTTTAAAAAGTTTTGAGAATGGCTATCAGCAAATATACCGACACCTATAATTTCTTGAACTGCAATTGTAATTTTTCATAAAACTGTTAATCGTACATTTTTAGACTTCAAACAAAACTCGTGCCAGCATCAGTGAATATTTGCAGCAACTTTTCTGTCTGTTTATCTATTTTCTCAGCTTCGAAGTAAATTGATCTGACAAAATCAAGTATTTATTTTGTTTAAACAATTAATAAAAACAACAGTATTTTTGTTTAGTAATGCAAGTGATATTTTTTTTTAAATTTTAATAAAATAAATATTTGAAACTACGTAAGTATACATAAGGACAAATTGTAGTAAGTTTCGAGTTTTATGGAACCATACCCAAATTGTCTGTTCCTTTTCAAATTTGCATTTAAACTGAGTGTTTATTGCATAAATTATCCACTTAAAAAGTAACGATGTTTCCGTGTAATGTAAAAAGTTAAGCAATAGTGATGACTAAATAAAAATGGCGGACATCTTGTATGTTTCATACTACAGCGATAGTTTGACATTACATTCGGACAGATTAGAATTGATGTTAACCTTTCAGTCTATTCACATGGAGCCAAATTAATGTGATTCTTGAATCCTTAGGAAAAAAGATTTAACTTAACATTTCTTTTAAAAAAAAAGCCTATAGTATTGCAAAAAGGAAACAGATATAGATTTATCTATTACATATACAAAATAACGTTTTACGCACATTGATCTTGCCAAAAGGCCAATGAAGTTTATGATATATAATTAGAATATGAAACAAAAAAGATAAGTTTGGTTAATTAAAAAGAAACTTGTTTCCATAAATCTTAGGTCAGTGTCAAATGGAAAATATTTACGGGATTTTTAAAAATAATTTTCAAATTGCAACTGGGATGGAGGTATGAAAAAGGCAATTGCTGGGGATAATCGTCACAACAATTATTCTAATGTAATCCACAAGTCTTTAGGTATCATAGATTATAAAACTATGCAAATGCTACGACTAGAAATGGTGTTAATCCTGCAATGCATACATACTTTGGGATCAAACAAACAACCAGTTGTTTCTGAATTACGTCATTCATCCTTCAAGAATATGAAGTCGTAAAAATATTAATCTTTCATATGTAGATGCGCGTTTGCTGTTTACAAAAACTACTTTATCAGAGGAGATTCAGTAATTATTAATTACATTCAAACAATATAAAAAGAATAAATTGTATGTGTTACTTTTTGCAAGTATGCAATAAAAAAAATGTCCCTAAAATAATTCTAAGAGTTAAAGAATGTTTACGTGTCCATATGAAATTAATACTCAATTAATAAAAGAATTATAGGTGATTTTGTCAGTATTTCAATATTTATTCACACCTTCAAAATATTACCGCCAATATTATTTTTTTCTGCTTAATCTATAAAGTTTCAGGCATAGCCAATAAGAAAATAAATAAAATAAAATAAAAATAAAGTTTCAGGCATAGCCAATAAGAAAATAAAATAAAAAGTAGAACGTTTAGGAAAGGATTGAAAGTAGAAAATTAATAAAAACAAAGTTGGGAGAAACTAAAATATGTCAAAGAAAATGCTATGGAAAGTAAAATAAACAAAAAGGTTTCAAAATTAATCGTTGAATAGTATTTTGTTAGTATTTCTTCAGCGTTCTCTTCCTCGTTTCATTTGAGATAATGAAGTAAATAAAGTAGAGTAATTCAAGTTTCAATAAGATATTAACACACAGTAATTCTACCAACGATAAATCATTTGCAATAGTCGTGTATGTAAACATCTGAAGTATGAAATGTGCAAACTTATCCAAACTTTGACTGCCATTCTGTAAAGTTCCATTGTCAAGAAATATATATATCAATACTCAGTTTATTCACGCCTATCTATTTCAACTGTTGACACAAAAAATAAAATTAGGGACGGAAATTCGACTCAAGCATATTTTATTCTTGATTGTTGACAATCAGAATTTCATTTTAATCGGGAGAAAAAGAAATACTTTTGGTTTCCAAGAGACAATTATTTTGGAGATTAATGATAAATTAGATTGATAATAAGCTAGAAAGAAAATGTCACAGGTTAAAGAAAATGTCACAGGAAATGCCTATTTTCCAGTTTTTAAAATAAATCAAAGTGAAACTATAAAACTTGCTTTATCATTTCAGCTATTTATATTAAGAGAAGTTATAAAATATGGCGTCATGTTTAACTTTAATGACGAAAATATATGAGTAGTTGAATTCTTTACTGAAAAATACTAAAATTCAAATCTTAGAATTTAATATTAATAGTCTTAAATTATCATACTTTAGCTCACCGACTCTGAAATTGTCAGAAATAAATGATATGTTGTATCAAATCTCAAAGCAGCAACCAAATATTTGAAGATTTCATGTTCGAAAGAAAGAAGAGAAGAAAATAAAGAACGATGGATAAATCCTCGTCATCAAAATTCGTCTTCAGACTTTATTGATTGGCAATTGCAAAATTTCCGATATAAAAAGTCAGACCGAGAAAACCGGCTTTCAAATTCCAAAAGATAAAACTGGAACTACCAAAAGCATCCATTACCATATTTTCTCTGAACGAATGCGAAAGGTTCAAAGCAGAATAAAAGATTATAAACAAAATATTTTACAGTTTATGCAGAGCAACACAACACAGAATATATTAAGTTTATAATCTTTGGTATAGATATGTTTTTCTCATATGATTTAATCGAATAAGAGGTTATAATACGAACCCGTTGCTGACATCATTAAATGTGGATTTTACTCAAGTAATAATCTTTCTAAAATATTATATATTTGGCTTTTATAAAAGTGACACATTAGTTTCGGGATGCATAATTGTCTCGATTATAGAATAAATGCTAAAAGAAGAGAGGCTGACATTTGACCTCAGAGACAGTGGATGGAATATGGGCTTTAAAGATATGTTTAGATATCCTCTCTACTATAATAAAGACAGTTGTGCATATATATATATATATATATATATATATATATATATATATATATATATATATAACATAGTGATGATCATCCACGTATACTGTCTTAATATGTATAGGAAAGAATATTAATAAAAAGTTTTGAATTTAAAAATGTACTTTTTTTGAACAGTATTTGTTTAATCCACAAAACAAAAAAAAAAAAACAAGAAAAACATTCTAGGATGCGTTTACACACACAACAGAACCAACCCAGAATTATTTACAAACATCAGAACACACATAGAATTACTCAACAAAAATGATAAAATGAAGATAAATTTAAAGAAAATTAAAATAATTAAAAGCAAACGCAAAACCTAAAATTTAATAAACAGCCTAACCTCATCAAAATTCGAGCACAACACAGAACAAGGGCTCTCAAAATGCAACAAAAAAGATGTCGGTTATGCAACATAATAATAGAAGAAAACCATTTCAAGTTCGAAAAGACATCTACATTCAAAATAAAAATAAATCTGAGCTGCAACTCTAAAAACGTAATTTATGCTCTAGAATGCGATGAATGTGCACAAATATACGTGGGGGCGACACAAGGCCTGAATAAAAGAGTAGACCTGTACAGATGTAACATTAAACTAGCCAATAACAGGAAATTGTATGTTTCCCAACATTTAAATGAATGCAGTGGCGGTAAATTAAGAGTAATGCCTACCAAAATGCAGATTATGACACGCTCATGATGCAGGAAATATTTATTAAAAAAATGCATGCATTCCTTCAACAAAACAACATGAAAAACCTAAGACACACACTGACACCCGAAATTCAAACGCGAAAAAAAAAGCACACACACACACACACACACACACACAAACTAAATTCGAATAGTATTTCCAAAACAAAAAGAACTAGATGACCTGTAGAGTAGAATTGAATCATAACCGCTGGAAAACAATTTTGAAGTATAAAGACGAAATCAAATTTCACAAGTCACTGAAAAAAAATGTTTATAAGGTGACAGGAGAAACAACGTGCGAGAGTGAAAAAAAAGCCAACACGCACATATATGAACTTTCTGATCTTCTCACCACTTGACTCATCTATTTATACACGATTCCTTGGTCATCAGAAAAACAAATGGAGTTCGATATGTGAAGTCACGAGTTTATTTGCCCGAATAGCCAACTTTAAACTCAAAACACGTGTAGCGATACAAATACCATGATAGACACTTAATATGTCATACAAAAAGCAAGTAATATTAATAATAATAGCAACAATAATTCTACACTTTAAACAAAATGTTCACTGTTTCTCGCGCTTTTTCTTCTATACCAATTTCTCTCGTTGTGACAACCCCTATTTCTGTTTTATATATATATCACTCCTGACACGCTCATGGGGAGAAGGGAAAATAGCAAGGTAGCGTCGAATCAGTTCATTCTCTTTACGACCAATTATCAAAGCTCTTGCCGCGTGTTTACTCTTGAACGGTGCTTTTATTATTTTTTTATTTTTTATTTTTTTTTACAATAATTAATGTCGTTGAGTAGTAAGGAATATAAATGTATCCTCTCCCTTATGGAAAAAGAGACAATAGCAAGACAGCATCTACTCTGTCCATTAGAGAGACGATAGAGAACCAGCATCAGCTCAATTCATTCTCTTTAATACCAGTTATTAAACTTTACTACTTCCCGCAGGATTGCTTTTTAACAGTGCCTTATTTTAAATTTTGCAATAATTATGTCATCGAGTAGTGAAAATATATATTTTGCAAAAATTATGTCGTCGAGTAGTGAAGATAT
The DNA here is from genome assembly GCA_037127315.1 of Ascarosepion bandense. Lineage (NCBI taxonomy): Eukaryota > Metazoa > Mollusca > Cephalopoda > Sepiida > Sepiidae > Ascarosepion > Ascarosepion bandense. Next base: position 8,019,549 of record JBBBDQ010000663.1, on the reverse strand, counting down.
ATATATATATATATATATATATATATCCTCACTATTATAATAATGACCGTTGTGTATCTATCTATAACACACACCCCCACACACACACACACACACACACACACACACACACACACATATATATATATATATATATATATATATATAGGGTGTCCATAAAGTTCGTGTGCACTTTAAAAAATTTATAACTTTATTTGTTTTTGCGGGAGAAATAATTTTCACGCGAGCTTTATGGACACCCTGTATATATATTCCTCTTGCCATGCTCTGGGGATTGGATTTTTTTATTTTTTGTTATATTTATTATATAATATCTGTTTATTATATAATATGTAGAAAAAAATAATTTCCTCTGGTTGATTTGCTTTAAAAGAAAATTTTACCGCCAAGTTTTTCACTTCATAAAATAATGCAATCAAAATTTTACTAGCGCTTGCCACTTCATTGCAGTGATTTTTTTCAGAATTTTACACCGTGATATTAATATGTAATCAGAACTAAGAATTATAGAAAACCTATTTTTTATTTTTTCTCATCATCATTAAATAATGTAGTTCTCATTAGATTCTTTCTTTTATATCGATTATATGTCGTTTGATATTTTTATTCATCATGGAAAAATCAAGTCAACATCTCCAATATTTATAAAAAAGACAAAGATACGAAATAAAATCCACTCATAAAACTGTACACAATAATGATACATTTATATTTTTGATAATAAATTTCCAAATTCAACTTTTTAATTTAAGTTGAAAAAATGCAAACGTGGAATCATAAAAACTATGAAAGACCTTCTTTCACTTAATAAAACTATACTCCAAGATATAAAAAATAAACAGTCAATCCTTCGGCGAAAATAAGTTTAAAGCGTTATTTTTCTAATCATTTTCTTCCGGAAGCAAACATGTCTGCCACCTACATTCACAACCTCAAAATATTCGAGAAAAGGAGTGCCAATAAATCATGAATGCAAATGATGTTTGTAACCGTAATTATTTCCGGATGACTCATGAATGCCAGGAGCACATCTGAAAAATTATCAAAAAATGAGAATATTGCCGTGAATTTTTACTAAAAAATGCTACAATAAAATCCATTAACAATTGTTTAAGATTCTATGATTACCTATTTTCATATGAGATAATTTAGTTATCTTTGTTATGTTTTCTATGACATTTTGGTTGAACAGTTCTTCAACCTTCTTCAGGTGAATTAAGTTTTAAGTCTCCATATTTTTTAACTTGTAAATCAATTGACTAAATAAAACATGCTATTTAACCAACCGATTTTTTTAAAGTAACAAAGATGAAGATATTAGCCTGAATAGTAAAAACATTTACTATTTGTTGATATTTATGTTTAAAAAATTTTGAAGTCTTTGAAAAAATAAGTGATTTATCAGGAGAATGGCATCAAGAATGGAAGAATACCTCATTCATCTCTGTAGTAATTAATCCTTGTCTTTTCCGAAATTAAATCGTCAACAGTTTCCTACTTTGCGTCCACTATATTTCCACTTCATTGAAAAAAAATCCATTGCAAAATGAATAATTTTTATATCACACATGATGGAGTGAATTGTTTCGAACACACAAAATGACAATCACTGAAACAGCTTCATAGAAATTCTGCTTGCTTTCATAGGATCACGTCCAGATAGCTCTCCATGAATTCAGGGTCTGTCCAATGAATAGTTTTGCCTAATTTAAAACCAAGATACTTTCTTAACAAACGACTATTTAACTTCCCATCTTTCGGCCTCACCACTGTATTGTTTTTGCTGTAATAAAACCCAAATCAGTTGTTAGTACCATTGACGGTTTATCTGGAAAGAATGAAAACTTTTTGTTGCACTTAATGACTGTCATATGAACCATGAATCTCGTGTGGCATTTAGACTAGTAAAACTAATGTGAGTACTTTTCATTTTTTTTCTTCTAGTTTATGCTGTTCACAAGATTAGTATAGACGTTGCACTTGAATGTATTTTTCTTTATCGACTCGTATTACGAGGTGTATTTTTCTTTATCGACTCGTATTACGAGGTGTATTTTTCTTTATCTACTCGTATTACGAGGTGTATTTGGAAGGTTTTCTTTTGTGAACTTACTTGAGACTTCTGTTCAATTCACTTCTAGCTTTGCTAGGCCTGTCGAAACTTTAACAGATCCCTTCAGCTGTACATTTCAAAATTTCGGAGTTTCATGCACAACGCAATCTTCTCCCTCAGTTATGAGTAAAATAACAGAGAAGAAATGACTTTCTAGTCTTTGTTAACGGACAATCTAAGGGAAAGGAGTAGTAGGAAACATCGGCTATAATTGCGAAATGGCTTCGTGCCAAACATAACCTAGCCTACCACGTTTGAAAGAATCAGATGTTTGAACAAAAGATAAGATCTCATTTGTATTGATAAGTGTAAATTTATTTAACGAAAAGTATGACATCAATTTTGTTGCTTTGAAATAACATATATGTTTGAAAGTTCTGCATACAGTTTTTCCTTTAAATGTGTGTTCAAGTGTCCAGTTTTATTAAAATCGGACGAAATAGATTTGTGAAGAAATGGATTGCCGTCGCTGATGTGTATACGATTGTACTAGATGAAAATTCTCCCTGAATATACATAAAATCAGAAATGATATCTTTGTTCGTCTTTCTTTCTTTCTTTCTTTCTTTTTTTTTTTTTTTTTTTTGTTGCCGACAAGTATGAGGAAAGAAGAGAATCAATTAGTGCGGTGTGAAAAACAGAGCGAAAGAGTATGAAAAAGGCATGTCGCTTAGATGAGACGTCTAGTTCATGACCTGTGAATCTCTGAAGATAAAGGAAAAATCTCGCGTATTTATACGATTGTGAAAAATAGGATCGGATAATTTTTTGAGATTGTTTTCCTGGCTCCTGATTGACCAATAAATAAGAGGTATTTTGCTTTTGCAAACGTCAACACACGGTAAAATTTAGTGAATCAACTGTTTTATGAAAGAAGCTTTTTATTAGTGAATGTATAAATGTGCGTGCTTTTTTATTGGCTCGTGAAAAGGTACAGGTGTGTGTAAGCTCATATTTTCTGTGCAATCAAATTTTTCGAAATCTTTTTGGAGTCTTTTGAGGTAGTTGAGTGTCAACATTGACTTATTTCTATTAATTCCTACAGTCAAGCTAATCCCAATACGTACTGGGAATAATGTATGTTTATTAATGCATACATAATTTATATTTGGGAAGCAATATTTCTTTTAAGTATCTTTCATTCAATACGTTTTCCGTTTTTATAAGAGTTAAAAAGTATAAAAATTGTCCAGAGTTTTTATTGCTCCCAATCATTTTGACATTCTCATGGTTGTTTGTTACAGTTATTTTTCGTGTGTTGTACTATGAGGCATAATACACGAAAAATAAATATATCAAATACAACAGACTTGAGAATGGATAAAGCACTGTCCAAAAGTTCTCCGAACAATAAAAACTCTGGACAATTAATATATTCTTTAAGGAAAATCCAATAGTCGTATTCAGTAGATAGATAGATAGATAGATAGATAGATAGATAGATAGATAGATAGATAGATAGATATGGATATCAGTAAGTATACTTGTGGATATACACGCAAGTACATGCATACCTATACAAATATTTTACTTGTGTTGATAAAACAGTGATCGCTGTAATATTATACGATGTAATATACGTCAACCCTGATTAAATGAATTCTCGAATGGAAAATTTTTTACATTATTCTTTTTTGTTGTTGTTGTTGTTGTTGTTGTTACTATGTCTTTTGTTTTTTCCAAAAATTAAAAGAACAAGTAATCCCCACCTTACCCAGAAGCACTAAACATATAATCTTTGCCCTAAAAATATTCTACCTATTCATTTATTTAACATTTAAGATTTTGCTTTCCCATTTCATGTTTTTACTCCAAAACAAATGAAATTATACAATTAGAAAATTAAAAAAATAGCACGCCAGTATTACAATGTATATGAAAACGCAAGAATCAAATATTCAAATCACAGAATGGTCACTTCATAATAAATACCTAATGATTGCATAATGCATGAAACTTCGAGTTGTGCTACAGACGTAGGATTAGATAGATAGATAGATAGATAGATAGATAGATAGATAGAAGACAATCACAGAGACACTCCTAGATAAGGGAGGCGCCTATAAGATAAATTTTACGTACTAATGTGGGAAACTCCAACCCCAAATCATATTTACTTATCTGTTTATCCATACACGTGTTGATGTGAAAAACCACAAACATTTCAACCGGCCAACATTTGATTTATTTTATCTTATTTTATTTTATTTTATTGATTTTATTTATTTGATTTACTTTTACTTACTTACTTATCTATAAACAACACCTTGGCCCTCAGAAACAAAAGGAACTCGATACGTAAAGCCACAAGTTTATTCGCCTGAAGAGAGTCAACTTTAGACTCGAAACACGTGTAGCGTCACAAATATCACTATGTACACTTAATGTATCATAACAGGTATAATAACAACAACAATAAATATATACTTAAAACAAAACGTTCACGGCCTCACACACTTTTTATTTTATACCAATTTCTTTCGTTGGAACAACCCTATTTCTTTTTCTAATATATATATACACAACGGTCTTTATAATAATAATAATAATATGTGTGTGTGAGCGTGTAATGACGTATGTTTTCTTAATTCCTTTTGAATCTGAATGGAACAGAAATGTTAGATGAACTGTTTACCTTACACGATTATCATCTTAGGCTAACACAATAACTAACCTTGTGGCTTAGACTCGAATCAGTGATTTTAGGTTTGTGTAAGAGAAAGTAAAGATTTCATTTGTTTTACTGAAATAATTTCTTTATAAATAACGTCGTTGCATAACCAGAATTGGATGCGGATTGAAATACACTGTATTTCAGCCAGTTAAGTGCCATACGTGATATATGCTTGGATGATCATGTCTTGAAAGAAACATGACTGACTGGGCAGAATATTTTCCGCAGTATGTTGCCATTACTTTATGCAGCAGACTGGTTGCCAACCAACGCTACAGAACCCAATCTGTCGTGCCATTTAACCCATAGATCGAGGGAATAGACGGATTAATACCTTTCCCAAGGGTATTTGTGCGTAAGTAAATGCAATGAATTCAACTGGAATTTGAACTCGGTTCTCTGATTGTCTCATTCGGAGCCGATATCCACTGCACCTCAATGCACTCACTGTATTTAATCATTGAATTATTCGAATGTATACCATCATTTTTGATATTTTGATCACTACACTTTGGCCGGTGGGCTTTCCTGCTGTCTTCAGATAAATGCTGCATTTCATAATCGCCAATATTTTTCCTCCTTTTTATGTACAGCGGTCGATCGAGACAAAAGGTTTGAAGAGAAGCGTAAATTACCTGATGCGACATGCACCTGAGTAAAGCCTGAGTGGCCTTTGGTTAAAGCTTAGTCATCAAAACTACAAAGAGAGCCTTATTTCATCTTGTGCCTTCAGGCAACATATTCCTCCTTGTATTCAAGTTTTCAAAGGTCCAGTAACTTATGAAGGCCACAAACAGACGCTTTGTGACATGTGGATATGGACATCTAAAAATGAGTAGTAACAGTTGTAAACTTAAGAAAATACATAAAGAAAAAAATCATTTTCGCATTTCTGTTAATGAATGGCTTTGACTCATGCGAAACGACATCTGCGTTCTAGATAACGAATTCAAATGAAAGAGATATTTATTCATCCACAACATGGCACACCAAAGAAAATGTATCCCTTCTAAAATCTAATTTATCCGAAAACAAACTAGTTTTCATTAAAGTTTAGTCAGTTAGTTAAGTGCCATACTTGGGTGACGATGTCTTGAAAGAAACACGAATGAGCAGATTTTCCCGCAGTAGCTTGCTATTAATTTCTGCGATATACAGGTTGCCAACCAAGGCTGTAAAACCTAAACTGTTCTGTTATTTAGCCAATATCTGGAGGGAATAAATGGTTTTTGTCCGTAAGTGAATAAAATGAATACAACTGGAATTTTGAGTTCTCCAATTTCTCGATCTGAGTAGATATCCACTGCACCACAAACGCACAGGGGTAGAACATTTCGTTTAGAAGGAAGAAAAATTGGTGAAGAGATCTAGAAAAAAATAAAAATTAGTGGAGGAGTAGAGCATTTCGTTATGAAGAAATAAAAAAATTAGAATTTTCTTCCTTATTTGTAATACACATTTTTTTTCTGAAATATAATGAGAATAACTTGTACAATGGCAAATTTACTCACTACTGCTTTATGGGCACCTCGACGCGTTGTAATATTTAACAAGCTTGTATCTTCAAGAAAATTACGACTGACTAGTGAGTTCGGTACCCCATACTTTCGGCTTTGTTCATCACCCCATTTATTTGGATTTGTTCGGCACCCCATACTTTCGGCTTTGTTCAGTACCCCTTTGGCATACTTTGGCTTTGTTCAGGTACCCCATTTATTTGGATTTGTTCGGTACCCCATACTTTCGGCTTTGTTCAGTACCCCATTTATTTGGATTTGTTCGGTACCCCATACTTTCGGCTTTGTTCAGTACCCCATTTATTTGGATTTGTTCGGTACCCCATACTTTCGGCTTTGTTCAGTACCCCATTTATTTGGATTTGTTCGGTACCCCATACTTTCGGCTTTGTTCAGTACCCCATTTATTTGGATTTGTTCGGTACCCCTACTTTGGCTTTGTTCAGTACCCCATTTATTTGGTTTGTTCAAAATACTTTCGGCTTTGTTCAGTACCCCATTTATTTGGATTTGTTCGGTACCCCATACTTTCGGCTTTGTTCAGTACCCCATTTATTTGGATTTGTTCGGTACCCTCATACTTTCGGCTTTGTTCAGTACCCCATTTATTTGGATTTGTTCGGTACCCCATACTTTCGGCTTTGTTCAGTACCCCATTTATTTGGATTTGTTCGGTACCCCATACTTTCGGCTTTGTTCAGTACCCCATTTATTTGGATTTGTTCGGTACCCCATACTTTCGGCTTTGTTCAGTACCCCTATTTATTTGGATTTGTTCGGTACCCCATACTTTCGGCTTTGTTCAGTACCCCATTTATTTGGATTTGTTCGGTACCCCATACTTTCGGCTTTGTGCCACATCTAACATACACCAAGAAAATCGTCACTACTGCATCAGATTTGAACTGGTGCCGTCACGTCCCGTAACCCTATTAGGTTGAAATGCACCACATGTACTGCAGCTATAACAAAAGTGGTACATCTAGAGCAAGATAGATTGGCTGCTACCTCTAGGTTAGAGATTCCCAATGAACTCTACTATTTAATCCCTAAGTATAGGGAGAAAAGATGGATTCATACATTTCAAAAATTGATCTGCGCGTATCAGCGTATCAAATTAGGACGGAACTCGAACTCGGCTCCTCAATTTCTCTTTTTCTGATTCACTAACCGTTATTTATATTAAAGATATCAAATAAAAACTAAATTTAAAAGTTAATGCCTTACTTCCATTTTTTATTCCGCTTCATTTGACATTTTCAATGTGTCCAAAAATGTACTTGAGCAACATCTGTTCAGATTTACTCTAAATAACAAAGACTGATACGTTACCCTCCATTAAAAAGCTAAAAAAAATGCCATTCCATTTGGTGTGACACTTTAATTCCCGGAATGATCGCAAAATATTATTTCGACGATGGGAAAGTGGCTGCAGACGAGTCGCCAGATCAGAACCTATCACATTACAGACTCTCCTTTGGAGCTTGTCGAGAACACTGAGGAGAACGGCAGGGGCACCTGACCATAAATGGCAGCAGTACTCCATGCACGGACGGATGGTTGACTTGTATATATGCAGGATGGATTCAGGTGGAAAAAACATCCTGGATCGACATAGTGACCCATCGTCGAAATGTGGCCTCCCTCTGTCTCTTCTATAAATACCTTCATGGCTTCTGCTCGGATGAGCTTAAGTCACTGATGCCTCCTCAACAGGTGTTTACCCGTTCAACCAGACTGGCAACTGGGTCCCACCCATTCACAGTCAGGTTAGCCAAACGCAGACGACAATTCTACTCCAGCAGCTTCCTCTCTCGCACTTCCCGCCTGTGGAACTCACTCCCGTATTCTTGCTTTCCTGACGGCTACGACCTCCAGAAATTTAAAAGCAAAGTTAATACTCACCTACTAACCACTGGCCTCTAGCTCTCTCCCCTCCCCTGTATAACCTTCCCTTTCTCTCCGCCCATGTACCTGTCATTGCACCTGCTTTCTCAGTTTTCTATTGTTCCTTTCTAACTAGCTTGTACTCCTCACTCTTTTCTAATTAATCTTTCTACATTTATGTAACCCCCTGCACATCAGTGGCGTTTCTGCCTTGCTCGGGGTGAAATGATTAAAAAAAAAAAAAAAAAAAAATATGTTATAATATCATTACAAAAGTAGATATTTTGTTTCGACACTACTTGTGTCTTTTCAAGTGATAAGACACAAGAAGTGTCGAAACAAAATAGCTACTGTTGTAGTGATATTATAATATATTTATGTTATAATTTTTTAATAAATAATATATATATATATATATATATATATATATAGAGAGAGAGAGAGAGAGAGAGAGAGAGAAACAGACAGACAGACAGATAAACAGACAGACAGAAAGCGTCTGCCAAAAATGTATACACCCTTCAGTAAATGAAAAGCTGGTATAAATGTTATAATACTAAATTTATTCAGACATCACGTCATTAATACAAGTTAACTTTGGAGATTACAATCACAAGAGAAGTTCAAAATGGTGGCTAAAGGCCACCATTTTGAACTTCTCTGTACGGCAAATTACTGCTAGGGAAACGTCGCCCAAAGTGTCCAGTTGGATTGCTGCACATGTGTTTCCAATTCTATGTCTTATGTATTCAGTTTTCTGCGATACACAACATCTTTTATGGTCCTCTCAGCCAGTGTTCTTGCAAATTCTCGTTCAGATAAGATCATAAACCTCATGTATGGCAGTGTGATCTTAATTTGTTAAAACTACGAAATGCCTGCTGCAAAGCGATGGTCATCATGCTGGCGCCCTTAACTATTACAAGTTCGATCTTCCCTTAGTGTCCGATTCGTGTTCTCCAATGCTCATTAAATTTCAATCAATGGTACTTCTCTTAACTATTTAGCCAGTGAGAAGTGTTATACTTTTAACCTTGATTCATTTTTCCATTTAATATCGCTTTTCTCCGCAAACTTTTATTTATCAAACTAAGTTTTTTCCTTCTTTGAATTTAGATTTTTTAAATCACACATTTAAAACCGTTTTTAGAAACTGACATTTTTATAACAAAAAAAAAAACATATTTAGAAAAGTTTTTAGAAACAGCCACGTTTATAAGAGTTTTTAGAAACAGTCATCTTTAAAACGGTTTTTTGAAACAGATATGTTTGGAATCGTTTCAGAAAGAGATATGTTTATAACAGTTTTTAGAAACAGATATGCTTAGAATAGTTTTTAGAAAAAGGCATTTTTAGAAGTTTTAGAAACAGAAATGTTTATAACAATTTTTAGAAAATAGTTTTAAACGTGCTATAATCGATTTTTGAAAATGAAAATATATGACCAATAAATGTGAGTTTTGAGATTCTTCATGTAGCAATAAATTATGACTGAAGAAGATAAATTTCAACCGTTAGCCAAAAAAGATGTCATATCTTCGTCATTGACTTATTCGTAATCTTCAAATCAAAGAAAGAAAAATTAGATAGCTGTTTGAATAACAAGATGTTCTCTCATTTATTTTTCTGTAATTGTAAATATCGATTTGAAAATTTCATCGATTTCATCATCCGTAATTATTCGATTAAATTCAAGTGAGATTCGCCGCCGTAAATTGTCAATCTGAATTTAAGGCATTAATCAATTAAATGAAATTTCCGTTCAATAAATGACAAATTGAAACTGCTTGAAATCAAATTCTCATAAACTGGACGTTTGCACAACACATATTTGCTTTTCAACATAACCTCTTCACTTATCAAGGCACTTAATTCAAGGTTGTACATCTAAACTTCTACAATGATTATTAATTACTGATTAAAATTCAGCTAATTATATTAAGCTACAAACTTATTGACGCACCCTTATGTACATGACTTTTTAACTCACCTACTTTTATATGTTATGCTCCTTCAGACAGTGAGCGATCATGGTTCTCCACAGTTTCCTATCTCTTGTAGCACTAAATGTTTACTCCTTTACTACCCCTCCCATGATTTGGTATCTATTTGTACAAGCTTGTTAGGTAGGTTATTCCCTGTTTCCACCTGCCCCACATATCTCCAATATGGTCTATGAATGTCAAATTCTCCACGTCCCCTTTCTTCATAATGTATTCTATCAGTAACATATCAATTTATATTTAATTTTCGAGCCTATATTTTCTATATATGGTATAAAGTACATTAAAACTATAGAATGTAAAATTGTGATTCTAAATTCTGATAATCACAATTCAATCATAACTAAATCTGATTTTATAGATAGAAATTTTACAAAACCGTAAAGAGAAATCGATATCTTTATTTTTCAACTTTAATACTGTAAAGATTTTTAGAGATACTAACTAACGAGATTTCCCTTGAAATGAATACGATATGGGAGCCGTAAAGAAAGAAAGAAAGAAAGAAAGAAAGAAAGAAAGAGAAATGCTAGCAAAACTTTCACGGCAGCAACAACTGTAAAAAAGAAACAGCGCGGTGAGTGCAGTCAAGCGTAACAAATAAGTGGTAGCGTGAGCACTTATCAACAGGTTTAAGGCTTCAAATTTTCCATTCAGAATTGCCACACGGGATAATAGCCTAATGGATGAAAGCCCTGTGAGTTCAATCCTTGTATTTGAAATCAGAAAAAACACGACGAGCAACAAATAAGCAGAACTAGCCGAGATATCTTTTGACATCATCAGCGGAACGGGAACAATCCACTCTCGTAGATTGAATAAATGGTTCAGTTAAAAATCCTCTGAAGGTTTCCAGGAACTCTCCCCTGTCCTTTCTAAACTGTATAACTACTGCCTTTCTGCTTCTTGTTTTCTTGCATGCTGGAAGTTCTCTTCAGTCGATCCTGTATTTAAGAATTGTGGTGAACCCTAGGACCCATCCAACTATCGCCCTATCAGTCTTCTACCAATTTCGAGGCCATAATTAATGCTGAAATAGTTCAACACATTGCTGCCCACAAACTCTTCTCTGGCAGGTAGTATGGCTTCTGCTTTGCCATGTCCACGGCCGACATGCTAACAACCGTTACGGAGTACATGCTCCAGACCTTTGATGAGTCAGGCGAGGCTCGTGCTGTTGCTCTGGCATCTCCAAAGCTTTTGACAGGGTTTGACACTCTGGCCTTCTATGCAAGCTACGGACGCTTGCTTGATGTAATCGAATCTTTTTTTAAATAATCACAAAATGAAGGTCGTTTTGAATGGGCATGCCTCTTCATCCTACAGCACAAATGCTGGTGTCCCACAGGGCTCTATCCTGGGCCCGACGCTCTTCCTTATTTTCATCAACGACCTCCCAGATGAGATCAAGTGCCAAGTAGGTATCTACGCAGATGACACCACAATTTACTCCCGCATCATTAAGAAACCCATCGTGGCAGACAAACATAATCTCGCTGCTGACCTTGAACGGGATCTACACTCTGTGGTGAATTGAGGCAAGAAGTGGCTTGTCAATTTCAATGCGTCTAAGACCATGCTGTTGTCTGTCAATCATCACAGGTAACCTCTCCTGCCTCCCATAAGCATGGACCAAGCGATTCTCCCTGAGAGCAATACACTGCGCCTCCTCGGCCTTACCCTCTCTTCTGATCTCAAAGGGAACCACTACATCGAGTCCATAGCTAAATCCACTGCTAAGAAGGTTGAATCCATCCTGCATATATACAAATCAACCATTCGTCCGTGCATGGAGTACTGCTGCCATATATGGTCAGGCGCCCCTGCCGTTCATCTCAGTGTTCTCGACAGGCTCCAAAGGAGAATCAGTAATGTGATAGGTACCGACTTTGCGGCTCGACTACAGCCACTTCCCCACCGACGAAATGTGGCCTCCCTTTGTCTGTTCTATAAATACTTTCTGCTCGAACGAACTTAAGTCACTGGTGCCTCCTCCGCAGGTGTTTACTCGTGCAACCAGATTGGCAACTGGGTCCCACCCATTCACAGTTAGGTTAGCCAAATGCAGACGACAATTCTACTCCTGCAGCTTCTTCTCTCGCACTTCCTGCCTATGGAACTCGCTTACATATTCTTGCTTTCCTGACGGCTACAACCTCCAGAAATTTAAATGCAACGTCAATACTCATCTATTAATCACTTGACTCTAATTCTTTCCCCACCCCGTATATCCTTTCCTTTCTCTCCACCTTTGAAACTGTCATCACACCTGTATTCTCATCCTTCTATTGCTCCTTTCTAACTGGTTCGTCTTCCTCTTCATTCTCTTCTAATTACTCTTTTTACACATATGTAACTCCCTGCACATCAGTGGCATTACCGCCTTGCTCGGGGTGATACGATTAAAAAAAGGAATGAGGAAAATAGTTTGTATATGAATAATGAGATTTACCAAATATAGCACATCGATACAAAACATTTGTTTAAAAAGAGGCATATAATGAGGAAGGACGTTTGGAGAACTTGAAACTCACATGGTATATCGAGATAAGCGAGATACCTACCTGAAGAGCGTGTGTGAATGGATGTATAATTGTGGTGAGGGCAGGTGATTTAGCAAAGAGGCGACTGTTGCCAATGATTAAAAGTGCTAGAATGGTGTGGAAGACCATAATTTTCTGCCACTCTGGATTTAATCTAAACTTTAAACAGATAAACGACAAATCAATCTAATTTTTTACTTCTATTTTAAACCTATAAAAATATTAGAGGTTTTAACAAAACCACAGAAAACCAACTTGTAAATGTTTACAATAATAAATAAATGAAATGAAACAAGTTTTTAAAAAAATAATTACTCAAATTCCCTGGTAATTTAGATGAACTTAAGAAATGATTAATATTTGCTGATTCTGTCTTTGGGACATTTTAATACAAATAAATATTTTCTATACATTTTTTTAATCATTTCACCCAAAGCAAGGCGGGACTGCCAGTGGTGCACAGGGGATCATAGTGAGAGTAGACACGACGTGCTGGGGGTATTGAAGGAAGGATAAAAGATAAACAGGATTCAAGAAGACAGAAAATGGCAATTGATGTTGCATTTAAGTTTTTGGAGATTGTATCTATGAGGGAAGCAAGTAAAAGGAAGGCAGTTCCAAAGGCGGAAAGTGCAAGAAAAAATACTGGTGTTGAAATGGCGGTTGCATTTAAGTTATTTCAATCGTTAAAGGGTGGGACCTAGAAGCTAATCTAGTAGCGCGCTTAAATTCATGTGGTCGGAGCACTAAAGAAAAATTCTTGTCAGAAAATATTCGTAGAAAAGACAGAGGGAAGCCACGTCACGTCGGTGACTGAAGTTGAGATGCCAAGTCAGGATCAATTATATTGCAGATTTTTTTAGATTTTGTCAAGAACCTTGATATGAATAGAAAGAGTACAAGTCGAAATATGACAACAGTATTCAATGTATATGCATTGTGGTGCAGTGAATACCAACTCGGAACGAAAAATTGGAGAGCTGGGTTTGAATTCCAGTTGAATTTGTTGCGCAAATGCCCTTAGGAAAGGTAAGAATCCATTGCTTCTCCCTTCAGGTATGGGTTAAATAGCAGGAGAGATTAGGTTCTATAGCCTTGGTTGGCAACCGCTCTACAACAGAAAGTAATGGTAACTTACTGCGTAGAAACATGGATGATAACTTTTGTGGCATTTGCAAGAGTAAAGAAAATAAAACAATCGAAAAGGATGAGAAAATAAGATAACCGATTTATTCGTTGCTACAGTGAGATGCAAAGCTGTGAAGAAAGTTTTGACAAAGTGTTATCCGAGCGAGTTAGAAGAAATGACGGTTGCGTAAATCGTGAAAGTCGTTAAAAAGAACATAAGACAAAAAAATAGATTGGTAATAGCAGAAAGAACCAAGTTTTTGGAAAGTAGACAAGCACCACGGGAGTCCATTATGCAATACTTACATAAATTGAAGGAACGAGTAAAGTATTGTGAATTTGAAAAATTGGGAACACATGAAATGAATACAAAAGGTGAATTCATTTTCGTTCAATTTTTTAAGATTAAAGTTGACTATGAAGTATGGAATAGGAAGGGAGTTAAACATGCGAGAAGTGCGAGAAAAAAAAACAATTTTTATCAAAGAACTTACGGCAAACATCTAACCAACGAAACTGTAAATTGATGAGACCTCTTTGCCAGTCTAGTACTGCGCTTAAATTCATTAAGTTTAAGCACCATAGCGAAGAGCTCATCCGAACAATCACCATAAAAGTATTTGTAAAAAAGGTACAGGGAGACAACTTTAAGGCTGTTGAGAAATGACAGAAGCAGAGACGCCAAATCAGTAGATAATTGCTGATTATTCTTTGGATTTTATCAAGAATCTCTAAATATATAGCAGAAGGACTGGACCATATTTGACAGCAGTATTTTATTTTCATTTAAGTTTTTGAAAGTGTAAATGGATGCTTCTGTGAATTGTACTAAGAACAGATACTTCACTTTTAGCCCCAAATAGCGAAGAAGCCAGAATAAAAAAACTGAGCGGTTTTGTTGCTTTTCAAATGAAAATGTTGATAAATTTAAGTCTACAGGTGTTTCCGTTCTTTGTTCCTACGAATAATTCGTTTTATTCTTTCTCCTTAGTCGCTTTCCAATACTGGAAAGTACGTTCGAGCCGGCGATATTTTATGGATATTGATTTTGTTAAACTCGATCGATCTTTCTAGCTGTCTTGGATGTTTCCTTTGTCGGCCGGCAACAGCTGGAAATGTAAAGGGTGAGGGCGTAGTTTCAGAGTTCAGGTCGAAGAGATGAACTGCGCTGATGCGGGGAGGGATTTCGCATCGAAATGGGAAAATGATTCTATAACTGATTAAAATATAATGTTAAGACTAACTATTATTATTATTATTATTATTATTATTCGTAGTATTAGTTTTTCATTTTCAAACGGAGCTCTTACATTGTGGATGTTCTTTATGACGTCATACCACCTCAGGAATTTTCGAGAATATTTGAAGTGCCAAGCAACGCAGACTTCTAAAGCGACGTGATACTAGACTTTATTCCGATTTTCTCAGTGTCAGAGTTTAAATTCAGCAATATAAACCATAAAGCGTCAATGATAATTGAGACAATCGTACCCTGAATGTTTCACATTCTGCTAACCTCATCCTGCAGGTGAGTATTTATTTCAGATAGTCAAATTCTTTGATGTTATGGTCACCAGGAACAGCTATGTTGATGAACAGGAATGCTATCCGTGATTTCCTCAAGCAAGATAACAACCGGTAGGAGCGTATCTTTTCACTCTCAACCTTCTGTAACCAACCATGACCCTCCTCCAGTCGCTTCCTCGGAACTTCCTTAGACACACTCACAGCCATGGCAATATAATAATATCAATAATAATAATAATATCTTCCGTCTTTCACACAGTTTGAGGTGAGGGTTAACCGGAAATTTTTCCATCAAGTTGTTCGAACTCAGACAAGGAGTAACTTTTGGAGATTATTATTATTATTAAAATATGCAAGATATCCGATTGGGATTTGAAAATTTAAAAATAGAGCCATTAAAAAAAGTATGCTTGCTCAGAACAATAAGGATATTTTGAAAAGCTATTGGTCACATCCTCCCAATGAAAAATACAAATGACACGAGAAAATGATCTAAAAATAAAATTACAGTCAAAACTATAAGCAGTGCGGAAGAAGAGAAATAATAACAACGACAGTATCAACATGAAAGTATTCATTATTATCGCTATAAAAATTCAATGCACCTTTTAACAACCAAAATAATATTTACAGATACTGAAAAAAGAAACAGCAAGAAAACTGAAAAAGATATGATCACGAAAAACTGGTAAATCAGAAGACAGAAATCCTGGGAGAATTCAGTGGAAAACAAAATAGATGAGAATAGCATGCGCAGAAGACACTTCAATAGGGAAATGAATCGCTAGTGACTACAAAGCAATTTTGTTAAACCTAAGTGCATTACATATAAAATAGGTATGGGGACACAGCATAATATATGTAGTGTAGTAAACAGGAAACAGTAAATCATATAAGGGAATTGAAGAAGGTAGAAAATAATGATTAGATCAAGATGAGAGATTCACTTAAAATTGAGCAAACGCTTCAACTATGCAAATAAATACGATAAACACGCTCTAGTAATTGTTCTGGAGAATAGGAAATGTAAAATTGGTTAAGACATTGAGAGTGAGACTGGTCGACCTATGGCGGCCTTTTATAAGCAAAGTGAGTCGTAAGCAAAGGTTAACTAAAAGGTCAAACAGTGAATGCCGCCATGCAACAGAACACAGGATTAAGTAGATTGAGAAGCTGAATCAATATCAGGTCTTTAGCAATGAACTAAGGAAACTGTAGATTATGAAACGCGCGGCGATCAGGCCAGAATCAGTGAAGAGTTTACCAAAAACAAACTAGCGACGAAATGAAAACAATTCAAATGAATGTATTGTCAACAGTGGCAAAAAAGGTAATTTTCAGATTTTTTAAATTTTATTGCCACCAAAAGCTATGGGCCTGAAACTTCACATTAAATAATAATAATAATAATAATAATAATAATAATAATAATAATAATAATTGCGAAGATGTTCTGGAGAATATCTGGGACAGCGAAAAGGAATATAATCCCAATGCAGATCAAACATGAACAAGAAATAATGAAGCTCTAACCAAATCCCAAGTAAATTAAAAGGTACCTAACTTTTGGCTCAAGAAGTTGTACAAGGAAAGTATAAAAAAATAAGGTATAGAAAGAAAAAAGCCGCCATGTTTTTTGAAGAAGTGCAAAAATATTGGGAGAATATTTGGAGCCACTTAAATGAATATAATCTTAATGCAGAGTGGATAGAACAAGAACAAGAAATAATGAAACATAAACCTGTGCATGAATGGGAAAATATAACCAGGTATATTAAAATGACGTGTACCTATGTTTTATATATTTATGCGAAGGCGTTCAACAAAGTACGCGACAAAAAATTGATAGAAGTGCTCAGTAACCTCAACATATTTGGGAAAAACATTAAAGTAATCAAGAACGTCTACTGGCAGGAAACCGCCTGCATACGGACAGGAGACGAATTCAGCCATCGGAGGCCACAATCTGAACAACATAAGGTACGCAGATGATACAGTGTTGATAGCAGATATGGAAAGGAAACTACAATACCTTCTGTAGAAGGTAGCTGAAGAAATTGAAAAGAACAAACTACAAATAAAACGACCAGAAAACCGAATGCATGGTCATCAGCAAAAAGACCAGTCTAAAATGCAAAATACAGGTGGTGATACTAAAATCAAGCAAGTACAAAAGTCTTCTAACAGAAAACGGAATGTGCGACACAGAGATCCGAAGCGAATTAGCATGGCGAAGGACGCATTACCGAAGTTAAGTAGAGTATTCAGAGATAGGAAAATTTCGCTATAAACAAAGAGACTACTGGATTGTTAAATAATGTCAGTTCTTCAATATGGCAGTGAATGCTGGACAATATCATCAAAGATGAAGGAATAACTTTAAGTAACTGAAATGTGTTTCTACAGAAGGATTCCGTGCATATCATGGATCGATCATGGGGCAATGACGAGGTTTTGGAAAGAATAGAAACGAAAAGGAAATTAATATTCAGCATCAGGAAAAGACAGTTGAGTTCCTGGAACATGTAATGAGAAAGCAGGGCTTAGAGAATCTGATACACACAAACCAGATAGAGAACAAGAGAAACAAGGGAAAGCAGCGTGTAATATACTTGACGGGCCTTAGCAAGTGAATGTCAGAGCGGGGTTTGGGTGGGGTAACAGGCGAAAGCATGCCAAGAGCCATCAGTGATAGGAAGACGTGGAAGGCCATGATCGACTACGTGACATGACACACAAAAGAAGATAATCTAAAGCAAGATCTAATAAAACCGCCAAAATGGAAACTCCTACGACATGACAAAGTACCTAACTAACCCCAATGAAATCCCAATTTTTACCCACTACATAAATTGACCACGTCTGTCCTGATGAGCTGGGCTTACTCTTTTCGCGATGAAAATAAAATTCATCTTCTATATCAGAAGGGATGTCGAAGAGGTTCATATGGTTGCAAATATCAACTACTAATAAATAAAATGAACCTGGAAATTTTCAAGAAAGAGGTAGAAATCTCATTACAGCTTAGATTGATTACCGTAAAGCCTTTCATGGCGTGCCACAGTCTTGGATCCTTAGGGCTTTGGAAATATACAACGTCTCTTCGGTGGTAGCAAATATCCTTAAATACATCATGAAACTGTGGAAAATCCCATTATACCTAAATCGCACTAAAGCTTCTACAACTTCCAATTGTTTGAATATCCGACGAGGAATCTTTCAACGAGACACCCTGTCGCCATTTCTGTTTGTTCTGTCTGCTCTTAATCCCCTTTCGCAGTAATAACTAGGGATACAAAGTAAAAAAAAGAAAGGGTTTAATCACTTATTATACATGAATCGTATCAAACTCTTTGCCAAAGAATACAATGAGTTGACGGGTCTCCTGAAAACTGTAAAATGATTCAGCGTTGACACAGGTAAAGATTTCGGATTAGATAAATGTGCAAAAGTAACAATCAAGAAGGGGATAATTAAAGAAACACACTAAATATAACTAGATTTTGTCACAAAGGTTAGGGAACTGGAACAAGAAGAGGTCTATAAACACTTAAGAGATGGAATACGGCATATCCAAATGAAAGAGAAAGTAAGAAATAAATACTACAGGCGTGTGTGTCTGTTATTAAATATTTAATTGAATTCACAAAACAGAATATCAGCCATAAACATTGTGGTTCTCTTTGTGATACAATACAGTTTCAACATCCTTAAATAGACCAAAGCGAGAAAGCTTCTCACTTGTCATCGCATGCATCATACTAAGGCTGATGATGATCGTCTGTAAGCGCCCAGGTGCGTAGGAGGCAGAGGATTACTTCAACTAGAACTGTCTTACAAAACCACACCCAGTCTTCAAAGATACCGAGAAACTACAAGAAACTGGAGGATTATCTTTATTATTATATTGATTTTTACTGTATTTTTGTTTAATCTCTTGTGGAAAGTGCTTGATGCGGGTTTGTGTTTGCTTATGAGTTTAATGAATATATTTGCTACGTTTGTTCTTACATGTTTGTTGTACGATTGGTTAAACTATATGATGTTTCTCTTTCAGTTGTCTTTTTGTGCTGTGTGGTGTGTATGTGTGTGTTGCCTGGAATCCACTATTTTTAGTTAGAATAATACAATATACTTCCCACAGTGCAATAGGCTCCCCACAATGCATCACTGACCTGTATATATAAAAAGTTGAGTAAAAACACAACGCACATGGCCTGACGATTGCATTTAGCATGAAACGGATTGTCGCCTGTGGGTATTGACTTCAATTCCCACTCTTATATATATATATATATATATATATATATATATATATATATTAAGTCATTTTGGGTAATCTTGTAAAAGGACATTTTATTTACAACGAGATAATATTTCCTAGCCAAGTAATTACAACAGCAAAGAATTAAATGCTATTTTAAAAATCCTCTGTAGCCAGGGATGCGACACATTAAAGAAAAAACTCGATATCAAAAAAACAAAGTTGTACCAATATCAGTCAAATGATTTGCCCCTCCATCCACATTTTCTACTCTTCCTCCTCCCATTTTCACTTTTCTCACTCATTAGCCAAAACCATTGCAGTGCACGCAGCCATTGTTAGAGTGAATAGTTTCCATTTGTAATATGAAAACAGAGGAAATACACAAGTACAACATTCGGAAAGAAAGATGAAAGGTTAAGATGAAGTAATAATGACGGTTGTATTAAAGCAAAAACAAAAATTCAAAGACGACATTGACATTTTCAGGAGGTTTTAAAGAGGACACATCCAGTCGCCATAACAGACGACTCTTTTTCACTATATTGCAGCCGGCGAACTGCTTTCATAATTCGCTTTCTCTTTCCGACATAAAGGTTAACATTTATTTTGCAAGCGTTTTTACTTTGCATCTTGTTTTTTGTTGTTTCGTCAATGAGTTTCTTTTTACTATGGTTTCTTTCTATTAATATCCACAGAAAACATCATTCATCTTTACATATACAAACAGAAAAACACAATACACTTGGATATGCGTAAATATATGCAAATGATTTTTATGCATATTCAAGCAGAACAGAAAGACTCATAACAACTCCATTATGCTTATTTGTAATTTAACAAAAAAAGCAAATAATATATTTTAATAAGACTGACAAAAGTTATGTTATTTGAATATTTCTACCCTTATTTTTAATTATGAATAATTTTCTATTCGCTGTTGTATTCTGAACCGCTATTCACTTGATAAAAGTTCTTATTTTATAGAATTTCAGAATTTATAAGAATATGTGACAACCGCTGCAAATCTATTATTTTTTATTTTGAATGTATCCTGGTACTTTTGTTGCGTAAACGTCTTGAGTTCCATTAAATATACTGTGTCAAATCACGACAAGGATTTCAGACCGGGAGTACTTATTCGAAGTATAATTTATGTACTCACTACTCTGTAGTGTTCATAAAGTATATTTTACACCAAATTGGCCGAAATAATAATAATAATAATAATAATTATTATTATTATTATTATTATTATTATTATTATTATTTCATTTGATTTCTTGTGTATACTCATTTCTTTCCGGGTCTCATCCATAATATTTTCCACTGAGCATTTTTGGAAAAAAAGAGTACACACATTTTACATAAATAAAGCCCTTCGTAATGTGTGAGCTGTACTTGTGAGTGACATGTTTTGTATTTTTTTTTAATCGTATCACCCTGAGCAAGGCGGTAACGCCACTGATGTGCAGGGGGCTACTTAATAGTGCAAAGATTGGAAAAGAGAAAGCCGGAAAACACATCTTAAACAGAGAACAAGGGATGAGCCTCTTAACCTGTTCAATAGACGTAAGTGGAGTGTTGTCCGGGCGATAGATAGATCTATTTACTCCAATTGAAAAAAAAACAAAGTGAAAAGATTGGAAAAGAGAAAGCCGGAAACCACATCCTAAACAGGGAACAATGGATGAGCCTCTTAACCTGTTCAATAGACGTGGGTGGAGTGTGAACCGGCGATAGATAGATCTATCTACTCCAAGGCTTTAAAGTTTACCAAGGATTCCTTCAATGTATGTTTCGCAACCTTGTCCAAACAATTTGAGGGCTTTAAGTACAACTAGAATTGTTGATGTTCTCAAGAGACACATTTTTGAGATTTCGATTTCAATGTTCTTGTATTTAGATTTTTTTCTTTCTTTTTTTTTTTAACGGCATATCAACTTCTGTGGGTTATTTAATGCCAAAAAGATTATAGTGAGAATGTTGATTTAGTCAGATTTTCATGAAGATTTTTTTGTTTTCATTCCTTTTTTATTTTAGAAAAATGAAAATGTCTTCTAGTTTTTTATTCAAAACTGTTTTGCTGATATTTTTTTCCTTCAAAAAAGTATTTTTGGTAATATTTTTCCTTCAAAAGTGTGTCTTTTCTATAAAAGTCTATTTTTATGTGTATATTTCTATAAAAGTATATTTTTATACTTTTATAGTGTTTTTACCCCAGTATGGGGAGTTAACTATTTGCCCATAGCTGAGACACCCTAACAGGTGCTACCACTCCGGATCAGGGTGATTTTTAGATGTTCAAAGATACATTACAGTCTGCAAGGACAGTTATGTCAATAAGAAGGCATATTATGTTTTGGGGTCTCTGATGTCTGGACAAAATTAATGTTAAGAATAAAGAGCCAGCAAAAAAGGTGCGAAATGGCTCAGAGAAGAAGTGCAATTAAATAAGGGAATCGTTAAGCGATATTTTTTATGCTTGCCGAGTTTACATTGAGCTAATGAAGTGAATCCTTATTGGATTTCCCACTCTTGCGACCTTGCGTCCTAATTTTAACTTATTATCTCATCAACTAAAGTAAACATACAATGTGTATGTATTTATCGTGCCATGTACTTAAATAACGTCGCAAGCTCAAAACTTTCCTATGCATGGTGCCAAAATCATTCAGAAAATACCAAACAGTCAGAGTGTATATAATTTGTTCATCAGCGCAAAATGTTAAAAGGTGGCTCAGATTGAATGAAGCTTCGAGAGCACAGTTCTTCTTTGAGCCTCGTAAACTGGAACTACAGAATCACAAACAAAGAACTTTAGCAAGTAACAGAAGCAATATCAC
Source organism: Ascarosepion bandense (assembly GCA_037127315.1). Classification (NCBI taxonomy): domain Eukaryota; kingdom Metazoa; phylum Mollusca; class Cephalopoda; order Sepiida; family Sepiidae; genus Ascarosepion; species Ascarosepion bandense. The sequence continues at coordinate 7,997,047 of JBBBDQ010000663.1, read as the reverse complement.
TTAAGGCCTTTCAACAACAGCAAAGACTAAAATGACTAGCATAAGCAAGACAAAGAAATATGAGACCAAAATGTTAACATCCCACATTACATCAAACGAAATAATAGGTAGAAAACCTCCATCAAGACCGTAAGGAGTAATAACAATAACTAAACTTGGGAAATCTATTTTCCTGAATTGATAAATTTTAACCAATATTAGCACTGACTGCTGGATCAATGAATGCCAAATGTTTCTTTACAGTTAATATTACCATTACTGATAGACAAAACGGTTTCTTCATAGAAGGTACAACAAATTTTTTAAAAGGTCAAAAGCAGTTTTTTTTTTATATTTAAGAATAAATGTTTTCCTCGCAGAATAATTTGATGACTGCAAGAAATTTTGTACATTTTTAACATTTGTAATTTTTAATCATTCCATTAAATTGTATATTTATCAACGTCTAGAGATGGTTCGATTCTATCGGAAAAATGATCGCTATCATTCCTATATGGTGGTTATATATAATAAGGAAGTAAAATAAAGAATAGATTAAAAACCTGTTGTTCATGCATTTACTTTTATAAAAAGTGCTCAGTACAGAGTAGAGCTTAATATTGTTCTGAAACTTTATATATATATATATATATATATATATATATATATATATATATATATATATATATATATATATCCAGAAGATAACTAACCCCTGATGCTTTGCTATATTTTTTCAAGAGTCCGGTCAGGACAACAATGAAATATTGCTATCATATCTCGCTGTCCAGTGTTCAAAAGCGATTATACGGCCTTGTAATTAATTAATTAATCTCCCGCTTTTTATCCCACGGACGAAGCGTTGCAACCCTCTCGCTATCCTATCACGTTTACTACAGCAAATGTTCAAATGCGTAGTCCCACCAGCTCTGACCTTGACACGTGTGAAACTGTCATGCTATGTTCACGGTAACAAATCATTAATTTCATGTACCTTTGGTAAAGAGTTATTTCCACTTCTTTCCAGAACTGCTACTTTGTGGAACAGAGGATGTTTCCTGACCACCACAATTTCCATCTTTTCAAAGTCCAAGGTCAACAGAATCTATCCTACATATCATCATAATCTGCATTTCTTACCATCTCTTTTCTCTACCGCGAGTGCTCTTTGGGTTTTGTACTGAGTGAACCAAAATAAAATAAAAGCTGTGTGTTTGTGCATCCGCGAGTGAGTTTGAAATTCTATCCAAATATTAGGGGAAACGAATGCGGAAAATGTCATTCAGAAGAAAGAAAAATATGAAAGACGAGTTTCTTTATTTTCGGGTTGGGCGATTTCCAGAAATTTATGAAATATTCGTTAGGAAAAAATTATTAAATCTTTTCCATTTTCGCAACACTTGGAGGACTCGCTTTTATGCAAGTGTCATCCCAAAGATAATGCCTGATATTTTTTTGAAACTGGTGGATGATTGTGGTATAGCTATTGACCTTTCTGCCAATAACACAGTTTTTTTTATCATTTTTTCCCTTTTAACAGATGGCAGTCTAGCAAAATGGCATCTGTGCGTGGAATCATTGAATTAAATTTTGTAAAAAAGTGGACCCATTTTATTTATCTACGCTTACAGAGCAGGGAATGTGAATTGAGTTATGCAATGGATTATTCGTTTCAACAGAAATTTACGGGTCTCGTTCATCGATGGTGAAAATGCAGAGTCAGTCATGGCGACCGGGTAAAATTAATTATAATTTTTTAAGTGAAAGCTTGCTATAACCTACCGTATTGTTGTACTCTGTGTAAATGTTGTAGATACAGTGGAAGTAAACTTTGTAATGGTTCCCACAATTTGCATTTTATATATATATATATATATATATATATATATATATATATATATATAATTTAGAAAACATTAGATATTCTACAATTTCATGAGTAATACGTATTTCGCAAGCAAACCTTGCTGCTCGTCATACCCAAATGATACAACAGTTAATATACAAAATAATCCAGAAAATAATTACACATAATTAATAAAAAAAACTATGGCATTGGCCAATAAACTTGATATTGCAGGTAGAATAGGAAAGACCCAAACTAAAAACGCATAAAGACCACAAACCTAACTTTAAAAATAACCTTCAATCCCTCCAAAACTGAATTGAATTTAATTCCTAGCAATGTCCTTAAGAAGATTGTACTATCCATACAGGAAAGTCTCCATACAAATTTATGGAAAGACTCGTCTGATGCCTTTACATGGTTCCAAAATATTCCAGATAAGAAAAAAGCTTCTTTTTTACAATTTGATATCGTAGATTTTTACCCCTCTATTTTGTATGATTTATTAGTTAATAGTTTAAACTATGCTGAAATCTTTATTAATATTTCCGATAATGAAATGGATATAATTTTAACTTCTAGAGATTCTCTACTAGTATAAAATGATTCTACCTGGACAAAAATATTAACAATTGTTTTGATGTCCCAATGAGAAACAGAAAACTGCCCTGTCTAAATACTACTGGGATATTAAGGATGGAGGATTTACCCCACTGGTCAAATGGAGGATAATAAAATATGCTAACACTCCCAACAACTTTAGGGACAGGTGTAATTTATTCCTGGAGGAAAAATTGATTATTATCAAATACAATAATTCAAAGGAACTCCTTAATCAACGTAACGAATTGATATTTAAATAAAGGCATAAGAATAAATATAAAATAATTTAGCTAGATCAAAATTATAATTTAAATTAATTTAATTTAAAAAGGTGGTTTCTTTTGGTGAAGAATCTGAAATTTACCGTTGCAAACGTTTTACCACAAAATATTTTTCATAATTATTATGTTTATAGCTATATTATAGTATTGTAATGTTTTTATAATATTTCAGATTGTGATATTGTATGAATATGTGTGTGTGATTGTTTGGGTATGTACGTGTATATGTGCATATATGTGTGCATGTGTGAAGGTATATATATATATATATATATATATATATATATGCGTTATATGTGTCTATATGTGTGAACATGTGTGTGTAAATATATATGCATGTGTATGTGTATGCATGTATGTATGTATGTATGTATGTATGTGTGCGTTTATATATGTATATATATTAATGAAAAAATATATATGGGATATGTATATATTTGTTTTTGGGTGTACTTTTATGTATGCGTGTATATGAATATATGTGTTTTTTGTATGTATTTATATGTATATATATATATGTGTGTGTTTGTGTGTGTGTGTGTGTGTGTGTGTGTGTGTGTGTGTGTGTGTGCATAGTTTTTTTAAATAATAATATTATTATTAGTGTTAAAATTTATATATAGATAATTTCTAGTTTTTTATTATTATTTTATGATTATTATTTTATTACTATTATTGAAGATCTGTTTTCTTTTTTAATATTATTATTATTATTATTATCAGTGTTAATATTTTTCTATATGTATATATTTTTATTATTTTTATTATTATTATTTTATAACATTATTTTATTACTAATATTTAGGATTTTTATTTATTTTTTCTAATAATAATAATATTATTATTTCATTATTAATGTTAAAATGTATATATATATATATATATATATATATATATATATATATATATATATATATTCATTATCATTATTATTAATATTATTATTATTATATTATTATTTGAGATACTTTTTCTTTTTATCATTATTATTATTATTAGTGTTAAAATTTGTTTATATATATATATATATTATTTATTATTTTTATTGTTATTTTTATTATTTTTTATTACTATTATTTAAGATTCTTTTGAAGATTGTATTTTAATGTTTTTATCATTTTTTTTATATAAGTTTTAATTATTTTAACTATCTTTATAATATGATACTACTAGTGGTTGTATTTTAATTTGTATTAAAAAGTATGATTTACAATTTATTATTTTTTACCGTAAATAAATCCCATTATATTTAAAACTAAATTTTAAGGTTAAATGTCTATGTGATGTTTTTCTAAGAAAGCAGAAGAATTGCAATAGACTCTTGTGTCGATCTAAGATGTTAATTTTAACTTCCTTTCTCTTTATACTGTTTGTTCTCCTTCCCTTTCCTTTCTTTTCTTTTTCTTTCTCTTCTTTCCGTTTATCAATTTTCTGTGTTTTTCTTTTTCTTTCTCTTTTTGAGTTTTCCTTTTTTTTTTTTTTGAATGAGCGAGGAATTGTTTTTGTAGATTTCCGTTACAATTGTCTATTCTCGATATGGGCACGTGAGCGTTTGTGTGTAATTATCTTCTGGATTATTTTGAATATTAACCGTTGTATCATTTGGGTCTGACGAGCAGCAAGGTTTGCCTGCGAAATTGTAGAATATCTAAAAAACCTTTCTAAATTATATTATTCTGTTAAACTAAATAAATAAATTTAACATTGAGTTCTTTTGAGTTCGTCTCTATCGAAATTTACCTGACTTATATATCAAGTATTCTACGTTATATATATATCTTAGTAAAAGTAAGAACTAATGGAAGAATACTCCATAGTTTGCAGTATTTAGTTTTTAA